>VXBH01005919.1:311420-333554 GCA_013400035.1 Rynchops niger | reverse complement strand
TTTTTTTTTTTTTAAAGCTTCTCCCTGAGGCTTTACAGAGAAGAAAGGTTCCTTAGGAAGTGCAAGGAACTTGTTGAGTAGAGACTGGTTTTGCATATGGCTGTTTCATAGCACTAACACATACAGTCTTCTCACATAATTACATTTCTAAACTCCCCATTCAGGAAGCTGCTTCAGCAGTGATTCTTCAGTTCCAGTAGTCAGACACACGGAAGGAGAAAAGTTTGTTAATAGAACTCCTAACGGTCTCCTGACCACGCTGTGTGATATCCAGACTTGCTGTTGGAGGGTGAAATTCTCCAGAACGTTAGCTTTGTACGTAAGGAAACGCAAGAGGAAAGCTTGAGTATGTTTTTGTTCTGTAACTAAATGCTTTTGTTTCACAGAAATACAAACATACAGTGAATGTACAAATTACATTTCATACTGCTGTCTGTGGTGTAAATGTGGCACGCTTGTAAAAACACAGTAGAAAATGTCAGAATGTTTTTGTTAGCGTCTGATGTGGCTTCAGAACTAATAGAAAACTAGTAGAAACCCAACATTTTTAAGCTTGACGTTTTGCCTTTACTTGGAGAATTTCCGGGTTAACTTATTGTGCATCAGGGGGTGTTGATGTGACAATGGGAGGTTAAGGCAGTTGTCAGAGGCTTTTCTGAACAGAGTGAGGGGTGCGATGTTTGCCAGTAATATTTTACTCTACTTTTCTGCAACCTTTCCAGAGGAGTGAATGTTCTAAATGGTCTTTATGGTTAATATGAGTGGTGTTTGAATATTCTTGTTTGAAGCAGATGCACCCTTATATGAATAAAAAAAAAATATTATTTGGGACTGTGCATTATTTTCTTTTGGAGAGTTCTGAGTAGATATTTATGTAATTGAGCAAATGGTCACTGTCAGTGAGTATGGAATAGTATTCCTGTGTTCTGTTACAGATTCATAAATTAATGAACTTGACATTTAAAATCTTTGTTTTAGAATTTTTTGCCTAATAGTAAGTAATGCTGTTTAATCTGTTCATATTGATTTAAAAGTCTCCCTGAAATTTGTTTAAAGGGGTGAAAGCCATCATAGTCTTTTCACGGCACAAATGTTCCAATAAAGCTGTTGCTTATTGCACCACTACAGTTTGGTTTTGAATTGATAGTATGTAAGAGAGAGAACCTTGATCTTGCAGAAAATTGTTATTCTTGCACATAACTCTTCTTGATTTCAAAATACAGGGCTTGACTAAAACTATTATCTTGATATAATTTCCTTCATGGCTTACAATGAATTTGTTCAGCCTTATGATGTGTCACTCTGTGGTTGCAAAGGTATAGTTGTAGAACTTCTTACCTGGCTCAAAATTACCTATTACTGTTAGAACAAAACTAGAATGATTCTAGTTGAAAGGACACCTTCCTAACTACTGCATTACAGGTGAACACGTCTTTGTAAAATGTCTACGGACAGTGTTGTAGCAAAATGGCAGATAACACTAGTTCTAACTGGCCATAACAGGATTATAGACATAACCCTGGTTAAATCTTAATGGATAAGATTATCATTTGAGCTGAAATAGGCAAAAGAGCTTCTCCTTCTAAGTACTAAGACTGAAGTTCCTCAATGTGCCATGTCTCTTATAAGGAAATACTATAGGTTTGGGGGTTTTTTGGATGTTTTTTTTTTTTTTTTATTTTATGGTTCAGTTTGTACTTTGGGTTCTGTTAGACAGTGCGGTTTGTCTTTGACCTTTTGTACTAATATTTTCAGTGGTTTTTGTAAGCTTTGAATTTTCGGTCTGTCTTAATGTGGTCTCCAGAAAGCGCTGTAGGAAAGGTTCCTTGTATCCAGAAGTTCAGAGAGGCTTAGCTGACTAGTTTGCGTCCAAACAAAACAAACAGTTGTGAGTGCATAGAAATAATGAATGTAGAGGTTCTGTGAATGTAACAAGTAAAAGCCTGTGGAGTGTAAACAATGAGCAGGAAATACAGAGGCAGTATCATTTTGTGCCAAATAATGCCATCCCATTTCTGCAGTTGTGCAGTGAGGTAGATAGTCTGCGTGGCAGTCAACAAGAAAGTGGCAGTCTTGTCTGTGACCATCTGCCTGTGTGTGTTTGAGAGAGAAATTTTTTTGCGTTTAAAATTCTATGTTTCTTTCAAGGACTCTGTTAATATGTTAACGTTATTGTTGGTTGTTTTAAGGTTCCAGCTAGGGTGGCTTGTTTAAAGCTTTAAATCCTACTTGTAGTTCATTTTGTGATACTAGTTATAAAACAGATAAAATGTGGTTGAAGACGACCTGCCTTGTTACAGAATAGCATCTCCAGCTTTCGATAATAGCCCCTTTGTTGCTGTCATTTGAAGATGTCCTTTGAAGGTTGCTCATGTTTTAAAATAGGTTGTATTTAGTGTGCCAAGATGACAAAACAACAAAGAAATAGAATAAGTAGTCTCTATTACCTAGCAGCTATTCAAGGTGACAAACCTTGCCCATGTTACTGTAATAGGGTAATGCTGTAATGAATTAAAACAGGTTCCTCCATCTTTATTGTCCCACTCGTGATTAGAGGAAGCTTATGCACAGCTGTGAGGACTTCACTATTATAGGATGAATGATCGAAATAATAACTAAAAGCTGGAGTGACAAAGTTATGTATTTAGGCCTTGCACACTAATTTTCCGGAGACAAATTAATTTCCGATATTTAACATTTTGTTATGTTTGGGCAGTACTTCTGATCTTTTATAATTCTAAGGAAGTATGGTAAAGTTTAAACCTTTATTTTTTTAAGTGTTATCTTAATAGTTTAATTTTAGGTTGAATTTTTAATATGTACATATATAAACACTCTGAACATCTTTTTTAGTGTTCAAATGCTCTATCTTTTGATTTTTTTTATTTATTTTTAAGTTTTATTTACGTTGTATTACATGGTGATTTCCTTTAAGTATAAATTATTACTTCGGTTTTGGCATTATTGCAGCGTTGGTTGTTTTTTCATTTTTTAAAAATGATACTTTTGTGCCGTTGCTGTCAGACCTTCATCTAGAATTAGAAGCAAAAGTTATAGGATGTATTACTGTTATGGCTGTGTAGTTAATGCTTGGTGGTATTTGCAGCAGACTTTGTTGAACAAGTGTATGGAAAACTCTTGCCTCAGAGGTTACTTCCCATAGTTAGAAAAGATTAAGTTATGCTGTAGTCTGTCAAAGTGCTTCTTGCATGTTTATTCCTAAGATCAATTACATCTATAACTTAGAATGTGTGACGATGTGTGACTAAGACAAGCGTAGGACAGGGGAGGTTTGCTTTTTTCAGTGTGAAAATCCAAGTAGTTTCTCTTTTTTTGATCTGGGACATTTTGTTTAGATTTACAAACTTGAATTAGTTTAGGTCACAGATGTTATGTCACGGTGGACTGTATAAAATACTTGTGTTTAGTGATGTCAGTCATAAGGTTTACAAGATGCTAATCTTTGGGTGTCTGAGCTACTTGAGATGGGGAACAAATGCAGGGAGACATCTCAAGACTTGCTGTTGGGGTGATTGAAAGTTTAGGTAGGATTCCGAAAGCCAAATTTCTAAGTGGGATTTTTATAATTCCTTTATAGAGGTGAGACAGGTAAAAACAACCCCTGATCTATTTTAAAATTCCTTATTGAAAGTATAATTCCATATGTTTCTGCCTAAATCACAAATACATTCACCTGTATCAGAGATATAGGAGCTATGGAGATTCCGTTAATTCTGTCTCACACTTAAAGTAACTCTTTTTTTTTTTTTTTTAATTGAATTAAAACCAGAGTATTCTGTAGCCTCCTAGCAGTGATGTGAGTTGTGGGTTGTTTTTTTTTTTTTTTTCATGGAATTCAGAATGTAAGAAAAGAATTCGGGAATTTCGATGGGAACGTTACCAAGAGGAACACTCTGCTGCTTCTCTGTCTTGGGATATCTTGGTTTTAAAGCTGACACTCCTCAATAGTCAGCTGCCGCTAAAAGGAATGATGCTGCTTTTCTGTTCGATTTCTGCCATGTTCTCTTGCAGTCTTCTGGTGGTCGTGTAGTGATTTGGCCTGACTGACACAATAGAAAAGTGGCCCTGCAAATGAATGTTTTGTGTTCAGTCATCCAGCTGAAGTATCTCATTCTGTAAACGCATGAAAGCTGGATGCAGTTTTAATCCTAAATGATCTTAAAATTGTTTCTTTAGTAATTGAAGAATTTCTTCAACATCCAAATGAAACCTGCTTTTTTTTGGTCTTTCAGTATGGGCTTGAGAAGTGAGGTATGTGCTGACTTCATCTGGCAGAAAAGCACTGGATCAATATTATTCTCCAGGCTGGATGTTTTATCTGTAGTTTAAGCTTTGTAGGAGTAAGTGTACGTGTTCTCTTTGGTGCGGTTGCTCTCTTTTCTGCTGTTTAGTGTATCTTAGTTTTCATTTGATAAATCCCAATAATCTATTTTCCTGAGTTTCTATATCATAAGCAAAGTTTTCATTTTCACATGTTAGTCTTAAAGAATAATATAAGGAGTAATTTTTAGAAAAGGATGGAGTGGCTGTGAGAAATCTTTTGAGAGTTTTAGGTTAGTCTGTTGTAAGTTTAGTTATTTGCTACCTAAATTTTGTGTTTAAACTTTACAGCCAAGAGGATTTGTCTTTTTGATTAATGCAGTTCAATATTTTAGAAAGATGATAGGAAATTTCAATATTTATAGGATAATCAGAGAATATTAAATTGAACTTCGAAGTCCAGGGAAGGGTACTTGTAAACCTAACAAAGGTGTTTCTTAAACCTACAAAGAAAAAATCCCACGCTTTTTTCTGTATAAGCTGATTAGTAGGTTTTAATGAAGAAGGTAGAAAAATTAGGGGGTAAGGAAGATGTGGATAATGGCTCTGCCTAGTGAAAGACTCAGAGATTGAATTTGAAGGCATATTATTGATGTCTCCATTGCCGTTTTTTAGACAACAGGAAAATGAGTCATTTGGCAGATTGTGAAAACTTTCATAGTATTATTGTCTTCCTCATTTCAGAATGTTAAGTTATAAACGTAAATACAAAATTACAGCATATTAAAATAGGTTCAAATCGATCATAGAGTTCCTTCTTCAGAGTAATTGTCTCAGGATGTCTAGGGATTCAGCTTTAATAGAGTATGATCTGTGTAGTAATCAAGAGACCATTCTTAATATTTTTTTTCTTCAATTTTTAAAAATCTGTATGGTCCTATTGTAATGCAGAATCTGGCTAAATCTTGAAAGGCCCTGTACAAGTGAACCTCTAGCAAATAACTTTGGAAAGGTGCTCCTTCTTTGGAAAGGTGCTCCTTCTTTGGAAAGGTGCTCCTTCTTTGGAAAGGTGCTCCTTCTTATGAATCAGAAAGTATTGGTGGTGTCAAGGATTATCTCCAGGTGAAATATTTGGACAGGATGTTGTCAACCTCATATTTTGAAGGAAAGAAATAGATGAATTGGTGGTGGACAGAACCAACTCAAAGAATATTTAGGGCACAAAATAAGTACGATGCTGCTTGTATCTTCTAAAGCTGTTCAATAAAATAAGTTTGGAAAGTTTCAGTTGGAGGAGGTTTGAGTTGGCACGATTTTTATAGAATACTCTGCTGTTGACGTTGTTTCTCAAGTCTTCAACTGTAGAAACAGTGTGCTTTGTTTCCAGTTTGTTATAAATATCATGCCAATTTTGATACATTAGTAACAGTAGGTTTAATACTCAGTCTTGGGTTTCCAATAAAGGGCGCATAATAGCAGTGTAATTCTTGCAAACTTTTTTGCTTAAAGTTATAGACAATCCTTGCTATAAACTACTCAGTAGATATGCTAGAAAAGCTTGTGATTGAGTGCTATGTATGCTTGCCTTTTTGCTTCCACCTAGAATCCAGGGCCATTACTTTCTGTAACCATTTCAGTGAGCTGCCATAGTTTTCAGTCTGTACTGTCACCTGATCCAAGCATGCGCCAAAATACCCACCGTTTCTGGCTACTGTCTGCTGAATCTGCTTTGCAAACCCTTAGTTCTTAAGCTTTTGCCTTAGCAAAAAACAACAACCGGCACTCTTACGGAGTGTACTGGACACATGCCATCCTGCTTCCCTAACTCCTCTAATTGTTTATGTAAATCCTTAGCTTTACTAAACTTGTAAATGCTACAATGGCCATCCCCGTGTGAAATTGTGTGGCTCATGTGTCAAAAAAGGCTGCTTGTGAAAATATTTGTCGGAAGAATATGAATGCTACACATTGCACTGCATTCAGTGTTTTGTATCAATTTACTATTGCAATGTCATGGTGTTTGATTTTAATTGTAGACAATCATTTTGTGTTTTTAATATGCAAAGGTAAGTTCACGTAAACTATGAATGTACAGTATTTATATATAAAGATACTGATTCATATGTTTGGCCTCTTTCTGGAAGAAAAAACCCACTCAATTAAATGTCTTAAGCAGAGGACCCAGTCTTCTTCACAAACACTTGTTTATGCATGACTTGTATAGAAATTTTTAAACTTGTGCAATAAGAATTTGTTGGCTTTTTTTGAAAGAAGTTGGGCCTGATCCTGTTAACACTGAAGACAATGGCTGGAAAAGTGTTCTTATCTCTAATAAGAATGAAAATGATCCAGTATATTACTGTAGTTAATAGTTTTGTTAATTTTGATGTTGAACAGATTCTCGGAGTAAAGGCTTAAATGTTGCTTTAGCAAGACACAGTGTTGAGCACATACAACAGCATGTGCTTTCTGTTATAAGAAGGTGTTCTTGTAGATAAGTTAGGCGAGAAAATTGTAGTAACTCTCTTAGGAACTTAGTCCTAAATTTTAATTTAAACTATAAATTTATATGGAGGAAAATTAAATGTTTGCATAGAGTTTGGGACCCGTCACTATTTCTACCTTTTCTGTTCCCCTTAAGCTTATCTTGTTGCCTTTCAACACTTCATTCTGTTTCAGTTTTTACTGTGGCTACATACCTTTTCAGTGTCATATTCTTATTTGTAATCTTACTCTTTATTCCACAGCACTTTCCCTGTTCATCCCCAGTTGCTTCATCTGTTGCTCACTTTCAACTCCTTTGTCATGACTTCACATTTTCTTGCACTTTTTGTCATAGAATGGTCATTGGTGACAAGTAGGAGCAGTTTCTGCCAAATGGTACCTAAAAGTGCAAAGAGAAAAGTTACGATTTAGTAAAATTGGCTTTTTTGTCTTTGCTTATGTCTAGAAAAAGGTTACTTCTCCTTTGCAGGCATTTTTCTGTGAAGTACAAAAATCTGTGTGGCTGTTCAATGTTTATAGCCAACTGTCTGTGATCAAATCTAATTGAGCAAGAATTGTTCTGCATAGTCAGTGAACTAGTTTTCCTACTCCTTACACTTTTCCTGTTGTAGAGAGAAACACACATCAGTAAGCGATCTTCTTGTCTGTGACTGGATGGGGAAGGAGAAATTGCTCCCAAGATCCATGTCCCTTCCACCATGAAAAGTTAGTGATAACTTTTATGGAATATGCTGACAGTCTCACATCTCTCATACAGCTCTGAGTTTCGTCAGACGTTGTAGCCTTTTCCTTAAAGTGGATTTCCAAAGTTGCTCTGTTCACCTACTGCTACTGCCATTAACTGATGTCAGCAATCGCAGCCTGTGTTCAGACAGGGACACACACGCAAAAGAGATTTTGCCTCCTGCTTTCCTGTATGTGTACTGCCGATGGTTCTCATAGCTGAGCTTGGGAACTCCAACCCTACGATGTGATGGGTTATTTCTGCTTGATTCTCAGCTTTTAAAAGCTGAAAAGAGTGAGACCTTGCTGGCAGGTAATTCAGCCATCTGAGTCGGGATTACTGTGTATCATCTCAAGCATTTGATTTTCCCTATCAGTTAAAGTATTTAAACAGTGTTTTCACGCTAAGAGACAGCAAAGTGCAGTGCCTTGAGATTCTATTAGTAATTCATTCAAACCTGCTGAAGGTGAACTCAGATACAATGGAATATGATTGATACAGTTCATGAAAATCCTTAGTCTGTTTTGTGTCTTAACATGTATATTTTTGTCTTGGTTGTGGAGAAACTTCCTAAGAACTATCACTGTAGGGGTTTTTTTGTGTTCAGTGTTCATTTCTTAAAGCAAAGGTTGGATAAACTTCAGTCTGGACACCCAAGGCTGCTGTTAATCAGTACAATGCTACGATTTACACAAGCATTAGCATCTAAAGTTAGCTATAGTTGAATATACGTACCTCTGTGCTCGTTTTTAATTAGAAAATGGTCATTAGTTTATTTTAGAAAGTTGAAAGCCTAGTTCTAACTGAAGAGTTGAGGTAAATTCATGAATGAATACATCTTGCTGGACAATATTTTTGTTTTAGTAGATTTCAAAATATGTGTATATCTGCATCTTTCATTTTTGTTTGTCATGTCAGAGAACCTAGTGTATGATATAGAGTTATCATACACTATATTTATAAATATTCCTGATAGTACAAAATTGGTTCCCAGTGTGAATCTCAAGTTTTGATATTGATATTTTAAATTATGATTCAGCAAGGAGATCTCAATGGCTAGAAGTTTCTATCTGTGCAAGGTTCAGTTGTTTTCAGGAAAATTGTACAAGAGTCTGTCTACTCAGAACCCTTTGTAGCATCTGAGTGCCTATTGTTTGCTATTGTTTTTCCTCTTATTTTATGAATCAACAATTAACATAGTTTTCCACTAAGGTCATTGGTACAGGTAAGCCATTTTGAAAGAAGAAACAGTTGACAGACTCTAATTGTGAACAACATTATTTCTTGACTTCATATGTGAGCTTGCAAGACAAGCTTTAGTTTTGTGAAACTAATTGCTGAACAGTTAAAATAAATGAATTGCATAAACTTATTCTAGTAGCACTTTTTTGTGTTTTTAATGTTGTATTCAAGAAAAGCAGGTAGGATACGTTTTGGCATATAACCTCAAAGGCAATAAATGTAATTACAATCCATTTGGCGGGAGGGGGAGGGAAAAGGTGCGGTTGCCAGGATACCGAACCAAAAAAGCATAGACAAATACATAGAGAACGTGCATCTTGTACCTCTAAATATCGTTAATCTAGAAGTAGTTTGAAATACCTATGGTTTCTCAAAGTTAGAAGTGCTGAAATAAGACCACAGAGCTGTGTATTTGATTAGTGATACAGTGCTAAGTATTTTTAAAATCTGGTTAACAGAGAGAACTGCTTGCAGTACGAAAAACTATGGAGGTTATTTCAAAGATGCATTTCTTATACAGAAGTAAAATTCATTACTACATTACTTCATTACTACAAATACTGTTTCATTACTACTACTGCTACTAGTTTTTCAATATTACAGATTATATGTTACGCTTTGTTGCAAGTTACGTGCTGCTCTCGTGTTGTTGGAAATTTGACAGTATGGTCTTCGAATAGGTAGAGATTGGAACTGTGTCTACAGTATTTTGGTGTTATCTGTCATATGGACAACAACAAGAATGCAGTAATTTGTCTGAACCTGTTCACATGGATGATAAACAAGGAAGTTAATGAAGAACCCCGTTAGTGTTTGCATGAAACGTGATAGCTAGGAAATAAAAAGGGTCCAGATACGACAAAACACTTGAAGATGAAAAATTCGACTTTTCAGATTAATTGCATGAAGCTTTATGTTGACATAGTGCAGAATAGTGAACTGATTTATACTTTGTCTTTCAGATGAACCAGAGACACGAGATGCATGGTGGGCAGAAATCAGACAAGAAATAAAATCCCATGCCAAGGCATTGGGTTGTCATGCTGTAGTGGGCTACAGTGAATCAACTAGCATTTGGTAAATCATGATGATGATTTGATTTTCAAAATGACACAGAAAATTTATTTCATCTTCAGTGGATTAAAAATGATGCACTGTTTCAACACAGTTGTCGATACTGTCTAGCATACCTACTTTGGAGAGTTTGTTAAAGTAACTTTCTAAGATTTCAGTATTGTGCTTTCTTTTTAGTATGTTTTGGTTTGGGTTTTTATTGGTTTTAAGTTTTTTCTAATGAACATCACAATTTTTATTTTTCAAAAAATTTTCAAACCTATGTATTTGCTTTTGTAGTAACAATATTAATTTATTTATGAATTTTTCTAAACCTAGTCTACCTAAATATTTAAGACTTCCTAAAAGTATATGTATTGTAGTTTCATTATTGGGTAACAACTGGCAGACCAGTACTTAAATGGTAAACTTCAAACTTAAGGCACTAAATTCTTTACTAGGGATGTATTAATTGTAAGTTGAAGGAAAATATGCTGCCTGATAGATCTAGAATACTTTAGGTATAAAGGTTCTGTATTTCTTTTTCTGAAAAATGTATGTAATTATCTTTGAATCCTACAGTAATGTTTAACATACTAAACTGCAGCTCTGCATTAGTCTTTGAGGTTGAATTCCTCAGACCTGTGTCCTGTTCAGGCCAAATCTCCAGTGTCTTACCGTATTCCCTTTGACCAAGAGAATTCCCATCTTGTGTATTTTGGTGGCTTGATAACAAACTTTGTGAGAGGCTTGGAGATGAGGAGAAATAATTTGGGATTAATCTAATTGCTCGTCCTTCTCTCTCTCTGGCTCGGGAAGGGTTGTGTCTCTTTCTAGCTCTGGAAAGTAATCCATGAAGAGCTTCTCCAGGGGCCAAGTGTGTCTAACTGGTGTCAAATAGAAAAGTACTCTGGCTCATTGGTTGTTTTGAATTGCTTTAGGAAAGTAACTGAAGCAAACTCAGACATCTGAATTTATTTTCCATCAAGTTGATTTTTGCCTAAATTCTTTAAAGAAAAAGCACTAAGGATTTGCTTTTTTTAAAGAGGGAAGTTGGAAAAAGAAGTTTCATTTTACTTTGCGATTGATAAGTTGAAGAAGGAAATAGAGTGTTACACAGTGCTGTCATGAGTGCACACCATCTGTTGGTAAAGTAGTAAGATAACTGGAAATGATCAGTCTGAAATCCACAGAGCTGATTACTTCACATCTGTTGCTCCTTCACGTTATTTGCTTCATTGCAGGTAACCCCCTCCCCTCCCCCCCCCCCAAATATATTGACTTAACTATGGGGAAAAGAATGTACAGAGTATAGATAGGCAGTCAGTTATTGGGTTATTTCACACTTTCATTTTTCTTAAGGAATTTGATGCGGTAGTATTTGATCATTGATGAAATAGTGTATTTGAATTCCCATGCTTACTTGCTAGTTTGGCTTTCTTCCATGCGTAAAGAGCAAGGCTCTGTCTCTAAGTACTGGTCTGCCAGACATGTTATATATGAAAAAATGATTCTGGAAAGGGAAACAACAAGTAAAGAAGGCACGTGTATGATTCTAGAAAATGCGGGAAGGCTTTTCTCCACGGTTTTTCCAAGATAGTATTTTAAGTACTGAATGTTAGAGATTTGTTTATTTGACAATTTCAGAAATATTAAAAGCTCTGTGATCGTAGTTTGCACTTCTGAGAGCTTTAACTCTGCTAAATTATGAATGAGGTCAATTACTTTACATGCTATATGTACCATTATTGTAGTTGTTCATAGTCAAATTTTACTGTTTTGCTACTTTTTATCCTCCAAGAAGCACCCTTGTCAGTGTTGTATTGTAACTCCATTTTGAGAGTGAATGTTTATAAGATGATGAGGCTTTCAACTTCCATTTTACTTTGGTAAACAATTATGCCATGTTTTTTTTTAAATGTTGCTTTGCTGAATTTCTTTGCCTTGAAAACCACACTTAAACCTGGTTAGCCCTTGTGATGTTATAGCGTATTATTTATAAAATAGGGCAAAGTTCTTTAATCTTTCTGTTCAATCCTCCTGCATGTCTTACTTACACAGTGGTTTAAATATCAGAAGAGGATTGCTTATAAGATTTAATGCATAAAATGGTACAAATGCACAAAATTAGTAGTTATATTGAATTCATTGAGACTTTTCTACCAGCCTTTTAATCTAATAGTTTTAAATAAAAGTAGCGCTAAGTAGTAGGAATTCACTTTGTTATAATTCTTTTCTCTTATAGTGAAGAGGTCTGTATTTTGTCCGCGTCTGGCACAGCAGCTGTACTGAACCCTAGGTTTCTTCAGGATGGCACCATGGAAGGCTGTTTGGAACAAAGGTTGTCTTGGCAGCCTGGCTTCTTTTCCATAGGGTCAGAGAAGGGAGAGGTTGATTTTTTTCCTCAGAGCCAAGATAGTTCTTCTCTATTAGGGTAGGTTACAGTGTTACAGTGCAGGATGCGGGACCAACCACTTTACTGCTTTTCACTAACAACAACAACAACAGAAGTAATGGAACTCTGCACCAAATTAGATATTCTGTTTTTATTTCTAACAGTCTGACTAAGGTAACACATTTGACTACTAACCACAGATCATAACTCAGTTTTTTTTCTTTGCCGCTCTTCAGGTATCTTTCTTAACTTTATATCGCACTATAAAAAATGACAGATGTATGATAAATTACATAAGCCCAAAACTGCTGTGGCCGTAATATGTGTATATATGCTCTATATATAATATTTAAGAGCTGTATGGGAGGTAAAGTAGCTTGGTTGTAAAACAAAGATGGTGCCAAATTTTTACAAAAGATGTATGTTTTACTTGACGTTTATGAACAAAATCATGAAACTGAAGAAAAAACATGAAGTTGCCCTTTGTTTCTGCACTTGCAAATAAAATCTGCAGAATAAGTGTTGACAAACAGTTATTTTGGGGAAAAAATTAGTAGATTAACTAATGCTTGTTGGTAATTTATTATGTGTTTGTCATGATAGTCATCAAATATTTCAAGGGATTATTGTGGTCATAAGTAAGGCTATTTACTACACCTTAGCACTTGCATTGCTTTTTCCATAATAACCCTGCCAACATAGTATTATTTATTATTCTTTTACTTTGTTAGCAGGAGGCCATTATCTTCTTGTGTAGATAGATGTTTGAAAACTGTAGCCAGAACAAAAATACCTGTTTCCATATTCACTACATGATGGAGAGAAAGAAAATGTCACGTTCATAATAAGAAGAAAATTGCATTTTTATCAAAATATGCCTTTCAGTGCTACTAAGAGTCTTGTCATAGATTAGAAGTGCCAAAGGAAGGTAAAACAACTAAACAGACAAAGCCCATGTCTGAGACAAAATATATTTGCCCAAGTCTATGATAACTAATGTTCCAAATCTGTCAGATTTGCTTAAGCATCTCTTCAGAATTCACTGGGAAGAATTGCTTATGTGAAACAGAATAAATTTGAAATGATGCAGTTAGCCTATGCTCTCCTCGTTCGTATTCTGTAGTGGTCATTCCTGGATATTTCTTTTGTGGGTACCTAATACCTTGTTTTAGGAAATAATCTTGCCATTCTTCTTACAATGTTAATATATATTGTGCTGCTTACAATGGGATGGTTGGTTTGTTGTTTATGTTCTGCTTATTAGGTTTGTGTAATTTTTTTGCACACAATCCATGTAAAAGAGACTTTTCGTTGTATTTGGTACAGCAAAATTCTCTGTACAGCTGTTGTACCATGGACTACCTTTAGAAATCATAATGCCTAAAGTCAGCTCAGTCGTGTTTTAGGTTTATGTAAATCATTGATCATTTGTATGTACTTTTTCTTGATCCCTGCATAACAAGTTTCAATGCAAGTTTTATTTATAGCATTTTAGCTAATAGTGTGCATCCTAATTTTGTTCTAATTCATAAAATTCAATACTTGATACATTGTTATAATGGAGCAGAGTATAGCTACAGCGCATGATTTAAATAGGTATCTGTAGGTGTTTGTACACATGTGCATGTATTGATCATTGTTAATGATATGCAGATGTTTTAAGTACGTTTTCCGTAATGTATTTTTAGGATTGAAGAAGCTTCACCACCAGGTTGTGGATTTTGCCATATACCGTATGATGAACTGAACATGCCATTCCCTGCTCACCTCACTTACTGTTACAACTGCAGGAAGCAAAAAGTTCCTGATGTCCTTTTCACCACGATTGATCTTCCTGTAGAGGCAATAGTTATTGGGAAGGGATGTCTTATTCAAGCCAGGTATCTATCAAAATGTTTCCTTGGTGAAGTTTTGGAGATCTTTGAAAGAATTCCTGTTGCTAAAATCCAGTATGTCATCAAACCATAAATTTTTATGTTGAATTGCTGGGAGTTAATGACAGTGTATTAGGAGTACAGGAGGAGGAGCACAGCCTTCTCCTCCCCTTGTGTTATGCATCATGTCTATTGATGGACATCTGGTAACTTATCCGTGTTGATGGATGTTTGGTAAATGTTCTTCCTTTTTTTTTTCTGCCTATGTTTTTTGTCTGCCTGGATCTAAGAGTTCTCATGCTTTAACTTGCTATTTGGAACTGCGAATGTGGTCAAGATACAGCTGTTGTACTGAAAACTCAATGAACTGTTTTAGTCAGTGGTGTTATCTGTGCTGATGTCCATAACTGAACATCATTTCTGTAGAACTGTTGACTACGTCCAGTTTATGCTGTGCTCTTTGAATTTGAATTTGGAAAAGGGGATAAGGCGGTTTACAGTGGGAAAGAAGGAAGGGTGCCTGCCCTCTTCACCTGCCCTGTGAAGAGAAGCTGTGGGTGCTGGACTTTTTCAGACTGGTGAAAGGACTCAGGGCGAACTAATAGCAGCCTGCCAGTACTTACAAGGAGGTTATGGAGTATACGTAGCCAGGGTCTTCACAGTGCTGTACAGTGGGAGAATGAGAGACAATGGGCCTAAGTTGAAGTAAGAAAGATTCAGAGTTGATACAAAGAAGAAGAACTAGTTATCCATGAAGACAATCAGGCAGTGGAGCAGATTGCCTAGGAGGTTGTGCAGTTTCCATCTTTGGAAACTTTTCAAGACCCAACTGGATAAAGCCCTGAGCATCCTGGTCCGAACCCAGAGGTGGCTCTGCTTTCTCTGTACGGGGTTGGACTGGAGACCTCCTGAAGTCCCTTCTCACCTGAGGTTTTTGGGTGTGGTTTTTTTTTTTTTTTTATGATCCTATCATTATAATTCTTTGACTGCTGCTAGAGCAGAATTACTGGAGGTATTGTAGAGATGTGTTCTGGGCTCCTCCTTTGGTATTTTCTGTATTACTCAATTCTGTTCAGCACCACTGTGAAAACTGACTTTTAGTATCACACAGTGGTCTCCGATCTGTCTCTGGAGCACTTGCAGATGTCCCGTTTTATCTAAAATGATTCCTCAGGCATTCCCACTCCCCAAAAAGAATGAAAAAAGAAAAAGACCTGAAGCTATAGTTAGAAAGATTTTGAGGTGAACTTGTTACGATTGGGTGAATTATTGTGTTTTCCTGGTCATGTAATAAATGTGGTCCTTAGAAGAAGTGTTGTCTGTTCATATCACTAAAATGTATCATTTTCATGTGTTCTTTCTGAATGAAAATTTTTGAGTGAAAGTAGGCAGTCATCACTCCAGTGTGATGTTTGAATTTCAGCTTATGGGACTAAATCCAGAGAGTGGAATATAACTAACATAATATAGACAGAGATGGGATTTCTGTGCTCTTTCTTTTATTCTTTTAATATAAATATTTTTAGTCTGGTTAATGCTTGAGCTGTGAAGGCATGATGTTTTTTCTTTATTCCGAAGTGTGCCTTGAATAACTGTATTAGTAGGAATTTTAAAAGTTCTACCGGTAGTGTAGTTTCCTATTCTTGTGCCTGAAGTTTTTAAGAGATTTGCAGCAACAGAAATTGGTGTTTGCATTTGGCATCTTAACGAAGAAAAGCTGAAAATACAAATTTTCAGGTAAGGCAGTCTAAAGGAGTTCTTGTAAAGAACTGACATTTTATTTTACAGTTGCAGCAATCTAGAAGAATACACCTCATCAGTTCTGAGGCTCAATTGAAAAGGGCTGACTTAACTGTCCTTTGAAATAACCTATTTTTGTGAGGAGGTGTTTAACAAATACCAGAAAACTTGCAATAGCAAAGAAGTTCTGTTTGGTCTTCAGTATTTGCTTTGACAGAAGTGAGCAGGGCAGATTTTTAAGGATCACTGCTATATGATAGGGGTATTGATATATTTAGCCAAACATCTAGTAGATGGTTATCTGGAACCTGTAGAAAACTTCTTTACATTGTATAGTTATTTGGTGCTGTCAGACTATTATGACAAAACCCCCATGTGATGCATATTGTTTCTGTCTGATAGCAGTCCATAAGCATGTTTTAAGAAAGGAGGCTTGCTTTCTTTCACTGACTTCAGTCAGTGATTTAAAAAAATACAGTATTTGTAACTTTTGTATTCTGCTCTGATAGGGAATATTTTTGAATGTTGGTGAAGGTTATGTATTGTTCTGTTTTTAAGTTCCCATCTTCCTGATGGGAATTAACATTTTACAGGATTTTAAAATACATTACAAAGAAACTGTTTGTATTAGGTTATACAATGAGGGGGGAAAAATCAAAATACCCTGTGATGACTTTCAGTCTTCAACAGCCCATTAAAACTGTTTATCTGCTGATGTCATGTACTGTTTTATATTGTCAGGTTGTGCCGTCTAAAGAAGAAAGCTCAAGCTGAAGCAAATGCGACATCTATCAGTAATCTTTTGCCATTTATGGAATATGAAGTGCACACGCAACTGATGAATAAACTTAAGCTGAGAGGAATGAATGCTCTGTTTGGGCTGAGAATTCAGATCACTGTGGGTGAAAATATGCTAATGGGCTTGGCAGTAAGTACAGTTTTAATCTTGGATTCTTTTGCTTTCTCACAGTATTTTTTCAGGACAGAAAGACATACAAGTGTTGTGGAATTTGGAATAACTAGAGATATTAAAATGTCATTTATGAATAAATGAAGCGAGAAAAGGAATGAATGAGGTGTCTAATTGCTGACAAATTAGGACAGACTATCTTTCAGCACCAGAAAATGTAGATTCAAGTATCTTGAAAATCTGTTAAAAGACAAGTTTATTAGAAAGGGAGGAAAAGAAACTTTAAGTGGTTTAATAGCATAAATTATGGAAAAATGATCATGTTCTTAAAGGCCCTGTCAAAGAGATCCCTGTTTCTCAAATTGCATTACAGTTCCATGACAAATAAGGTCAAGTTTCTCCATAAATCTTTTTGGTTAGTTGCCAACAAAAGAAAGGTCTGTTGCCTCTTCTTTGGCGGCACTGAAGAAATAGATGATAACTTGGAAGTGTCTTAGAGATAGTAAAAAAATGTTTGTTAACAATATTTTCGAACCTCGTTCTGTCATGTGGGGTTGGAATAGTGAAGTATGCTCCTTCTTCCTGCATCAGTATAAGAGGATGCTTGGGTAACGTTGACAAGCTTGAATGTTCTTTTGTCTGAACTGATGATCTGTTTTCTGTAAATAGAAATAGGATTGTCACAACTTACAGTGATACTGTAAATGGTTTGGACGAGTTTTAAATCCTTGAAGCCATCACTTGCCTTTGCAAAATAGACTAGGGCAGAGGTTTTAATTCATACTTTGCTTGGAACTTGTAGGTAAGTGAAGAGCTCTGATGTGGAACAGACCTCTGAAAAGGAGATAATTTATTAAAAGAATAGTGGGGTTTTTTCCCCATAAGTGAACAGCAGAGTGAGATCCATTTATTATGGGAAGAGGACATGCTGTAATGTGCACATCACAATCCTGCCTGTTACAGCATAAGCATTATGGAAAACTTGATATGAAAATATTAGAAGGATGTGTTTTTGTAATTCTCACTTTTCTTAATTACTTTTTAAAAGTCTGCAACAGGTGTGTACCTAGCAGCTTTGCCAACTCCTGGTGGTATTCAGATTGCTGGGAAGACTCCAAATGATGGCACTTATGAGCAGCATATATCTCACATGCAAAAGAAAATAAATGATACGATAGCAAAAAACAAGGAACTTTATGAGATTAATCCTCCAGTAAGTAAAGCTTTTATATTCTTAAAAATAAAGCATTCTGAGTCAAACAAATATACACCATGTGTATCCATGAATTCTTATTGACTGAATCATTCAGAACATAAGTTGTGTTTTACTAGAGACCTAGATTCTTTTCAATGTATTTTGGGAACCTATTGGAATTTTCAAATCACTTAAGCCACATATCAATCATTTTGTACTTATTTTAGATTTATTTCTCAATAAAATTTTCAGAATGCACTGATTCTTAGAACTGTTATCAGATTGCTTGTAAATGAAGCTACTTACAGGCCACATAGAACAACTGTTGATTTTTATATCCTTTTTAGGAGCTACCTGAAGAAATCATTGGGTCTCCCATTCCAGAGCCAAGACAACGTTCCAGGTTATTAAGATCTCAGTCGGAAAGCTCTGATGAAGTTACAGAGCTAGACCTTTCGCATGGGAAAAAGGATGCTTTTGTGTTGGAGGTGATAAATATTTTCAGTACTCATTTTCATACTTCTTAAATATAGATTAAAAGAATGGAGAAAAGTTTTCTTATCTCCAAAGACAGTTCTTAAATTGTATGTAATTTTTTCCATTTTGTATCAGTAAAAAATGTAAAGTATTGGATTTTGCGTCGTTTCTCTTATTCTGTTTGCTTAAAGCATGGCTATATTATGCCTAGGGACATATCTGAAAAAAGATTGCCCTGCTATTCCTGAACATGTAGCAATGTCTAGAATAGTAACTAAGAGACGCCCTTCTGCCTATTTCAAGTAGCCATCACGACTGATCCAAAACATAAATTTTTGTAAACGTTAAGGTTCTGTGTTGTCACACTTCATATTTAGCAAAGAAAAAGCTTGTATATTCTTCAAAACTTTCAAAGCTTTTATTGTTGTAGTTGGATATTCAGAATTATTTTTTTCCAGAACTGGTAGTACTCAAAGCATTCAAAAAACCACAAGTGTCAAGAGAGCACAAAAAAGAAGACTTGCTTTTCTAAATTTCAGCTGATGCTTTTCAGAGTTAAAGAATTTACAACTTCAGAGAACACCTTCTAATTCTTTCTACAGCTACAACTAGAAGCAAGTACAACACCTGTAGATAAAGAACATAGATTTCTTTTACCTCTTTATTCACTGGAATTCAAAGAAGTGATTTTAACATTGTACAGTTTGAAGGAAAGGAGACAAGTACTAAAAGGCTAGAGCTTTGATCATCTTCTTGTAGATGCAGGTATTACAAATATCTGTCCTAGACTAAGAAAAAGAAAAGAATTTAATTAAATTAGAGCCTGTAATTGCAGCGTAAGGTATGTTCAAGACTTTCCTTTATGTTACTCTTCACAAATCACTATTTTCGTAGCAAATAATCTGGAAGAAAGGTTGTAGATAGGGAGAATGCGAGAATGCTCTAACAGCAGTTCATTTGAAAACAGAGGTAAGAAAGGAAAGCGATGAGCAAATGCTAAAAGATGCTGGGAAGGCAATCATGGTTGTCTATATTTTTTTTTTTGGCGGGGGGCGGAGAATAAAAAAGACTCTTCCTCTTACTTTGGGAGTGAGGAGAAACAATACCTGGCAGAGAATCCTTTAATACTGGAGTGAAAATATAAACAATTTTCAAAGTACTTGATAAGAAAATGTTGGAAGTCAAACGTGGATCTCTTGCAGATCAGTAAGGCAGAATGAACCTAAAGTCACAACACAAATACTTACAGAAGTTAGCAGGGCAGATATCCTCTCAGTCTGATCTAACATAACAAAAGTCTTTGAAGATTGGATGGAGTAGAGTTTATTTGGATAGGAAAAACTAATACTAAGCAAGGTTTTTAAAGTCCTGGAAAGATTTGTATGTGTCATTGGAATAGGCAGAGAATGATCGCATCAGTATAATACAGACCTTATGAGAGCTCTAGTGGCTAAAGGTCCTTAGCTGGAAAAAATTGTAAGTTGCTGTCTGGAACCTTGTTCAGCATTTTAAACTATTCAGAAAATTCTCTTTTTTTTTTTAAATCATTCTGGTGTTATGTACTGCAGTTTCTGTGTGTTCTCTGCACATTGCTTTATTTTTAATACAGTTTAATTAAGTGAACTATTTTTCAAGTGTTAAGCATATCGTAAGCTGCTAGTTATGATTCAGAGGTCTGGTCGATGGAATAATTTTTTAAAATCTAAACTTAGCTGCCAGATATAGATCTCTTGATGCAACGCTTTTACATCTTTCTGAGACTTCTAACTGGAACAGCAACCTGATTTTTCTCAATTATTCCTTTTTCCAGATTGATGATACAGATGCAATGGAAGACGTACATTCTTTACTGACAGATGTTCCACCACCTTCTGGTATAGTTGAAGCCACATTTTTCCTATTTGTACTGTAGGTTGTGCAAAACGACAAAATAGAACTGGCTTCATTTAAAAAAAAAAAAAAAAGCTCAAGAGTAACAGTGAAAACATTCTTGAAGTTTTTAGCTTGTCAGATATACCTGTGAAAAACAAGTCATTAAGCTTTTTATCAGGATTGTTGCTTATTGAAAGCTTGGGGTAAACACAGTATTTGTGTGGCATTTTGTAGCTCACTGATTTGTATGGTTGTTGAAAATTTGTTGTTTCTGTGTCTGGGTATAACAATTGTATCTTTTCTACTAACATAGCAGTTTCTGGAGATTTCTAGACTGAATGGTAGGTGTGAGGGTCAATGAAAGTAGAAGTACAGACAACAGAATGGTCTTTAAGTATTTGTAACCATATAACATGCCATATTGGTGTTACAATCCAAAAATGTTATCTGAAGTAAGCAATTTGCCCTTCCAGCTCTCCAGTTCAACAAGTGCATTTGTATTTTCCTTGCTTTGTGGTTCTGCCATATTGTCAATTTAAGTCTTTGTGTTCACTGTATTTGTAGTCTTTGCTGTTAAGAAAGGCACACTCTAAAATGATTTGGAATTCTTAAATCATCCACAGCATTATTATCCAAGTCAGTATTGGTCATTTTCTGTAGAAGGCAGTAAAGTGAAATAATAGAAATAGAGTAGTTTCCAATTTTTTCAGTGTTTTTTATAGATGTATTTTTAAAAAATGGTGCAACTTGAGAATGTAGAACTGATTAAAGTGAATAATTTTCAAAATTCAGTCACGAGACTTGAAATCATCATCAAATCACTTTGCAGTACGAATACGAATGTCAGGACTGCATTGCTGGCAATAGAGATGTCCATTAAGTTGTCTGCATTTAAAAATTATTTAAGCACGCAACGAAGGGGGAGGTGTACTGCTATTTGCTGATAGGGATCAGATGAGAATACACATTGCATTAATGTAAGAGCGAGGGGGGAAAAAGAATACCCCACAGAATAGCATGCAAACAGTTCATAGTTCAACAGCATCCTGAAAGAAAGTTACTGTCTTTGTAAACAATAGCCTTTGACAAACTTTTCTGTGCATTTCGCTATTTGTGTTTTGAGTCCATGTGCGTCTTCAGTGTTTGTAGAATTTTGCATCAGGATCTGTACCCTTAGAAGAGCCAGCTTCTTTTGCTTGGTTTGGATTAGCCACTTTTTCCTTTTTTCTTATATTGGGAAGAATAGTGGGTCATTGCTTCCTATCAGTCTTCTTTGTGCTATTTGCTGTTTATAACTTTCCTTACCCTGCTGTTTAGTCATTATATTTCTTTTTTTTTTTAGTCTTTTGAAGTCTTTGTTAGTAAGTGCTACGTATTTACTCTCAATCTCTAGGTAGCATCTTTAAAGCATCTCTAAGCTGTCTGTCAAAGGTTAGCTTTTTAGCTTTTCCTGTCATACCTTTTTAATAAGTTTCCTTATTTTTTGTACGTAGTTTGTCTCTTAGAAGCTGGGCTGAGCAGTAGTGGAATATGGGTGTTTACCCATTCTGCGAGAATGCTGAAGTGTATCTTGATCGGAGCTAAAAAACTTCTTTGAATGGTTGTTCCTGCTCAAGACCAACTAGTCGGGAGTTTCTTGTTTCGTGGGTTCCACAGGGAGCGCTTCCATGAAGCAGTCAGGGAGCGTGTCTCACCAATTATTCTTAGCATGAGATGACATGAGCTACCCAGTCTCCACTGGGAGCAGCTGTCACTGTTGCATTTCATGCCATTGGAGCCTCTCTCATTGCATCAGGAATAGCGTGGCCAGCAGGAGCAGGGAAGTGATGGTGCCTCTGTACTCGGCACTGGTGAGGCCTCACCTCG
>VXBH01005919.1:279934-311274 GCA_013400035.1 Rynchops niger | reverse complement strand
CCTTTCCAACCATGAAGATTCTATAATTCTATGTTCCTCAGCATGATGACGTTTCTGGCCTTGCTTTTTGGGGATTGAAGAAATATTCAGAGTAAGAATTCTGTAGTGAATTAGAGTTTGAGTTCCATCTTTCCGATCCATTTTTTCACTGCAGTATAAACAACAGAAAGCATGTGTTTCTTTTGTATGTTACACTGTATTCTTCAGATGCTACATCTGTTTTTTGCATGTTGGTCTTATTTCTGGTATATTATGGAATATTTAAAAACACGAGGGGAAAATACTTGCAAAACATTAAGTAAGGTTATATATGTTTTTTTTAAAAGTATTTTTGTATTTCAGTGTGCAACATAGATTTCCCCCAATATTTTCTTTACAGGTTTTTACAGTTGCAACACAGAAATTATGCCTGGTATAAATAACTGGACACCAGAAATTCAAGTAAGGTTATTCAAAGAAAATTAACACTTTTTTTCCAAGTTGTGTTGAAATATGCTGTAAGAATTTAAATATGTATTAGAGGTAACTTATTTTTAAAAATAAAAGGATACTCTTGTGTTAGAAATAAAAGTAGTATTTTGGTAAGAAAAATAAGGTATGAGAACTTGTTTCTTTGAGGGTTTGTTTTTTTTTTTTTTAATGCTTTTATATAACGGATGACCCGGTACAAAACCACAAAAATTAGAAAATAATTACAGTAAATATGAACTTTAAGGTTTTGGGCATTTTTAAGAGCTTGGCTAGGTTTTGAAGCCTGTTAAACAAATTGTTGGCTGTGACTTAGTGTGAGATACTGAATATGGTACCATTAACAGCTTAAGATAAATAAGAATTCGATAAAGCCAACCCAGTGAGTAGAGAAAAATAGAAAAATTCCATTTATTATTAAGTGTAAACATTCTGGTCATATGTGTACAACACAGTTCAGTCTTATGTAGAGAGTTTAAATAGATCTAATTGAGTTTTTATACCTAATTTGCACAATGCAAGACTCTGCTTTGCAGATGCACAGCTCAAACCTAAAAACAATATAACTGTACCAACAGCATGCTCTCAGGTTGATGGGCTTGCCTGTAGTTTTGTATGTGACATTCCATTATTGTGTGCATTATTGTACACAATTAACATAAAATTTCCAACAGCAGTTAACAAAATATGTAGCAGGTAGAATGACTTCCTTATGAAGAAAGCGAAAAGAATATTTCATATCTTTCTTAATTACTTGTTCATATACTCATATCCATTAGTTCACAGAAAATTTGCCCTTTTGTTTGTAACATTTCATGAATAATAAGCACTTTACTTGACTTACTGCTGCTACAGTTTTTTTTCCTTTTCTTTCAATGTCTCTCCCTCTCCTTTTCCCCCTCCCTCTCCTGCATTATTTTCCTTCTTTATGAATTTGTTCTGTTTTTAATATAACATGCAGGCATATATTGAAAAAAAAAAAAAAAGTGTGTTTGTTTCTAATTCAGATGTTCACAGCAGTAAGAGTATCCAGATTAAGCAACATTAACCTAACAAATCAAACCCTTAATAAGAACTTTAACGATCTCTGTGAGAATCTGTTGAAGGTAAGAATCCTATTTCAAACGTTTTTTGAATTGTTCAAATGGAAGCAAAATAAAATCAGGCTATACTGAAAATAGCGTTTTCTTCATAATTACTTTTCAGAATTAGACTACAAAGTGTGTAGATTCAGCCTTCTTAGTATATTAAGGATTTCCAAAGCTTTTTGACTCCGGATGAGTCATTTGACTGTTAGTGTACTCTAGAAATGGAGATATCACAGAATCATAGAATGGTTCAGGTTGGAAGGGATCTTAAAGATCATCTAGTTCCAAGCCCCCTGCCCTGGGCAGGGACACCTCCCACCAGACCAGGCTGCTCAAAGCCCCATCCAGCCTGGCCTTGAACACTCCCAGGGATGGGGCATCCACAGCTTCTCTGGGCAGCCTGTTCCAATGTGTATAAACACTGCTACACAATAGATTGCATTCTATCCTGACTTTTCACACCTGTAATTCTTCTTCAAGAAAAAGTTAATATGATTAGATTATTGTGATTAGTAATATGATTAGATTAACACGATTAGATTATTTCTCCTATGAAAAGAGTTTTGATCTTTAATTTCTCTGAAATAAACCATACCTTTTTTTTTTTTAGAGTAACACAAATAATGTCTTGTATTCAACAGAGCTTGTATTTTAAACTACGATCTATGGTTCCCTGCTGCCTTTGTCATGTAAATTTCACAGTTGCTTTACCAGAGGATGAATTAGTTCAGGTAAGTATGTAGGCATGCCGGTTTGGGCCTTTAGTTAATGTTTGCTGCTCAGAGTAAACTAGGCAAGGATTTGATTTACTAGTATGTCTGGTGAATTCTGAAGTAAAACTTAAGGCCATAATGTTTGGTGAAGAAAAAGGATTACCTATTGAGTTCACCAGTTTTGACTACATGGCATTTCATGAGTACAGTGCATCTTAATAGTGTGTATCTTTTTAGTTAGATAGGAAACGAAAAGCCCTGGCTAGATATCCATTAAAAGGTGTTACCACATACATTACAAGAATATGGCACACTGGTTTTCTAAGTATGCTGTCGTCATAATTGACTGATTTTTTTTTTTTTCTTGCTGTTTCAAGATGATGCAATATACTTCATTATTTCTAAAAAACGTTTTCTTTAGAAGTATAGCATCATTCTTTTGTTCAATTAAACATCTCTTTCTCTCTTACAAATACAATGATAATGAGGTTTTACGATTCTTATGTCAGCTCGCCAAGAAAGAGGGAAAGAACTGATGCACAAAATCATGAATGTGGGACAAACACTGTCAGGTGTATGTTCTAACAACAGACTTAAATATTACCTTTTATGCTCTGTTGTGAAGGGTTTTTAATATGTCTGCTCAGGCGATTCCCCCCCCATTAATTGTCTGTGGAAAAAGCTGTCTTGTTTGCAAAGTTACTTTTGCAGATTGCGCGAGACATTAAGTTACCTAATACACCATGATTTTCTGATTTGCAGATTGCAGTCACGGCTGTTGCAATTACATTTGACAAAAACCAAGCATTGCAAGCCAACAAAGCCCCTACAGAAAAATCACAGCAAAGAGGTAAAAGTTGTGAGGCATGTAAAGACGAAAGATAATCTTTTTCTTTCCTATTTTTTTCCACAGTACCTAATGAGTCTACATCTTAATTTCAGTTACATATACACATTTTTAAGGGGAGGTTCTATAAAATGATGAAGTTATAACATGGAGTTTTTTAGAGTTAGTATATGTGACTTCCAGCAGGATGAGTTACTTATGAAGTATTAGGTGTTTCCTTTATGTAATCAGCAAACTCGTAGCATGAAAAAATGTTTGGTATTTCCTTATCCATGTACCATCTTTCTTTGAGTCTTTCTCTCTAAAGAATTAGTGTAACAGATGACGACTTTTCCATTGGTTTTGAAACATGTGGCATAAGTCATTAGAGAATACTTGTTCTTATAAGTACCGAATTTTCTCCTTACTTCAAGAAGGCAGAAAATAAATTATTCATAATACTTGGAAAAAACCTCAAAAACCCCCTTAAGTAGGTCAGTAATATTTTTGGAGATCAGTGAAGCATATAGCATTATGTAAGAAATAGAAGAGACTGCTGCAATCTGCGTATGTCATCTTCCTAATGAAGCACCATCTTACGCTAGAAATTTATATATGCAATCTGGATATGGGAATTTAGACAGAACTTTGAAGATACTCCATTCTGAAGAATGGAATTAAGTATTAGAACAGAGCCATATGTTTATAAAACGTTAGTTATACCTTACTTCTTCAATGGTAACAGTAAATTATTTGTTTTCTTTTAAATGAAATAAATCAAATGTTCCTTTTTACCATAACATAGAGTTAACTCGGTTCCAACTGTGGAATCAAATCTAAAATGCGTGATTTGACGTAATGTTTTTTTCCTGTAAATACTAAATCAAATCCAGTTCAAAGGAACACAAGTTCTGTTCAATTTTGCAGCTGGATTTATAGTCAGACACCTAACAGTTCATACAGAACTGCATCACAATATGCATATGCTGAAAAATTTGTTTCAGTCAGACCTGACTAAATGGCATCTGTAGTGCTTATTATTACTGGCAAATCTTATTTTGAGGGTTAATTATCGATTGGGTCTGTTTTCTTTGTTGAAGCATCTACAGACAATGAAGAGCAGCTACAATTTCCATTGGAACTTTGCTCTGATCCCCTTGCTTCTCAGCCATTCTCACCAGCTAAAGGTCAGTTAAGTGGACAAATGCTGAACTATTGTTTTTTACTGATTTTGAGTTCTGCTCTTTCATTGTTGCAGTAGCTTTAAAATAACCTGTACTTTCACGAGCTTTCAATACTCTTTCATACAGGCATAATGGATATGTTCACTCCTAAAGTCAAATCTATTGAGGGTCACATAAGGCGGGTTGGCTCATCGTTCTGTATATATTCTCTTGTAGATTTCCTGTAGTTCTTCTATCTTTGTATTTACAGTATTGAAAATGCTGCAGACCTTTGTGTGTTGGGTGTCATTTAACTTAAAGAATTATGAACTACTTAATAATTAGGCTTGCCTCATACTGCGTTGCTTCTGTAAATGGCCCATGTAAAGTAACTCCATGTATTGTCAGCCTCAAATAATTAATCTCACAGTTTTTATGGTGGGAAATACTTTATCTAGCAAATGCTGGTTGTTCAGCTGAGCAAAATTGGATGCAAATTTTTTTTTTAAGGGAAAAATTTAATTTTACCTGAGAAAAATGTATTTTACCCGAGACACACCTGCATTTCAAGGATGGTTGTCACAGTTCTATGACTGTATAAACAATTAGGTTGTCATTCATTGAAATTACCTGTCTTTACTTCCTTCTCCATTGTTCAATTATCTACCCGCTAAAATGCCTAGCGATAGGAAATTTAGTATTTGTGAATTATTGTAAATGGTCTTTTACTAAAATGTTAAAGAGCTCCCTCCTTTTGCCCGTTACATAAGTTGTATAAAGGAGGGTGCCTACCACATTTACTCGTATTATCAGAGGTCAGTTTAATTTCAGCAATGATACTCTTTACTGCTTAGGGTTTTTTTTATTATTTTTATGCATTTGTGTGTGTTTTACTTCTAACTGGTCACATTGTTATACTGTTAACATTCGTTTTCAAAAAGAGGAGCTATCCAGAAATTTCTGGCTGGTGCCTTTTCACCGTTACTCGACTGTGCTACTTGTATAATGGGCAATGACCAGTAGAGGGTAGCCTATTCACGTAGATCACTTTTCCTGATGTTCCTCACATTCTATATCGTGCTGTACGTCACTTTAGCGGCTTTCACCTAGCTAATTATTTCATCTGTGATTTCTTCACCAGTAGACTACAGGCTTCATTGTAGTTACATTTTCGTTGCAGCTTATTTATTGGTACTTTCTTTACATACTTTTCTGTAAGGTGGTTATTTAAAAAATATTTTTATACAACCTTATACAGTAGTGATCTTTGGTAAACGATCATATTGTAATTTGCACGACAGATTTAGTAAAGTTAATTATTCATACCAATTTATTATGTGCTATCAAAGTACATAGTATAGTATATATAGATTTTTTTCCTCATATTTTACTCCAAATGTTTGGTTGGTTTTTTTTTTATGAGAAGAAAGCTGTTGTGCTGTAGTACATGACTCTGCTCATGTATTATCTGTATGGAATTTATTTTGTCTTACTAGAAGTCCTGGAGGGTGCAAGTTCCCACACAGGTATTCCTGCGACTCAGAGAGGTGAGTTTACTTCATTTAGGCGTATGCCAGAACAGAATGAGCATTCTTGGGATATTGGTATACTCTTTTTGGATGTGTTTTAATCCAGGAAGTGTTTACTAGTTAACTGAGAATGCATGCTCTGGTGTGGCTTAATGTTATCATAATATTTTGATGTGGTTTTGAATTACAAAAGTCAGATTTGTTAATAGCAACAGTGTGTCTCTGTCAGATATATTGATATCACTTTATCTGACAGAAGATTAGTTTCCTGAGAGAGAGCTTTTTTGCTTGTCTTAATTTGAAGTTAGCATGTGTTCCTTCCGTTTCTTCAGGATTATGAAGAAACGGTGTTTGCAGAACTTTTTTTTTTTCTTTTTATATATACGCAAACACCCCTGCAACTAATACCAAAAGTCATAGCAGAAACAACTCTACTTCTCATTGTAATGATAAGGGGGCGTGGGAGTATTGGAGGGGGGATGCTGGGGAAAGTACAGCGTTTTGTGAGGAAAATTCATTTGCATTTAAAACCGAGGTGTTGTTTCAGCTTGTGACTCTTATCCTCACCACCAAACCTTTTTTTCAGTCTGTACCTTAGATATTGATAAAGATAGTCAGGAAGTTTAAATCATGATCAGCAGCTCTTCGTGAGGAAAAGAATAGCAATGAAAATTAAAATTAAACAAGGCTTAAATAAAGAAGCCAAACTTAATAGCTAAAATGAGATTTAAAAAAAAAAAATAATCTAGCATAAGTCATTAATGACTGTATTTGCATGTTTTTTCAGTGATGAAGTCCCAGTCAGGCAGTTGGTTCACAGCTGGGACATCACCAGAAATCGGTACATTGGTTTGGACAAGTCCAAACCTATACTGTAACTTTTTCTTTAAACACACCTGGAAAGGGATGTTTGTTCTCTCTCAGACACAGATAATTTCTTCCACAAAAGGAGCATTGAGATGAGCAAGAGACATCATCCATATTTTTTTTTCTTTGTTTTTTCTTTTGTTTTTCTGTCTGTGTTTTCAGCAACGTCAATTGATTACAGTTCCTTTGCAGACAGATGCAACAGCTGGATAGAGCTCATTAAACTGAAAGCTCAGACCATAAGGCGCGGATCAATTAAGACAAGTAGGCGGCTGTTTCTACCACGTTATGATAATCTGAGACATATCTCTGATTTCCCAGTGGTGAATAGTGGAGTTCTCTGACCAGCAATAGTACTGCAGATCACATGTAGAATGAATACCTGAGTGTGAAAACTGCCGACATTGTTAATGTCTGTGTAAGCTAATATAGGGTTTATGTACCAGTATCATAAAAAGCAAAATACAGTATTTCTGTTCACTTAGTAAAAATTAGTTATCAATAAATGTGTACGCCTACTAATTATATAACATACACTGCATGGATGTAGGTGTATGTATGATCTTGGAAAATTTTTGGTGAGAAACAGGAAGCAATCACCAAGGTGACAGTCAAGGCAATGGTCACTAAATTAGCAAGTGGTGAGTTATTTTTCAGTAGTTCTTTGGCCACAGGTCTGACTATCTTGCTTAAATTAGCAGAGATTAATATCTGTTTTAACGGAAAATGCTGCACTGGGGAAACACAACAACTTTCACACTTCCTATAATTTGTTCCTCCAGCAGAATACGTATTTCAAAATGTTGGCACTTTTTTCTTTACCTTCACTTTATAACTGATTGTTGAATGTGCAGCTACTCGCCTCAATGTTTTCCTTTGCAGGAATGCCACTCTTCCAAATAAATTCCATTTCAGCTTTTTGTCTCCTTTTGCATGCATTGCATGATAGTTTCCTTTCTCACATGATATGGCTGAGCATCACAGGCAGCTGAATGTTGTCACCAAGCTATTTGGAAACGATAAAGAAGTGTTTTGAGAAACGGTAGCAGATCTTTCTTGATAGTTACTTTCTCTTCTTTTTTCCCATCTTTTTAGCTGCTTCACTTGAGAAAGCAAGTCCATTGGCTGAGGGGTACTTAAAGCACCGTTCTGTTCCATCGTGCGCCAATTCTACCGTCTCAGTTGTTAAGATGACACCTCTTTCTTTTCTACCTGGGGCAAAAATAACCAAATATCTTGGGATAATCAACATGTTTTTTATACGAGAAACCACTTCTTTGCGTGAGGTGAGCTGTATAGCCGGGTTTAGCAATTTTTGTTAATAATAATCAAAGGTAAGTATCTGAAGATGTTTGAGCCGAGGTATAACACAGCAAGGGAATGGAGATTTTGTCACTTGAGGGTAGGTGCTGAATGGGGAGTAAGTCACATTGTACTGCTCTTGTCGCAGAGCATACAGAGCTGCTTTGTGTTTGGCAATGTTAGGAAGGGTTTACTTAACCATTGCCACTGTTGATGAATGTAGATATAACACTAAACCAATGAGTTCTTAAACAGAACTATTTGGAAAAAATAAGTCTTTGACCGACAACGGTAGTTGGGATCATTTGAACACAAAACTGAGATTAATTTAAATGCCAAAAAAAAAAAATTAATCCATTCGTCTCTCATTTAGCAAGCTCAGTGATGAACTTTCACAGTGTATTTGGATTTTAGAATTTGTTGGTTAATGCAAGTTTTCCCATATGACATATAACTATTATGCTGATTTTTAATATTACATTCTGTGCATTCTCAGTAACATAGCTCTCTGTGATGAATGTCTAAAAAGCATGCCGTACAGCCTATAACCACACAAGCAGCTTAGAGGGTGTAGCTAGTGATATTCGAACAATGATCCTCTGGCTGGATCTGGACAACAAATACTCCTGTGAGCATGAGCGTAATCCTTCAAGACACGTTACTTACCGTTCTCATGTCCTTTTGGAAAGTAGCTGCATCGTTCTGCTACAATTTCTGACCACAGAAATAGAACGTACCTCTTGCCTGGTTTGTCAGTGCTCTTTCTTGCTAATTACACATTGGTAAAATTACATAGCAGATTTTAAGAAAAATTATCAGCCTTCATAAAATGACTTGTGAGCTCTCTAGTTACAACACCTCCATGAATTTCGGACGGTTGTACAGTTTCTGTGGTACTGTCAGTGTGATATTTCCAGCAGTTAATTTATATCAGCTGCATGGGCTGAGTCACGAACCAGTTTTAATACTAGTTGCACAGTGTTGCCCTCAGGCTGTAACAGAGTCAAACCAGAGTGGTCATTATATCCAATTTAAGCAATGTGTTTCAGATTCTACAGAAAAATAATTAGCAGCGTTTGTGTTTGTATTGCTTTATGGTTTGCTTAGGGTAGTTTACAGAATATTGAAGCCCGATGAACGCTTTCATAAGCTGAAGTATATACCAGATACTGTGCTTCAAAAATTAATGATAATTTTAAGTCCAATAGGTTTTGCTGTTTACAGGTGTATATTTCTAATATTTTGTTATCTGTTGTCATCAATTTTTGTACTAGGTTTATAATACTCATATTTTTTCCCCCATCAGTTACTGTAAATTAAAACACTTGGAGAAACCCAAAGTTTCATGAGGAATGACAAACTTGTATTGAAATTTTGATTTCTGGTGGCAATTGATTTGGTTCATGCTTTATGCCTGGATTGGTGAAGTTATACTGGCCTTTTGTTAATTTTCATCCGCAAGAATTGTTTCCTAATATCTTTATCAGTCTGTTCAGGGTAGATTATACTTTTTCCAGTAGATAGGAGGGCAGTCCATATTTGTTGAAGTTCAGCTTAGCTGCCTCTTCTGCCTGTCTCTTTTCATTTTCTCCAGTGGCGCGCACACATGCGGGAAGTCTAGTGGTCTTGCCTTTCACTTTCATTTTGAAATGTTTTAGGTATTTTAAACCAATATTGAGCCCACCCCCTCCCCCAGCGTAGTTGCTCACATTCTTTATAAAAATTGCCTAGGGAAAAAAAAATGCTTCATTGTTTTCCTTCTCCTCCTTTCACAGCAATTTAAATTATTTAGCTTGGAGCTAAAGAAGTAAAAATGGCCCCCCCCCCCCAAGCACCAAGTCAAAAAACTTCACTAAATGGGATGGCTAGAAGTTCTTTTGGGCTTCAAGGGGTGGGAGGAAAAAGGCTTGAGCAGCTTGTTTGTCAAGTCTCTGTATTTTGTATTTTGAGGGATCATTTCTTTAGTGAATGTTGAGAACTAATGACAATCATTAGCATACGTGAAGTGGCAGTGACCAAAGGTAGTGGTCACTCCTTACCAGTAATTTCCAAGAAGTCTAAATCTCTTGTAATCCTCAGGAGAAATGATTCTTTATCTGCTTTCTAGTTATCAAAAAAAATGATCCTTCTTTCATCCTTCCTGATGAAAGAAAAAAGTCATTATTCAACTGTCATTAGAATATTATATGTTCCTGCAGAGGTGTAGGAATGTCTGAAAAATATGAGTATATGTAATATACTGACTGCAAATAATTCCAGTCACAAATGAATAACCTACTTGTGATTCTTTTCCTGAAACAGTAAGTTTCACTGGTCTGATTTTTAACTGTGACCCGTTAAACAGTGAATAACTTTTAAATTCTGTACAATATACCATTTAGGATTTACTGAAATATTCAGCTGCTAAAAATGTAAGAAAAGTATTCAGCATTTTGTAGCTATACCTAATGTAAAATATATATGTATTTTTTTTTTTTCCCATTTTAGGAGGGTGGTGTCAGTGGTTTTCTCCATGCTTTTATTGCTGAAGTATTTGCAATGGTGAGAGCTCATGTTGCAGCTTTAGGGGGGAATGCAGTTGTCTCATACATAATGAAGCAGTGTGTTTTCATGGAAAACCCAAACAAAAATCAGGTAATTTATGATATGAAATACCAGCAGTATTGTGATTAGTATGACACAAATCCACATTTTATGTATTTAAAAAATAGCAACCCTGTAGAGCCATGTCTGCATAACATTTCTGGATCTCTGGTCATAACGTTTGTTTAAAGAAGCCAAGAGCATTCTCTAGCACCTGAGTTAACACAAAATTATGAATATGCTTCATAAATACCCAAATGGGTAACAATCCTAAGTTCACTAGAATGAAGTAATTTGCAGGAAACAGTTGAATAGTAGTGCTGAACTTACTTAGCTTTTCTGGTCTTGCACTGTTAGGATGTTCATCCTAACCCCATGTAAAAATACCCGAGTAAATAAATAAATAAACAAAACACCTGCTGTAAAATGCTCCATTTTGGACATAAAGGGACAAAACTTTATTGGTAAAGATGACAATGGAATATGGTTGTTTTGGCACATGAAATATGCTCGAAACAGTAGTGAAAGCAAGTGCGGCTACCTAGATACTTCATTTGCAGTGGTCTTGCGATAATCTGTCTACGTGTTTGATAGCACACAATTGAGTGGTTATAAAAGGAAACATGGCAGAGGTTGCTTCACTAATACATTCTAATAATTTGTCCTTCTCTAATCCCCGTTGACTTTTCTATTATCTACCTAGTTGTATCTAGCAGATACAAGTAAACATGAAATACTTTATTATTTCATGTTTGGTAACAGTGTATTGTCTTTCTTTTTTTTTTTTTTTTCAGGCTCAGTGTTTAATAAATGTCAGTGGCGATGCAGTCATCTTTGTACGTGAATCTGAGTTAGAAATGTTACCAGTACAACCCTCTACAGTTACTTCTCAACCCACAAGTTCTGGAGGAGATGTCACAACATGAAAACAAAAAAGTGAAGTAGTTTCTGCCAAATAGAAAGATTACTTAAAACGTGGGAATGATTAGGTTTGCATCTTCAAAATCAGTATCTCCCCATAACATTAATAGCCAAAATCCAAGACAATCGCTATACTTTGTCCTTTAACTTTACGTGATAGTCAGGGCAGCATATTGGCAGGTACGCTCTGATGCCTTTGTTATAAGTACATGCCCCTGTGAAATTTGGACAGCAGGTGAAGCACTGATAGAAAGTGTGGATTAAAATAGTAGGCATCGCATGGAACTGTGAAAGTAAACAAAAAATTCTGTTGCGTTTTTCAGCTGTTCAACAGGACCGTGATAAGTTGTAATTCAGGACCATTTCTGAGTTTGCATATTGTATTAGCTGATTCTCAGCTCGGTTTAAAAAAGAAGAAGGGGTTGGGTTGGGTGGGGGCTAACTGAGAAGCCTGCATTAGCAACCTTTGCCGAAGGCACAAGAGATTTGTGTGCAGGCTAAGAAAATGTGGGCTGAACTTAGATCATAGCGTGTGAAGAGGAAGAAGCAGCACCACCAAAAAGTCACAGTTTGAATTTCTGCGCACTGCTAACCTTTTTTCAACAGCAGTTTGTGAACTGCTGATTTTTTTTTTTTTTTTAATTTCTACTATACAGCATATGTTTCAAGGCTTTTTTTGCTGTTTGGTTTTGTTTCTAAAAAGGTGGCAGATCATGATGCTGTGTTCCTAGTTATCCCTATGATTAAAAAATAACAAAACCAAAAAAAGAACAAAAAGTTCCGAAGTTGGTTTTGGTGCTGTTANGTGTTGGGTCTGTTATAAGAGGTTCCCTTCAATAGTGCCAAAACAGATTGATTTTTTTTTTATTTTTTTTTTTTTTTGGTGTAAGATTCTGTGAAAGAATTGTCCTGAGGTTCATTTTCTGAAGGCATCATCTCTTGCAAGGGTGACATAAACAGTCCTCCAGAAGTCAGTTGTACAGCGGTATACTCCAGCCTCCTCTCTGTTTAACAAGTTGGAAATGCCTGGCTAATTAGAGATTGATGTATATTTGTGATGCTGATTTCTGGAAGTTGGGCATTTTGGTGTTTGGTTGGGGTTTTTTGTTTGTGGGTTTTTTTTGGTTTTTTTTTTTTTTTTTTCTTCCCAGTACAGTAGCTGGGAAATGAAGGTACTGCAAAGAAAGGAAATTTGTCATTTCCAGTAAATGTCTGAAAGGCGATGATATTTTAGCGTAACAAATGCAAACTTTGATCTGAAGATGCATTCTTAGTTAATTCTGACAATACCATGTGTGGAACTTGAACAAACGTGTAAACTTGAATGTAAATACTCTGCTTAGTGTTGAAATTAAGCAATGGCATGAATATTTGTTAAAACTAATTATTTCATTGTAAATGAGCATGAAAATCATTCTTGCACAATAAATTTCTGTATAAAATTTTATGTGGTTTTATATGTGCAATAGTTAAATGTGTATGCTGGATACATATTAAAGATGTCCCACCCCCGTTCTCCTCAGAGGAACATTTTTAATTTTTTTTTTGTACGGAATGTTACAACCTGATTATTTAAAATTTGGAGAGTTAATTATCTTTAAAGTGTTTGAATTGGGTGCTTACCAGAACGCTTTACTCATACAGCTAATTGTCTTTCTAAATTCTGTAGCTGTTGCAACCAAAGCTGCCATAAATTAAGTTGCCTGTAAATAGTTGCAGCTCTCTTGGTTATTTTGCAAGGCAAATCTTGTTCCCTTTGAAGCTGATGGCAGAATATTAATAACGTAAGAAGGTCTTGGATCTGGCACAAGAAGTTGTTTTTAGCAGAAGCATTCGGATGGAAATATTCTCTGAAGTAGCACGTTGGAGGAGATGTTCTTGATTTGTTTTGTTTTGGGTTTTTTTTGGTAGCTTCTCTGGAAGTATTAATGCCATCTTTTAATTTCTAGCTGCTTAAAAGGTCACAGTTGCTTATAGTGTGTTTCATTAGACATAGAGGAGCAGCTTTCTTATCTAGAAATTTAAAATCTTCTCTAATTATTCCAGAAATGACAAACATGTTTTTTAGCTGTTACTAATTGGGATTTAGATTTTCTTAATTGGTCCAAACGGATAAATTTAACCTCCAGGAAGCTGTACACTTAAATTGCTTTAATTTTTTTTTTTCTTCTTTCTGATGTAAAAAAAGGCTTAAGTGTGTGCAAATCCACTGTCATTTGGAACATCAAACCTCATACGTTTCTCAGGCAAAAGTGGATCGTATAACCTCACAAACCTCATGAAGTTCAACCAGGCCAAGTGCAAGGTCCTGCACCTGGGCCGTGGCAATCCCAGGCACAAACACAGGCTGGGCAGAGAATGGCTTGAGAGCAGCCCTGAGGAGAAGGACTTGGAGGTGCTGGTGGATGAGAAGCTCAACATGAGCTGGCACTGCGCACTTGCAGCCCAGAGAGCCAACCGCATCCTGGGCCGCATCAAAAGAAGCGTGGCCAGCAGGTCCAAGGGGGTGATTCTGCTTCTCTACTCCACTCTGGTGAGACCGCACCTGGAGTTACCACGTCCAGCTTTGGAGTCCTCAGCACAAGAAGTACGTGGACTTCTTGGACCGTGTCCAGCGGAGGGCCACAAAGATGATCAGAGGGCTGGAGCATCTCTGGTATGAGAACGGGCTGAGAGAGTTGGGGTTGTTCAGCCTGGAGAAGAGAAGGCTCCAGGGAGATTTTATAGCGGCCTTCCAGTATCTGAAGGAGGCCTACAGGAAAGGTGGGGAGGGACTCTTTATCAGGGAGCGTAGTGATAGGAGGAGGGGTAATGGTTTTAAACTGACAGAGGGGAGATTTAGATTAGATATGAGGAAGAAATTCTTTCCTGTGAGGGTGGTGGGGCACTGGAACAGGTTGCCCAGAGAAGTTGTGGATGCCCCATCCCTGGAAGTGTTCAAGACCAGGCTGGATGGGGCTCTGAGCAGCCTGGTCTAGTGGGAGGTGTCCCTGCCCAGGGCAGGGGGCTTGGAACTAGGTGACCTTTAAGGTCCCTTCCAACCTGAACCATTCTGTGATTCTATAAACATAAGACAAACTTCAGGGAATTATTAGAATATGTAAGGAAAACTAAAATGCAAGTTAAAAATCTAAATCAGTGCACAAATCACCTTGTAGGAGCTGTGTGCCTCCAACTTAGGCTGATTTATGTCTCTTGCTGGGTTCAAAATGACTGAAATCGTGCAAAGGTACCTTTAGTCATGACATAATAACACACAGTTTGGATTGCGGGGGAATCATTGAAGTTTCTGCTGAAATGGGAGCAGTTAATGCAAGATACCCTGTGCACTTTACTCGAATGGGACTTACGGATGTGGGGAGGCAACTGGTACCGTTTGAGAGATTTGTGGCTCAAACAAACGTTGCTTTGTCAGGAATTTATTCTGTGGGGGTAGGAGCTAATGCAACTTGCTCGTAAGGGTTTTTTCTGGTATAATTTTCTTCATAGCAGCCCCTGTACGGTGCTGTGTTTTGGGTTTGTGACCAAAACAACCTTGTTAACGGGGGATGTTTTAGCAATTTACGGAACGGTGCTTGCACAGCGTCAAGGCTTTCTGTGAGTACACCGAGGGTGGGCGAGAGGCTGGGAGGGAAGGCGGCCGGGACGGCTGGCCGAGGGGGTGTCCCGCACTCACCGTACAGCTCCTGCTCAGCAGTCAGCCCAGGGGCTTGGTTGCCATTGCGTGGGGACTGGCGTTGATCGGCTGGTGGTGCACACCTACTTTTTTTGCATCACTTGTTTTTCTTTGTTTTGTCTTTTTTACCCGATAAACTTGTCCTTACCTCAACCCCCGAGTTTTCTCGCTTTTCCCTCTTCCCATTCACTTCCCCATCCCGCTGGGAGGGAAGGCGTCAGCGAGCAGCTGTGTGCCGTGTGGCTGCCTACCGGGGTTAGCCCACAGCGTCGCTGCTTTCTCTTGCCTTGAGGAATCCAAATGACGGAGGGTAGAGTGAAAGTAGCCCCGCTCCTACCTGCAGCCCTGGGAAGTGCCGCTGAGCTCGGGTTTAAAGCCTTCACGTCAATATTGTGAACAAATCGTGTGGTATCGCTCTTTTCCTTAGAAAGGAGTGGTAATGTCTGCTGTACAAGACCACTTCTCCAGGGACTGCATCACTTGCAGCACTAAAGCTAGGTCTATGTCAGACCTTCAGGTGACTGGGCAGCGTTCAGGGCCTGAACAACTGTCCCCTCCTCTGGAGAATGGCAGCAGACTGAGGAAGAGCATCTGCAGGTGATGCTGCTGCTTGCTGATGCCACAGTTTTCTCTGACCGTCGCTATTTTAAGAGACGGGTAGTGCTTGCTAAGTCAGTCAACTCGGCTCGAAGGTGGGCAGGCGTTAACTTGGAGGGAGAGGTTGGCTTCCTGGTGGAGTCCCAACCAGCTTGATGCATTAGGAATGCCCGTAATATTTCTCTTTTTTTTTTTTTTTTTTTTTTTTTTTGTTTTGGTTTGTTTTCTTTCTTTTTTTCAACTAGGAGTTTGTTTTCAGAGATGGTTGAAAAGGCCTCAGCTTGCATTTTTTTTTTTTTTTTCCTTGTTAACCTTCTAGTTTGTGAACTCTGGTACGCATGCGTGAAAGGTGCTAAGGGAGAGCAAATGTCCTCTAGCGAATGGTGTGAAGTTAATTGTGGGTCCCCCAAGTGCAATCAAATGTTTTTTCTTGGTGTTAAGTTGAAATTAGAATTTCGTTGGAAATGAAACCTGAGGGTCTTGTTCACTTCTGTCAAACTGAAGGATGGCTCTGCACGTATCCTGCTAGCAGCTTATTTGAGAGGCGGATACACGAGAACAGAAGACAGATGCAAGGAATTAAACAATTGCGGCTGCAAAGTTTTTGGAGAGCTCTCAGTTCCCTTTCCGTGGTCAGATAAGGACAGACAGAAGCTTTGATGACTGATCTGAGTGAGTAACGAAGTTTTCTTGGCAAGCACTTTATGAACAACTGTGCTGCCGCAGCATCTGCAGGTCTTCTGTTGAGCCTTGGGCTGTGTGGCAAGAAAATTTTCTGGCCATGCAGGATTTGTAGTTATGGTAGATAGGAGAGAGCTCAGTTTTGACAGCTCTGCAAAGCAGAAATGAAGCAAAAAAAGACAAAGTGACTTGCCCTGTCTGCAGAAGAGTGTCAGGTCCTGGCAGCACCAGCAGGTCTTACAGTCCCTGCCTGGCCTCATCCCACCCTGCCCACGGCCCAGGACCCCATTTCAACCCCCTGGGGCTGCCAGCTCCTGCCCCTGTGATGCTGCAGCAGGGCCGGTCTCCAGCTCCCCGCAGCCCCCGGTGCCCCCCCGGCTGCCCTGCTCCCTGCCCTGCCGCCCCGGGGAGCCCCCAGCGCTCCTGGGGGCCGGGGCAGCAGCGTGGCGCAGGGGTAAGGGCTGAGTTTCAAGACGTAGGCTGACACAGTAGCTTAAATATGGAAACATCATTCATTTTTAAACTTTGCATAACTTGTCATGTCGTGACAAGTCTTGACGCGCTGAAGGTTTTCGGAGCAGGAAAGGACTCTTGTCTTTCTGGGGCTCTTTCTTCCCCGCGCAGGCTGGCTTTCTTCCCAGTTTTGAGAAGTCAGCGGTACAAACCCTGCCTGGTACGAGGGCAAGCTGGGCTGCTGCTCTTCCTTGTTATACCAATGACCCCATCAGGTAACACTTTCCCTTGGTATCCCTCCAGCGTTTCACAAAACCGGCTGGTGTCATTCCTCCAATTTACGGTTGAAGTAACTGAGACGGAGAGGCGCGAAGCAAAGCGCCAAGGTGGTGCTGGGGGCCGGTGGGAGAAGCAGGTCGCTCTCCAGGCGTCAAAACGCTGTCCTTGGGAGCACGGTGTGACACACGAGAACAGGCTGAAGGCAGATTCGTGTGGTGCTGGGTCTGTGGCCATTGTACCTACGGGATGAACGCACTGCCTGAAAAATGGACCGCAGCCTGCACCAGTATCAATGGAGTTAATGGTCTTGGATAAGAATTTACTGTGTTATATCCGTCAATGAGTAAATTGCTGAGTAGAAGCTGGAATTTGAAATTGTTGATTTCATTTTTGGAAACAGGAGTCACATTTCAATTGACTTGCAGGTTTTTAGCATAAACATGCACTTTCTCATTAAATGATGCACATTTATTTTTGTTGCAAAAGCATTTCCATTAACGTGTACATCAATATCCCCTTAAATTGTAGGGAGGAGAGGAGCAAGGGTGATTCCAATTTTGGTTTTATTTTCCTGAAATCAGATGTCTGCAACACTTCCACCAAAGACAATCTTTGCCTGGAAACCTCGTGAGATTTTGGAAACATCAGAGTAATTACAACCTTGTGAGCAGAATATTCACCCCCCCAAGAGCTCTTGAGTTTTGGGGGAGCGCAGCCCAGCCTGGTGAGCTTGGAAGAGGCGTTGCTGTCTCCTGGCATGCACTCCAAAAGCCAGAGGAGCAAGTGAAAGCGCCTGCAGACAGCAGCCCTTCCTCTTCCTCCCTCCTTCCCTCCTCTGCCCAGGCTATCTCTGCCCTCACCGTAGCCCTGTGGCACCTTCCCGTCCTGGGATCCTGCCCTGGGCTGCGCTTCCCTCTTCTTTCTCTCCCTGCCCTGTCTCTGGAGGGTTTGGGTAGCCAGGGGTTGGCATCAACACATGCACTTACCCTCTGCTCCTGCTCGGCGCAGAGGAGAGGAGGGCACCGTGTTTAAGTTCAGAAATTGGAGATTCTGTTCACACTTCTTGCAGGACAGCAGAGCTATCTGCATTGCGGAGCCGTAATTCAATTTTCAGGCTTTTACTGAGATTGATGGTCTATTTATACTTTGGCCTCAGTCCAAGGGTTGGTGCTGTTTGCATGAGTGGAAATGGCTGAGAGAAGGCGAAAGGGAAGAGCTGCTTGTTATTAGATTGCCATAATCTCCCACCTCCGTCTTCCCCGGCGCTCAGCCCCTGCCCTTGCGCTGCGTACCGCGTGCTTCGTTACCCGTTTACTCTGTCAATTGAAGTTCTGTGTGCAGAGTGATCGGAGTACGCTGGTCTGGAGGGATGTCTTGTTCATGCCAGAAACCTGCAAACAGGCTTTTACATTGTCACTTTAATTTTACATGTATTAACTGTTAAACCTATCCAGAGGCCATGTGAAGCGAATGAAACTTAGCAATAATGCGTTCACCCCGTCGTTTCTGTGGACAATGTCAGAACACTATTTGTTGACGGTGAAATGCTCCTGTGTTTCTAATGCCGTTGCTGGTTGTGACTGTCTCCACCACTAGCAGCAGAGCACGTCTGCAGGCCAGCTAACAGCTCAGAAAGAGTTTGGTGTCTCCGGACTATTTCCCTATTGCGGGAAGAAGAGGGGCTGAGATAAAGAAGGGAAAGGCAAGAGATGGGCTAGATAAAAGAAGATAAAGTAGCCAGGGGAAACAAGGAAAGAGCATAAAATGGAGTGTCTACCAACAAAACACGACAGGAAGGAAAATAACTGGTTGGAGAGACAGATGAATAATGATTGCCCAACCAAGATAAACAAGAAATACTGAAAATAAAGTTTGGTTTAGCTACCGCTACAGTAATGTCTTGCTCTCATGCGAAACTTTTCATTGTTAGGGCTTGAATCATTCTGTAAAGATCTAGACCGTTGTCCGGATTTATGGCGAGGGGCAACAGGACTCGACCTCTTGAATCGTACTTAGAGAGCTGCTATGTTTTACCGCAGTAAAAGACATGGCTGATGGCCTGAGGTGTCCCCGCTGCACTTCTGCGCCTGGGATTCATGGTGTCTCAGAGGTAAATGTCACGGGGCTGTGTCTGGTTCTTTGCCTTTTTGTCTTGGAGGAGGTCACTGTCAAATATAATCTCACTTTTACTCCCCTTACTTGAAGGAGAATAGCCGTATTTTTCTACCCAGCTGGATAGCTAGGTCTGAAGAAAATCCCCTACCTGGTATAAATCTAGGCATTGTTTTAGGCTTGGTTTCTGGAAGGCAATGAACAAATCTTTCAGTGTGTGTGTTTGACATACACATGTTCTCTGGATCATGGGACATACACATGTTCTCTGGGCCTGGATCATGGCCCAAAGGGAGATTATACCAGCACATGAAGATCTAGCAAGTCCTGGACTTGCACAACTGGTGCAAAGTACTGGAATATTCCATCATCCGAGTTAGGCCAAAGTGGAAAAATACCTGACAAAAGTCAATTATCTCGGATCCTATAAGTAGCGATTCTAGTGAGACCCTTTGAGCTCTCCTGGGTCGCAGCGGGCTGTGACCAGCGGCTCTCCTGAGTGGGGACACCACTCAGGCTAACACCTCGAAGCCTGAAAAGCCAGGGCGAGTCAACTCCCCACCCAGTTCCAGTTATCGCCCGCTGAGGAAGGCCGATGCATTGAGTATGTGCTCTAAACTCAATGAGGGAAATTTTAACTATAGGCTAGCCTCTCTTTCATCCACCTCTCTATCCACGCGTTGGCTTTTACAAGCGTGGATGCTCTTCTATTTTCCTAGATCCAAATATTTGCCCGTGCACGCGTGAAAGGGGGACCCGTCGACTCATTGGAGGTGTCTGTTGTGAAGGTACCTTTACTCCTAATAGCTAAAACTCGTGTGTAGGGGTGTGTGTGACCCCTTAATTGCTGTATGCTTGTATGTTCGTGCTTATATATATATTCATTCAGGATAACCTTGGAGTTCGTTAGTGTGAATCTTGCCATCTTCAAATCTGTAACTAAGCCGCCGTTCAATTATTTTGTTAAATCGCCTCGTAAATCCTTAAATCGGTTACTGATGAAGTGCTGCTAAAACTTAACTCTTGAGGTACCTCGAATCAGTAATTAATTTCAAATTGCTATTAAATCATAACCGTGCCAAGTACTTCCATCTGCACCAGATTTAGGTAGCACGCATACCTATGGAAAATAACCCAGAGATTACAGGCAGAACGTGAGCCAACAACGTTACGCTGCTGCTGAGAAGGAAGATGCCACGTGGGAAGGTATAAGGAGAAGATGCCTGAAACGCCGCTGCTGCTGCTTTGCTCTGCTCACAACGCAGGAGGAGCGCTGTGCCTGCTTTTGACTGCTGCTCTTCAACAGAGGTCTGGGCCCGACAGAGAGGAAGGAGAGCTCAGAAGTTCAGACGACGTGATCTGCAAGGAAAAGCTGACTCTGCTGTGAGTGAAACAGAGAACTGGCTAACTGCCTTCAAGGGCTGTTTCCTACCTCTGCAGCAGAGAGCAGAGGAAGTAACGGGCTCGAAGGGGAATGGAAAAGGTTCAGGCTACACGCACAGGCACGGGCTCGCGGTCGTGAGGAATAGGAAGCGCTGACGCACGGCCTGGGGAGGTTCATGATATCCTCCACCAAATGCCTTACGCAACTGGTTAGACGAGCATCTTGCAGGACTTGTGTGTGTGCCTCTGATCAGGGGAGGAATCGGATGACCGTCCGAGATCCTGCTTATCCCTAGGACTTCGTGCTCTGTAGATTTTACATGGATTCCGTTTTGAACTGAGAAAAAGATCCTTCTTCCCCACTCCTCAGATCTGGCCTGAGCTGCTCCTCCTAACCTGTGTTCTGGTAACTTTCTGGCAGGAATGAATGGACTTAATTATTTATGGGGAGAAACAGCCATCGCTTTTTACAGTCACCTTGCCTACAAATAAACTGGTGTAATTTTAATAATGTAATTAGGGTGGTATGAAACCCAATGTAGTTGCTATTCCTTTTCTAGGAAGAAAGGTTTACTATGACTTGTCTGAACTCATTATAGAGTCTAAACTTAAAAAAACCCCTCTGAAATAAAAGGGTTTTCTACTACAGCAATTAAATCAGTGTCCAAATCGCTTATATTAAATTGAAACGTGGAAATAGCCTGGACAGAAGTTTTCTCAGCGCTCGGTGATAACGTTATTTCAAATACATGTGCATAAATATAACTTGATATTCTGCAGTAAAACAATTAAATTGTCTCATTTAATTCAATGAGCCACGATGTCATTACTCCGTGCAATTAAAAAGGTGTACGGGACAAGCAGCTGATCTCCCAAGCACCCTGGCTGTACTTAAGAGAGAACCTTCTTTGACAGGAAACGACGTGAGACTTTTCAGAGCAGTTGCCCAAGCCATTCGGAAGTCTGACATTAGAGGCTTTGCGTGATTAATGACTTCGGTGGGTTAACCATACATTTGCTTGATATCAAACAGCCAGTCTGTGAAAAATACTAACAGTGCATCATTAGATCCTCTGCATCTCATTATGCTGAAAACTTGTGTGGCCAATTGTTCTCAAATACCTGCTGTAAAGCGAGGCTAGTGCAGAATGCGTTTCTTTTTTAAGTGGTAGCAATCAGTTGCTATTGTGATCGGTTTGTTTCCTTTGAAGCCCTCAGGTGAGGGGTTTTGACAGCATTTAACAGCAAAGTTCAAGCCCAGTCAACGAAACATCAGTGTAAGAGCTATAGCACAACGTAGACCTTTTAAGGAAATATGGGAGACCTTCGCATGGTGGTGGAACACAAGAACATTAAGGTTTGGGCAAAACGGGTATCATAACGGGGCAAATACAAAAGAATTTGTATATGCTATTTGTAGTGTGGCCACGCACAGGGAAGTACCAGGTTCCTACTTGCCTTGGTTGCAGCACCAGCCTGCATGTTTGACTGCAGCGTTTCCTTAGCCCTGTGCTAGATGGTGGGGCTTTGCTGCAGGTGTCTCGCCAGCTACGACTGGGGTCCGTGGGGTTGCTAGCTTGTTTCGTTCAGAAGTTGGCTCAAAATGAACGGTGCTGCATTTTTCTGTGGGAGCTTCAAGCAAATCGGAGTAAATATTTCACGAGCAATAACACAACAGGAAAGTTGAAAAGATGGTATTGCAACAGGGGAACAGTTTGCGTGTTGCTTTTCCTTTGCGGAGTAGTTTTCCGTGGAAGGTAACCACACAGGAGCGATTTTTCTTGTGGTGCTGCTCGTGGAGGAAAAACCCCATACACTCTCATGACAACCAAAGATATTTTTGTCTGGCTAGACACAGATTTAATTCATGTGATTTGCTTGAATGGTATAATTATGATATTAATTTTCATCATGTTGCCTAAATACAAATGCAAGTGCCAGAAGCAGAAGACTGAATTGGCAGCCAATGAAATACAGTTAACGCACAGGAAATATCTGAGACTAAAGTAATTTGCAGATTATGAGAATGAGTGGGAGTGAAGCAGCAAGAGAAAAGGAAACTATAATCTATGAAGATGACAGGACATCAAATTAAATACATATTTCACTCCTATTGCACTTTACCAGCTATGCTCACTTTTCCTCCAAGAAAATCTCATATTTTATTAGCCCCGACTCCCTTAATGACAGGGAATTCAAGTATTTCTGACCATTCTCTGGCATAACATCCAAAAAAATTCCTCAGCTACTAAAAAATCCTGCCCTTGTGGGGGCTGAAGACACCTGGAGGCTCAGAACAGTCTTCAGACCGATTAATTGGTGAGTAGAACGTAGAGTGACACAGAGTACAGACCAGGTGTGTATGGCTGGAATAAAGAGGGAAAATACCCAAGCACGGGTACAGCTTCTAAGAGTAGCGAGATCTCAGCCGTAGATTTTCAAACATCCAAGGACTCAAAAGATTTGAGAATTAGCATTTGTGGGATTGAGAAAACTTTTGGAAATTTCCTTCTTAGTCATAGACGGATGATGATGAAAATCTTCATAAAAATCTATTTTCTTCCTTAGCTTTCCGGTTTATCGATGGATATCACGTCCCTATACGTTATTTCTGGATGCATGTAATTGTAACTGAGCGCATCCATACGTATTGTTGCTGTGGGAACTCTTACCTGACGACGCAAACGTACCCATCTGACTTTGTGGTTTTTAAACTGTTAAAAAAAAAATAATCGACCTCGTTAATATTTGAAGATTGTGCTGAGAGGCACAACTGGATGGCTTGCAGAGCAACGGCGACAGAGCATACTGCTCGTGAAAACTAGATGACAAAATTTGAGGAAGACCTTGCAAATTAAATGCTGGTCTGCTACAGAGATAACACAGAAGCCACTAAAACGGTGAGTCGCTGATATCATGGTAGTTACTTCTGAAATGCTTAAACTTATGCTTGGACTAATTCCTATCGTATTAGAAAAGTGAGATAAATGAATAGGTTAGTATACCATTTTACAGTGCTTGAGTGCTCCTAAAGGAGCAGGAGGAATGTTCCTAAATGAATGGCTAGAACTGGCTGAACCTTGTTACCGGAGAGTCTGTAAACATTCAAAAAGCCAAATTTCTCACTGTATTCTTCAAAGTTAGGAGTCAGGAGAAAGAAAATCTTCAGAGAATCTATCAGACACCTTGAAAATCAGTTTAAACCCCATAAGCTCCTCATGTTTTTCCCCACGCTGTGAGATATGTTTTGCTTCCTTATGAGTAGGTAACACGCTTGGTAGGATCTGGTCTACCAGATCTTTGTTTCATTAGCGGCATTGATGGGTAGTCAGTTCATAAATGTCTTGCTGAGTTTTTCTGGTTTTAGAGCTTCTATGAATCATTTGAGTTGTGAGTAATTAACCCCTCTGGAAACCTGACTCCTAAGGATGTCTCGTGTTGAATAATCATAAAATGAGTCACTGAAATTAGACATCTTGGGAACACTTTGAATGGATCCCCCCAAAATTTGGAGTCACTGTTTGAGCAGAGAATGACTCAAAACTGAAGTGTATCTGCTTCTCTGACCTGTGCCATGCAGGAAAATAAACAATACTTGAATTAATCTAGATGAGCATGGCACCTAAGGCAGAATAGCAAAGGCTTTAGTTAAATCCTAGGACCGCAATTTTGCCAGACTGTAGCACTTACTGGTGCTCCCGACTTGGCAATCACAACGACACTAACCCCAATGAATAGAGGATTCTTTGTCACATCAGTTCTGTGCTGATGTAAAGTGTTACTTGAAGATGTACTTAGCTGTTCTTATGCATTCATTCCCTCTTCAGCCTCCAACAACTAACTTATCTTTGTAAAACTGCGACCATATACAAACAAAACGCCCAACTTTCCATCCAAGGAATTATCTGCTTATTCAGCGTTTATGGGGTTTGAAAATCTGCAGAAGGAAAAAAAAAAAAAATGCAGACTTTGCAAGATGTGTGACATTTATAACTATTGTAACCGCAAAACACAGCACATTATTTGTTCCAATAATAGGTCTCGGCAGCGATAAAGTGTATGCCTCTCCTCCAGGTTTCAGCTGTGGGAAGTATTTTGACAGTTGGATCCACAGTATGTAACTACATGTGGGCAGGGTTGTGTTTTCTTTTTGCTGCTGAAGAGAGGCTTTCACGTTTGCCACAAATCTCGAGTGCATGAGCACATTTTCCTACTAAAACCCCTTTCTCACGCTCTCCTTCCCTTCAGATGGAAGGAGGTGGTCGGTATCCAGATTTGTCCTTAGTAGTAGCACCCTTTGGAAACCCTTCCTCTGCTATCAGTGGGACACCACAATGTCCCATACGACTTGCTGTCACTGAGCTGCGACAGCTGGGACTGCAAGACAAAATTCCCCTCTAAGCCTCAAGCCAGCGCACAGCCCCCACGCCCCGTCAGTCGCTCGGGTCCCCTTGGAGGCCGGCAGCTCCGGCACTCCGCTTGTCTTGGGCCTTTCCGAGGGCAGGTTTCACACATTTCTGGCATTAGCTGTTATAAATCGTGACCACTGGAACGGGGAGGGCACCCCAGCAACTGAATGTTGTAGTAAAACCTCTCTGACGTACCTTTCCTCTCTTGTTTGGGACTAGAAAGTCGGGGATGCTTGCACTGATGTCCAGCACAGGCAGCATCAAACCCACCACCAAATAACCACGACAGGGGTTGTGAGAGCTCCTCTTTATACTCATGACCTAGAAACACAAGTCAAATCCAAACCCAGTCCAAACCTAGGAGAAGTTGGAGCCAAGTATCCTGAGAAGTCAGCGTCAGCTTAGAGAAATCCACCCTCCGTCTCGCAAACCATCGAAGTTTCTTTGGTTTGCCTCTCTGTTTGCTTGGAGTCACAAGCTCCCTCACTTTTATACTCTTCAGAGTACAGGTAGCTACTACTTCAAGATTTATAGATAATGTTCTAATTTCCGCTTCCCTCTCTGAAAAGGCACAATTCTAGAAAGACGGATCCATCTTTTTTTTTTTTTTTTTTCCCCCTCAGTTTGTGGTTACAGTAACTATAAATAATAGCTTTCACTGCAATTTAGAGCTTCCCGGTGTCCTGACATCAAAAAGCTTGGTGGTTTCTTGCAGCTTGGTTGAGTGGCCTACATTTCAAAGCTTTCCCAAGCACTGCTGGGTCGGAAGTCTCATGAGCACAGACTGCCTGGCAGTGGCTGAGCAATCGTGTCTGCTCAGCTGCGACCGAGGAACCTGGAGAAGGGGGAAAATGGAAGTTCTGTTGCTTCGTTTTGTCAGTCAACTTTATCTTTCTGTTGTGTTTTTCTAAGCTACTTATGATAGGCACTAATATGCAGGCCTTTTGGGCAGTCACTTCCGTGCCTTTCTGTACCTCAGGCTGAGTGTTGCAGTCAAGGGAAAGGGTCCCTCTGTATTCACTTGTGGAAGAGATTTCATTTTTGAACACATATTATTTTCAAATATAATATTCAAACACTTTTCAGGGATATCGGGTCTGTTTGAATCTTTAAGTCTGCAAAAGACATCGTACTATGCAGAAGGGGATTTTGTTTATTTTAATAATTGGTTTTTTGAATGACCAATATGCCATTGAATGTGTTAATGGTTTGGCATTCAGATATTTTTTATATGCCTACCTATATTTCGGTCCTTCCAGTTCAGCAGAGATCATGTCAATGATGGCACAACTGCACTTGTCACCTTGGTGCAAGGGGACACGTGAGCAGATGCCTGCTTAATGTCATGGCAAGGGTTTTGTTCTTTGCTTTGGTTCTGGTGTACGGGCAACTGGCTGTTATCCTCGCCTCCAAAACACCAGTCTTTGTGCAACCGTGTTAAAATGCAAGTTAAATTGTTTGGTGTCACAATTCTAACAAAGTGAACAGGTAGGTTGAAAAGTATGTCATGTCTGGAAAAAAAAAAAAAAAAAAAAAGGCTTTGTTGATATTTATATTCCTAGCCAGCTTACGTTATCTATTAGACTCTGCACCACCATCTGGTTGAATTAATGACTTGTGAAACTTGCCTTCTAGATGGCAGACATCACAGTATGACATTTTGTAAGACAAAGTAATCCATCTCCTATGTTTCTTCTCAGGAGAGAAAACTCGTATTTCCTTGCCTTTCAAATGTTTTGCAGGACTGACCTCAAAACAGAGTGATAGCGTGGCCTTTAAAATGTTTTTAAAGGGAATCACATTTGCATAAGTAACTTGAGAAAACTAAGCACGACGAAGCTCCAGAACTGAAGATGTCTGTGCCTCCAGAGCCCATGTAACCTGGGTAGCGCTGGCAGGACCACGTTATTAACTGACAACTGTGCAAGAGCTGCTGTGGTCTGGGATGCCAAGTACAGGTGAAGTCCAGCAGAGGAACATGCAGGTTGCCCTAGCGATGGTTCCCAAGTCCTTGATTGATCGCTTGATCTTCCAGCCATGACGCTGATGTTCTTTTGGGGCAATTCTGCAGATCTCTGTGTGTGGCTGCCTTCCCTTGGAAACCTTGTGAAGTCGCAGGATACTTCTGTCGTCCTTCACTAGCGTTTTGTACTGTTACCCAGCACAGAAAATAAGACTTCACTTTTTTTCTAGTTTCATCTCTGTCCATTGATGGACAATCTCCATGCCAAGCTTTGCTCTTACCTTCATTATATTTGAGGAGAAACAAATTTTCACTGTTGTTTGCCCGTTAACCAGACTTTACATTGTCCTGCCTGCCTGGGTCCCAATGAAGTGATGCTGCATAATAATAACCACCATAATAATCCTGAAGCACTTAGCTAATATTAGCTGTCGGTGCACCCAAGAGTTCAAATTACAGCTGATTGTCTCTGTAATGTGTGTCCTACAGCACTGCGCTAGGCTTGAAGAGGTCTTTCTTACAAATCTAGCTCGGTCATCAGTCAGATCTTTTCAGGTCTCTGTCTCTGTTTCCCTGTTAAATGGGGATAAGCCTTTCTTGTGGAAAAAACCCAGCTTCAGAGACCTACTTAAAAATGCTAGAGAGGTACTGGTTCTGGTTCCTGTGTATAAATGTTAGTGTATGTATATTGTTACTGTACATGAGTAAGTTCCAATTAATGTATTTGGAAAAAAACTCTTCTGGGGCTAGCATGTAAATTTTGCCCTAAATAAATGGGCTATTGGAAGACTTAGCTCGGGGAAATCTGACATATGACCACAACTCAGCAGTTTCTGCACGGTTTCTGCACACGAAGTCTCATCTAGCCCGGCTGCTTCATTTCCCATCACTAAAGCCTTGTCTCTTGCCCCGTTTTAAACCAGGTTTCCACTTCTGCCGTGCATGCTGGATCTGGTTTTACCCAGCCACACTTGGGGCCCAAGTGCTTGCCAGAGGAGGCCACAGACAGTGAAAGTGTCTGTGAGGCTTCCTCTTAGATGCTCATCTGTCTAGGCTTTGAGGGTTGCAGCCATCTGTTCTGAAACTTCTCTTTAAACACGTTTCTTTGTTCCCCTTAGAGGTGGGCAAATGAACAGGTCACGTAGTCTAGACCTACTGCCAATTCTCAGCTAGTCTCGGAAGCAGAGGGCGACTTCTGATACCTCACAAATTCATATTCCTCCCTAACAATAGCTAAGGATCATGCGTTACAAGAAGAAAAGATACAGCAACAACATCAACAAGCTTTTTCCTCTCCTCTGCTTTTCTTCCCTATACTTCATCCTGGTACAGAGGGATTACGTCTTGCGAGACCAAATTTACATCCCTCTCTATATCAGACATGACCTTCTCATGAACAGGCCTTCTTAAACAATGCTAAATTATGAATGATGGCTTCCTGACAGCAACAGCTCAGATCAAAATTTCAGCAAATGTCAGACACGAGGTCAGAATCTGTCGGAATCCCCAGGGAAAAAGAACTCGTCTAACAAGAGAAGTGCCTGCTTGCTCAAGAGATACGCTTGAAGTCTGTGTGCTTGTGTATGTGCGTGTTCCGTCGTTACTTTTACACGCATTTCCTTTCCATTTTAAATGGTGCATAATAAAATAGGACCCCTCCAGCCACAGTATTTTTGGTGTGGATGTTCTAATATATAATTGATACTAAGCCAGCAGGTCCCGTACTGTTCTGAGTAGCCCCCCTTGTTGTGAGTACACCCCCGGACTCCAGCGCAGGTTGCTCCCGTTAGTAAGGACAACTCACAGAGCCGCACAGGGGTTCAGGTTCATGGCAGCATGGAAGAATTCAGAGGGGCTGCTGAACCCATCCATCTCCAGTAATGTATGTTCATGCCTGCAGTGTAATTTTTGTTTTTTTTTCTCCACAGCTTTACAGCTATTCTTTGTAATTGATTTCTCAGTTTGGAGGAAGCATGCTTTATAACCAGAGCTTCTTCTAGGCTCTGATGCTTTTCAGTAATAAATGTTGCAGTGATCTGGGCTGGAAGCAGATTTCTTGCCCTGTGTTCCAACAGGAGAGACCTATTGGACCCAGTTGTGCTGAAGGTCAAACCCTTTAAGGAGCGTAATAAGCTTGTTGTGATTTATGGATGCATCTACTTCTGTTGGATAGCACTAGACCAGTTGTGTGAGTATCTGCATTACGGGCGTGAGAAGATGATTTGGATGTGCACTGTGAGTAGATACGTGCTGATTTTGAAAGGGAGTTTCTTGTAGTGCATATGGCAGGAATTTCACCCAGAATTTCCCTGCGCTTCCCTATCTTCGTTTTACTGGTGCTCCTGCCCATCCATGTCTTTCACAGGCACTTTTACATATCCTAAAACATGCTAAATATGTATCCTGAAGCCAGTCCTGCGGAACAGAAGTCCGGGTTTTATGGCTTTCCCAGAGATACTGTAACGATGCACAGCAGCGATGGCAAAGTTGTCAAAAATTGCCTGTGCTCCTCTGTTTTATGAGAAAAAACTTCTTTCCGTGCAAAACCAAGAAGTGAAGTGCCTGCGGCTAATGGCTTTATACACTCCATGTTGCTTACACTTGCATGTTTTGACTCATTCTTGTTCCACCTTGTTACCAGCCAACGTCACCGGTCGCATAAAAAATTATTTATTTGTAAAGTTCCTTTCAACACTGCCCATAAGACAGGCTCTCTGTTTCAGAGAATGGACTGTGTCTTTGATCAGTAAGATCCTTTTCCCCCATTTTATGCTTCTTCCTTGTGCCTTCTGACCCCTCTCTGCAGCTGGAAAGATGACTGTAGACGTTGTCACAGTAATGATACTATTACAGCATGACAGCTGAGGAACAAAAACGTAGCAAAATTTGTAACAACTTTTCGAAGGCCAACTGATACAGCCAGCCAAAACAGATTAGCTTTTGGACACCACGCCTTTACCGGAATATTATTTTGATATTGCATTGGGTCATAGTTATAATTCTTAGCATCCAATAGGATTATATAAAACCGTCTCTCATACAAGGGGCTTAAAACGTTTCATCACTGAGAAGACACATTTGTTGGTGGTTTTAACAGAGCTGCAAAATCGGGGAGAAGCAGTATGGGAATTTGCCAACGGGTCTTTGTACGGGCACCTGCGCGCCCATTCATAAAGGCACTCACACTGTTTGTGTTATTCGCACGGAGTGAGATTCAGATGCCAGTTTTTCAAACTGTATCAATAGGAGGAAAGCAGAGAAATCAGCCTGTTCGAAGGTGACGCCACGCAAAAGCTGACCTGCAATAATATCTCAGCAGGCGGCGATTTCTGAACGTTTTGCTGTTGTACATTTGCTCAAAACACGTACCAAAGGAGCACCGAGTACTTACAGCAGTGGGGAATAAGGGCTGCCGTTTGACACTAAATACCAATTGTTTTGGTTTTTTTTTTTTTTTTTTTTTTTTTTTTCCAGCTCCCTTCTCCCTTAGAAAACAAATCCACCCTTCACACAGACTCTACTAATGGAGCATGAAATACTCGCAGAACCGAGGGCGCAGCGCAAAGCCAGGTATTTTAGTCAGGCGGTAACTGAGTGCATTCGGAAGATAACGGTTTTACCTTGTAGGTATATGGCATGATAACATTTCCATCAACTGGAAGGATGCTGTAGCCAGAAAGCTGATTCCAATGCAACTCCTCCGCTAAATTCTGCAGAGCGGAAAGTGAGCGGGATGCTGAAGTGGAGGGGGAAAGCCCTCGTTTTTTTGGAAGTGAGCAGGCTCGAAAGGGAGCAAAGGCAAGGTACCAAGGGACGCGTGCAGGAGTACAAGATTCTCCCCAAGAAAGCAGGCAAAACCCTGGATTTTTTGAAGGATTCAGCTCTGATCTTCGTGTGCGTTTTAGGCTGGGGGTAAGGGAAAGAAGAGAAACTTTATAACGCTTAGAACAGGTCTCCGCCGGGCTCTCCGGAGCGTTGGCTTTGGAGCGGCGGAGCAGAGCATCAGCTCCTCCCGCGGGGGCACAGCGGGAACCGCAAAGTGGTTCCCTCTGGGAAGGAGAAAGGCTTTCCGTGGCTGCGGTGAACAAACAGGCGACAGAAAACACAGACAGAAGAGCAGCAAAAAGCAAAAAAGACAGAAAACACATCCCAAGTCCTTTCTGCCGATGCATTTTTGGAGCGAAAGCGGGAAAACCACAACACTGTGTTTTCTTTTCTGATCAGTCACCCTATTTCTTCTGAATGTCTAAAATGCACGTTGTATGTGTTCTCACTCATTGCTTTTCTCCGTGCTGCTTTTTAAGGGCACGTCTCAATACTTTTTTTT
>VXBH01005919.1:207273-276325 GCA_013400035.1 Rynchops niger | reverse complement strand
CGGGCTTAGGGCGCGGGCGGCGGCGGGGCTGAGGCGGGCCCCCCGCCCGCCGGCGCCGCATGGCAGGGGCCTGATGCCGGAGCCCGGCCCGGCACCGCGGCGGCGCTGCGGGAGGAGGATGGCGGGGCTGGCGTGGAAGTGGCCGCGCACCCGCCTGCCCGTGGGGGCCAGCGCCCTGGGCGTCTTCGTCCTCTGCTGGCTCTACGTCTTCCCCGTCTACCGGCTGCCCGACGAGAAGGAGATCGTGCAGGGGGTGCTGCTGCAGCAAGGCAAGGCGTGGAGGAGGAACCAGACTGCGGTCGCCCTGTTCAGGTAGCGCCGTGCGCGGCCCAAGGGCAGCCGGGGAACGGGCGGCCGGGGACGAGGAGCCGGGGACGAGGAGCCGGGGACGGGAACGGGCGGCCGGACCGCCGGGGCCGGGCAGCCAAGCCGGGCGCCCTCCCCACCCCGCCAAGCTCCAAACTTTATTTTTTTCCCCCTACCTGACCCTTTGTTGGTTTTTTGTTGTTGTTTGGTTTTTTTTTTTATTTTTATTTTTTTTTTTTCCCCAGCGGGCGAGGGGCAGGGAGGGCCCCTCTCGCCCAGCAAAACTTTTTTGGGTGGCTCTGTTTGCTGCGGGGAGGAGAAGGGGCTCGGCGTGGGGGCTGGAGGCTTATTTCTCCTGGTAGGGAAATAAACCCATCTTGGATGCCTTTCCAAGGAGGTCTGAGGTTTCTGAGGCACGCAGCGTTTCCTTGCACAATAGGATGCTTCTGGCTTCCTGGCTGACAGCTGCACCGGCAGCCCCTCTGGCTGCTAACAAAGCAAGGGGCTGGGAGCCTGGCTTCGCTTAATGATTGTGGGTGCCCGCTTGCTGCCAGGGAAAAGCTGGGCTTCTAGGATCTCCCCGGGATGCGCACGGGAAGGTCTGGGTGGATGTTCATTTGTGTCGGCATCTGTCAGCATCCTCACTCCGAGGAACACTTTGGAAGCTCCGTGCTGGTCCTTGCCTCTCTGCAGTTTATTATAGAAACCACGTGAAAAGGCACCTTTTTTATCTTCTTTTCCTTTGACGTGGCTGGGTAATGGCGATAATCCTCAGAGACCTTTTCACCTTCTCCAGCTGCACAGGAGAGGAGAAACGTTGCAGTCAGGGTGCCACATCTGGTAATGGTGGAGAACCAGGTCCCTGCAGTGGCGAGGTTTTTTTGAATGACCCCTGGCTTAAAAGTGTGTGCAGTGGAGATTTGCATCCCCTCGAAAATTTCTCTATGTCTGGGTAAAATACAGTTCAGAGAGGCCGATTTCCCTCTCTTACCTGGAGAGAAGCTGGGTTTTCTGCCTATCCTCTTGAGTAGCACATGACAGATCAGTGAGTGGTAATCAAACTGCCCACAGAAAGGCCTTTTTTTCTGTAGTAAANTTTTTTTTTTTAAGTAGTGTGCAGCTTTATTTGATGTTCTTCAATATTTTTGAATGTAACTGAACTTGCGTTTGTTGTGAACTGGAGCCAGCGTGGGATTGCTTAATATCTTGTCTGCTGGGATAACAGAAACTTTACGGTTCTTCAAAAGCATATTTTTCCTTTAGTCACTGAAGCTTGCAGGAAAGAGAAGCAATGAGAGGTAATAAGCGGACATTTGTTAAAATCATCTCATTGGGTAGGCCTGGAAGAAGCCCTCCCTTTAATACAGAGCTAGCAATAAGGTACAGATGTAAGGTACTTTTCCTAAAACACTAACACTAGAAACTACGTTGATCTTCTTGGATACTAATTCATCTCAATCCTGTTGTGCCACAGATTCCCACTTTTTGAGGGTCGATGAATCTGGATTTTTAAAAATTTACCCTGATAGGTGATGTAGGGAAGAGTTTGATGCATTAGTTTTCACGTTTGTAAACAAAGTGTTGCTTGAAGATGGATAATGCTGCTGCGGCTTCAGTTTAAAAAGCAGTTTTTAGACCGTTTCCACCACATGGTTTAGTAACAAAAAAACTGTGTAGCTTGTCAACTATTCTACTTGCCCATATGTTTCTCCACTCCCTACACATAGTGATTATCTCAGAGATGCTATTGAAGAGAGTCTCTTGCAATAAAAGGAGCTATTGTTTCTTGTCTGTGTCTCTCGATGAGTCGGTGCAGCGCTAAATACAAGGAGCTTTAAATCAGTCTGCTTCAAAACCTGAAGTTTTTAAGCGGAAATGTACGCTGGAGATATGTAGCGAGTATACCATAATATTCAAATAATTGTGATGTAGAACTCTAGTTTTGCTGCGTACATTTGCGTCTCTTCGCGTTGGTAGAAGGCTATGAAATTGAAGTCTGTGTCAGGTAAGCTGCTGGGTATTGTGAGGTGATGAACAGAAACAACGTCCCGCTCTTTGCCACAGTCCTGCTGTCTCTATGCGAGAGCGCTGTAAAAGCTCCAAGTTTCAGTGCCTGCCGCTCATGAATGTGGGTCTCTATTTTAACTGGGGAGGGGGCATCACAGGAATCCTGCGTGTGGACTTTGAAGTAACACAGCTTTCCGTAAGAGCCTAATATTAAGTGAGTTTTAATATATATATTATTAATGTATCGTTCTTTAAGAACGACGTCAATTGCCAGTCTCCCTAGCCCTCCTGCCACATCCTGGTTGCCAGACAATTTTGGTTTTACTCAGTTTTGATGAATAAATTTGAATTTATCTGTGCTAAAAATCTATTTGAGAAAATGCAAACTTTCAAATTACTGCTTTGTATAATATGGTGGCATTTGTAGTACTGTAGAGGAGTTTGAATAGCCAAGTGCTTGCTATGCAGAGAAAACATCTGATGGTTTTATATCGTTTTCCTCCTATAAACTCACTGGACTGCCTATTGTTGAAGTAGATTATTGTCCCTGAGTAATTAACTTGATCAAAATATACTTTTCAAAACTCAGAAGTGCTACTTCCCTCTTTGCCTTCTGTACCTGGATCAAAGGCAACTTAAGTTCAGTAAGTAGCTTAGCGAGGTCAACAAAAATGTCTGGGGTGACTTGGGTTGAACCCTGGCAGCCGAGTGCCAGTAACTCCTCAATCTCCGCTGCTCCTTCCTCCTCCTCTCTGTACAGTCAGAAACCTCCTGTGAAGATCTGACTCGGGTAAACTTTTGCTTATGCAAGAACCCAGAGTGTCCTGGAGCTTGTGGGATGGTTTACATGAGGGTTTTGTGCTTGAGTATGGATTTGCAGAATTGGTTTTCAAATATAAGAATCCGTGTAAATAGCCACGGATTGCTGCTTTTGGGTTGTGTGTTGCCTTACTGCAGCTGTGAGTAAGGACAGTTTGTGGGAGTAACAAAAGGAGGAGGATCAAGCCTTTGACTCCGGTGTGAGTCCGTGTTTGAAGCCTCCTCTCAGCCTTGACTCTCCATACCCGGCTTCCGTGAGTAATCCTGGCGTGAGGAGTGCGCTGAGCCCCGCTGCCAGCAGTGCAGTGGGTGTCTCTGCAAGAGCTGCCTGGCTCGTTAGATGGAAGGACAGATGCTGAAAGTCCCGAAGATACAGTTGAGATTACTAAAAGAGCTCTTAGTCCAAATCCTTTCCTCAGTTGAACAGACTGTTTGAAGTCCCCAAATTCTGGGCATTTGGAGTTGAGCGCAGCCTACTAGCAAGCTATCGCTATTAGCATCCTTTACATTTCAAGACACTAGTGGCTGAGGGCAGTCAAACTCTCTGCTGTGGAAACACCTCTCTGACAAATGCTGGATAATAGTCTGTCAGTCAGATGGTAAACTGCTTCATCTTGAACTACAAAGTGGTCAGAATAGGAGTGAGACTGTCATTAGAGTCACGAATGGCTAACGTATCTAATTTACCTACGATATAATGGCTTGTCATCCTCTGAGGTGCTTAACGTTATTGCGCCCTAATTGTTCTTACAGATTGGATTGCGTAGGTTTTTTTAAAGGGCCTAGTGCTGCTTAAATTATTTAGGCAAAAAATGCTGTTAATTGCTCTTTGATATTAGTGAAGTAAATGACGATGATTTTATTTAATATGATTGCAGTTGATTAAAGGCAGAGCTGGATGTTTTCATCCACTTTACAAGCTCCATACAACCACAAATCGCAAGCGCTGTGTGTTTGTCTGGCACCTCTGCTTCATTTGTTTCCCGGGGTGGGTCCCCTCTGGGGAGTGAGTGCACCTGTGGGGGGCAGTGGGCTTTTGTCTGTCAGGACTCCCACCAAAAGGGTTCGATGGCGATTAGTGACTTAGGTTAGAGGCTCTTCAGGAAGAGATGGGACAATCTCATCTACAAGGCAACCGAAAGGCTACCCTGGAAATTCAGATTGTCTTCTTGCTTCTGCTGCAGCAGTTTTGTGTGATGTTGAAAGGTCACCCAGGGTTTATTTTGGGGGTGGCTTGGTTGAACTGGTGGCAGAAGTCTCCTGTGAACTTGCTGTTTGTGACCTGCCTCCAGTCCAAAGCATCTGCTACAACTTGGTCTCTGCTCCCCAGTGCTGTCCCCTCCATCCCTAGAGCCAAAGCAGCCATGCTTATCTTGGCAGGTGGCTTCCCCACTCCTTTTTCGTCAGGTTTGGCCTCTTGTCCAGAGCCAGAGAAGATGCTAGCCTGAAATCACACAACGGGGTCAGTGGCTGAACTGGACAGAATACCCGGACGTGGTGAACTCTGGTGCTTGAAGTGTGGATGCAGACAGACTGTGTGAAGCCTCTTCCACGGTTAGCTTTGCCGTGCCTTGCAAAAATAATGCTCTGTCGCCGCTACGCGCCGTGCCGGAGGGGGTCTTCCCATGTAACCTTCTCTGCCAGCCGCTCTCTGCCAGCTGTTAAAGTCTGTACCTAGAGTGCAATCACAACAGGCGCTGAAGAACATCCCCTTGTGCAAATAATTTTTCATTCTAGATTGTATTAACACAGAACTAGAATTTCAGGTCATTTTCCCATCTGCGTAAGACAAATGCCATTGCCAAGTCAGCGAGAGTTTTTAGTCTAGGTGGCTTTTTTTCCTTCTCTTTTGATGCGAGCTTTGCAAATTACATGAGTGTTGCGATGTTTACTGGGATATTTCAAGGCAAATCTCAGATGAAACGTCATATTGTTCAAGTTGACTAGATAAGAGTTTTGCCCTGCTTAAGCAGCTTTATCAAATACTGAACTATTCCTGCTTCTTTCACTGAGACATGTGAAGAGTGGAGTTAGGATTAGAGCTGGGAGATGCTGGATTAGATTAGTTCTTCCTACGTGGCCCATGAAGCCCTGCTCTGAAACCATCAGACATGCTCAAATATTGTGCGTTGTCAGTGACCAAATCCAGCTCATTTTGCTCTCCCGAGTAGATGTCACTGCTGCCCGGCTGTGTTTTAAACTCAGTTTTTAACATTTCGAATTACTTTTTTTCGGTTGTATTTGCTTCATTGGTGATCATTGGGTATTTGTAATTTGTAGTTTCTTGGTGTCTCCAGCTGAGATGGGAAGTTGTTTTGCTGAAGAGGTACAATTTGAGGAGCAGATTAAAGGTGAGAGGAAAGAAATGTTCTTATGCTATTTTATTATTTGGAGGCTGTGATGAAGAAAGCAAGCCGTAGAGAGGTCTGGCTCCATATCTTCAAGGTCTCTAGGCATCTTTGGATACCTAAATTACATGAAAACAATGAGAATTAGTTATCTGAGTTAGCTCATGGCGTCTTTGCAGATGAGGGCTGTGACGGCAAGATAGGAATTGACTTAAATTCCTGAGTTCCAGCTCATGGTATCCTCCTTTCTTGCCCCTAAGTAGTGTTTTCTTACAGGCTTTGATTCCGCCTTCCTCACGAAACAGTCAGTTGAGAGCCCTGTTTCTAGTATCTGCTCTTGCAAAGTTTTGGATTGCTGCTTTACTTTGAATTTGTAAAAACTCCAGTGCTGCCAGCACTTACAGTAGGGTGTAGCCAGCTCCCTGAGGCTCTTTTCCTGTTAACTGGGAGCATCCAAAGGCCCAGAGCCAGGCACTGGGAAACAGGAGGAACATAGACTTTACTGGAATTTAGGTTACCCAACTAGGGCCCCGAAAGTCTGGTATGTACATACGCAGACACTGCTGGATGTACGTATTTTCACATCTGTGCTTTCCCTTTTTCTGCCTTAAAGTGGATGGGATGGGCACTGAATCATCCATACGATATAGTAACTGGTGATTTATTCCTCTACTTGTAATTTTCATCTTCAGAGCAGCCAGGAGTGTTGCTCCCATTTGATGCGTGTTCAATAATATATATATAAAAAGACCTATTTTTGAGGCCAGTTCCTACTAGGTAAATGCATGGAAAATGAATTGTCTTTCCTCCTTTAGAATTTATCCTCTCCCAGTGAGGATGAACCCCACTGAACTGAGGAGGCTGTTTGGACTGCAGTCCTCTGTTGTTCCAGTTTTCTAAGAACTAAAAAATACTTACTTTTAAATCTGTATATATATATATATATATATATATATATATCTTTTTCTGTATGCTGCATGTAGTTCCCAGAATGCAAGAAAATTGCTCCTAATGTTAAATAATTTTAACGTAGCTGCATGCAGTTAAATTAATACTGAAGCACATTAATTAATCCATATTATGTAGTATTTGCAAGCCTCAGTGGAGATTCAGGTGTTGTCGCGCCACAATTTTTACATATAGAAGACCAGAGACAATTCTTCTCCCAGGTCTTGGAATCTAAACTGATCAGATAAACAGAGGGTGGGGTGGGACATGGCACTGATGAGCCACTTAACCCTAGCAAAGTCTTTGTAAAGTAATTATTGCGGAAGCTCTGAGCCTCATGAAGAAGCTATGCCTGTTGCCTTGACCTTAGCGGTATTTCAGATTTTTAGCAAGGTGAATTACGCTGTGGAGAACAATGTCCTGGCTTGAACCAGGATTCTGGAGGGCACTTTCCCACTGCTCCGTTTGGGGAAAGAAATGAAGGCTGTGAAACTAGATTGTTATAAAACGTTTTCTGGCCAGCAGAGTGGTTGTTCCATTAAATCAACAGATTGAATTATTTCAACTTCTCCTGTTCCATCTGCCTTGAAAATGCCCTCCTGTATTTCTTGGCTTAAAGAGTCTCTTTTCAAGTGGAGGTGTGGCTACAAGGAGGCTACAATGCTGGAAACAGCTGTATAGAAATGGTTAACTTTTTTTGTCTTCCATGTTTGCTGTAAGCGTCATGTAATTTCCTGAACAACCGTTTTGTTTATCTTTTTTTTTTTTTCTTTTTTCTCCCCCCCCCGTTTCTTCTTCAGTCTACCCCCGTTCTTAAGCTGCTTGACATCCTCAGCTTCGAAGGGATGCCCAGACTCTGTAGATGGCTCCTTTTATGATTATCCAATCAGCATCCATAGCTGTGACGTAAAGAACTCTTGTGAAACTATATACTCCTTTATCTCCCTCCCCTACTGGGTTGCCAGTCACCACCTTCAGAGCCCAGCAGCTCCTACTGATGCCTGGGGCATCTGTCATTTTCCATCCTTGACATGCCAATAGTCGGCTATCAGGATTCCCAGGTAAACCGCAGGCTTCGGCTTAATGTAGTAGCAAGATAAAGTCTCTACTTAATCAGGCCTCCTCTGCTCTGAGGATGCACAGCCAGCTTCAATTTAAAAGCTGCTGTATAGCTCGCCTATATTTTAAGGAGTGCTAGGAAAACAGATCAGCTGTCTTGCATGCTTTCCTGTGGGAAAACTTGCTCTCCGTATTTCTGGAATGCCTGGCGTGGCCATTGCTGTAATAGAGGAGTAAAGGCTTTGTATTTCCTGTTGAAGATGAAAGACAAACAAACAAAACATTCCCACCGCCCCGGAAAAAAATTTACTGTTTTCCTATGTACTCTGTCTTGGCCAAATGTCAGCTCTGGTAATGCTGTTTTGTCTACCGCAATGTTTGGCATTTCTGTTCTATACAGTGTTCCACTTGCGCTGTCAGTCCCGCAGTGCCGTACGTCCCAGCGCAGGGTGATGAGGTATCTACCGCTCTAGGTAGTACTCAGAAGTGCCACAAGAGTTGAGAACCAGCCCCAAAAGCACGCAAATATGCAATGAGGGGGTGATGCGGAATCCAAGGCTCACTGATGCCTGCCTCCCTCAGGGAAAGTCGATAAGACTTAGGCTTGATGGCAAGTGGAATGGAGACTCTCCAGTTACTCAGCTATGTTTGAATCTTTTTACTTTTGACTGTTGGGGAGGCTTGATTCTGCTTTTCCAGTTACTTTTATACAGTGAAAAGGAAATAAAGTTTTAAAGGAAGTTAAGAAAATGGTGTCTCCATGCCACGGTTATCTTTTGTAACTGAGCTTCAGCTCTAGATCACCACTGAAGTCAGTAGGGAGTCCTGTGGGTAATTACCAGTCTGTACAGAAATTATCATTTACACTGTGCCATAAACTTGTAGAGAGACATTCCACGCTCTGAAGTATGTTCAGTCCGAGAATGCGTGTAGTGAGATTTACACCAGCTATGCAGATGAGGAAGTTTGATTAAGGGACTGGGTTTTCCTTCTGTTAGTACAATTTTTAATGCGAGGAAATACCTGGGCTATTTGTTAGTGGCAGGCCACCTGAATATTCACTGGAAGAACAATCAAAATACTTGTGCTGAGAGTTTGGTGGGTACTGGTCCTTCTGCTACTGGTACCTAGAGGTACCAGCTTACTACCTGTAAAGTGCTTAATGCTTTTGTGTAAATTTTTATGTTCTTTCCGTGGCTTCCACTGAAGCATTAGTCGATTTAAAAGGGAACAGAATAGGTCTTTATTCCATATATAGTTTTTGCTTGAGAAATGAATGCCTGTTCTTGGATTTAAACTTACAGTTCTACTTTGTTTTCCCTGATGAGTTGCAGTGTTAGCAATGCTTGCATGGTCTTCTTTTTTCTAAACATCAATAAACTTATTTACTGATGGGTAAATAATTACATTTCACACTCTTACATTTGTCACAAGTCCACACCAGTATTTAAATGTTGGTATGTTACCATTTGTAATAGGTTGTATGCTTTGTCTGGCTGAGTATTTAAAAGCATGCATGTGGAATCAGACACGTGCCTTTGTTGAGAAAAACACAGGAAAGGATTAACCAGAGCCTAAGATTAATAAAGAAGCCAAAGAATGAATCTTCAGCTAATGATGAAATTCTCTACTTTTGACCACACTTTTTATTTGGGCTATTTATCTGGGCTAAGTGACTGCTTGCTTTAACCATTGTCCTTCTCCTTTAGCTAGTCAAAGTTCCATCTGTGGAGAAAAAATATAGCCATTGTAGAGTTTGTGTGCTGTTTGCTGCCATTGCCCTGCTCAGCTGCCTGGTACGTGCATTTTCCTCCCCCCCCCGAGATGTATCTAGAGCGTTCGGTCATCTCTCTCACTTACTGGGCAACGCTGCCGGTCGGCAGCGCGCCCCTCAGCTTCATGCTGCCACGTTGCATTTGCTGGCAGCCCCCAAGCAGCGTTGTTCCCTAACGCCTCCTGTGGTGCCTCACGTGGCGTTGTGCTTCGGGCCCTACAGCATTGCCCTGTGTCTCGGACCCACTCACCCCACAGCACAAGGGTGTTTCCGTCCTCTAGACACATGGCCGCACCACCGTGTCATCCTCGGGTGCTCCTCAAGACTCCTGCTGCAGCTGTAGGAGTTGGAGGGTGAAATGGTATTTGGTGAGTAGCAGCTTGTAGCACAGTGAGAGCTGCTTGTGTGGAATGGGGGGAAATTAGGACATGAAGAAAGGCAAGGGGGCAGAGAAGAGAAAGGAGGTATGAGGCTAGTTGGGGAGTTGGGCATGAGTATTTATTACTTCTTTTTTTCCTTGAAGCATCTTTTCAGTTAGTCTTCATGTTCTCTCATGGTGAACCTGACCCAGGGGAACCATCGACTCTGTCTGACAGTCTCTGGGCTGTGTGAAAGCTTGGTACGAGCAAGAAAGCTGGGAGCCCCAAGAAAGGTGGGAGCTGCAAGATCTGTGGGCTCTGTCACTGGACTGCAGCAGTGAGGGCTGCAGTAGACATCCCTAGGTAGCTGGAAGTGTAATGTTTAGGTTGTAACCTTTAGATTACCCTTGCTTGTTTATGGGTAATTTTACTGCCCATCCACTCCAGCAACATTAGGTTCTTATTTGTCTGAGCAAGGTTCAGACTCTTTGCAGTCTTCTGCGTTGTGCCATTTACTACTTAATGGCAATGTAAAAGCCATGAGAATACATCCGTATAGGGTATGGCCCTAATATGGGATAGAAAGGTAATGCAATATTCATGAAGCAATAGCGGAGGAGCGCTGTTGGATCAGACGAGAATGGGAATGATGGGGAGAAGTCTCTTACTACAGCTTGCTTGGAGATAGATTGTAGCAGTGCCTGCGCAGCGGCGTGCAGGGCTCCTTGCCTTTCCTGGCCTCCCTCAGATTGCTGCTCTAGGAGGGCAAATAGTGACAGAGCAACTTCTGCAATTGTCGACCCCGAAAACAAGGGAAGAGGGAGCAGGCACAAAGGGCTGTGAAGCGAGGAAAGTGTTGGCTTGTTTCTTCCCACAGCCCTTAAGCCCAGGAACGGGTAAGAGCAGTGCAGTGAGATCAGTGAGGTGGGGCAGTTCCGAAGCTCGGAGGATGCTTCTGCGTCACGTTTATGTAGGATTCTTTGCGATGCATGCTACTGCCTGACATGGGTTAAGGCTTTCCAAATATTTTCCAAATGTTTCTGGGGAGTGGGGAGTCTAGGGCAGTACGCATATATATGTTTGATGGCTATCACGAGGATAGTAATTTCTGAAATATGTGAGTGAACTACCAAGACGCCTGAAGTTCATGCTAATGCTTGAATAAGCCTGTGTGGGCAAATACAGAGCTAAAGAGGTTGCATCGGTGGAAAGCTGTTATGTTTCTGTGTGATCCAGATGTTTCTGCAGAGCAACAACTTTTCCAGAAAAGTCAGAACGAAGAAAGTTTTCAAAGGGAGGTGAACAAGTAAGGAGAATCTTCCATGAGAGTAAGTAGTGTCTTGGGCAGGAAAAAGAGGGGAAAAATGCTTTTCTAGCAAGGAGGGGAAAAAAATGCTGTGGAAGGGCCTGTGAAGTGCATAGAAAGATCATGGGCCATGCTGGAGCAGTTGATTGCAACCCAGTTTGAGTGGAAAATAACTTTGAAAGAAATATGTTCTGGATTTAATTTTTATTTGCTTTTTACTAGACGTCTGTAATTTTTATGGTATTGATTAAGAAATACTGAAGGGATGAGAAACTGTCTGCTGATGCCTGTCCTGCACTTCTGAAGAGTTATCTGTAAACCAGATAGCTCTCCTGTAAGTTCTCAGAAAGTTTATACTTCAGCCACAGCTATTCCTTGGTTCTTGGAGAGGAGTTTAAAATTTACCACCCTGAGGGTCTTAATTTAGGAGTATTAGGAGACCTATTGCCAAGGGCCATGACCCCTCTGACTGTTTTCAAGCTCCGGAGCTCTGGGGCACAGCAGTCCTGGGGATGTCCACTCGAGAAGTTTCACCTGGCTTGGCGATGGTTACTCCTCTCCCAGAACAAAGCAGGAACAGATGCAGAACTATGTACGCTTGCAGTTAGGGGCAGTTAACATAACTTGGGGAACGCTACAAAGTCTGCTATTGCCCACCCTTGCAATAGTTGTGCCAGCTCCTGCAGTCAGGTGAATGTGTGATTGTCTTGATTTCATGGAAAAAAAATGAAGAAGGAATTTTTTAGTCCTCATAGCTGAAGTAAAGGGCTTGAAAACATGAATGGCGGCCCAAAAGGCAAATAAAGCTCCATTGTGGGTTGTTGTTTTTCAGATGCCTAATATCTGTGCCTTAATCATAATTTTGGGGGCCTGACTCATGATTTTTTAATGCTAGGGATTGCTATAGGGAGAATTATATATCAGCCTATAATTAGATGCATTTTTTTTTTTTTTAAGTAAGGAAACTGCAACAGTGAAGGGAATAGGAGAAACAAAACCAATCTGGGCATTCATTTGTAGGTCATACTATTAATTGAACATTTTGTCTTGGCACCCAGCAAGTATCTAGCGCAAACACACTTGCTGAGCCTTATGGACAAATGCTGAACATCTCCAGGGTTTAGTATGCCCAGTTGGATGAAGCAATAAAAATGCACATGAGATATTTATTCTTTCTATCCCACTCCAGTCATTGCCTTTAAATGTTTAAGCATATCCAGAAGGGAATGGCAGAGTGTGGAACTTGAGCTAGCTGATCCAAAAATGGTAACAACAACAACAACAAAAAAGTAAACCTATCATTAGAGAAATCATGTGTTTTGATAGTTCTGTTTAGACAACAGAACAAGTGAAAACACTTATCTAGTGTAGTTCAGTAAATGCTAATGGGCCCAGCATGTGATAACATGTTTACTTTTGCCTTGGGTCTTTGATGAGTGAACATAGTGCTTTCTCTTATTTTGTTTTAAAAAAATCTGTTTTGTGCTTCACTTGTCAAACAGGCCATTGCTAGGGAAAGTCTTGTACTAAGAGGGTTGAGTTTGTTGTTCTTCCCCACCTAATCTGTGGGAAAATGTGTTGGCGGGCCTGAGTAGTTATACTGTCAGTTGGTTTTATAAGTTTAGTACAAATTCTGCTTTCTCTTCTGCCGTGGAACAGCAGATTTGCATCATGGGGAAAAGCAAAGTTACCTCCACTGGCATGAGGGCAAATGGGCTGGTGGGGTTTCCAGCGGGCTGTGGGCTGTCTTCTCTGTAGCATAACGCGGAGCATGTGCGTAGTGTGCTTTCACCTGAAATCACAGGCCAGCCTAGATGAATATGAGCTTGCTCAGGGCTGTAGAGTTTAATAAGTTCTTTCCCAAATTTGACTTAATTGTTTGGTTTCAGGTGGTGTCTTGGGTGGCTCTGCAGTCTGTCCTGTGAGACTCTGACTCCTTGCCATTTAAGATTGATAACTTATTTTGCCTTAGAGAAACTAAAAAGAAATCCTAAAAGCCCTGAGAAGTAAATGGTTTCCACTCATGAAATGCCCCCAGTTTACAGGTATATCTTAAACAGTTCGGTCATTAAGAACAGATTAGCTTTCAACAAGTTTAATGAATAAATAGGTAGGTGTTGTCATTTCATTATCAACTTTTTGGGTCTAAAGTAAGTGGGTTGAATGTATCAAGGAGGAAAAATCTCCCAAAACACACTGGCTCTGGACTAGGCATCGAGTGCATGAACGAGATTTAAAAGTACTTTTAAGCCAACTTTCAGGCAACAGGCCTATCATAAGATGCTTAGTTGAAGCACTAAATAGGTTGAATGATTTATTTAATGAATTTTTACTTTCATCCTCATACTTAGCAGATTTCTTGCATTAATTGCTTGAAGGTTTGTTTAAGAATTTTGCTTGCTTTTTTTAGCGGCATCTTTTAAATATTGATATTGTAAAAGACCATAAAACTTAAGAAAGTTGATTCAGAATGAAGAGTACTTTGGGTACTCTGGGCTTGTCCTTCCCCTGAGGAAACTGGTACGCTTCCTCTCAAAAGAGTATTAACTAACATTTCTTTCTTTGATTATCAATGTTTGTGTAACCTTGAGGGTCTTGATGGCAAACCTGCACTGGTCCACCCGTCCATTTATTTGGAACTGAAGCAATTCTTGAAGACTCTACTCAAAGTTACTACAGCCGGTGTTGCTGTCATGTCCTCTCTGCTTACCAGAGCCTCCTCTGAACACCGCTGCCTGTGCTGTTCTTGCAGCTCTTTGCTGGAGGGATCCATTGCTGTCTTAAGCCATAATACCTGGACCCTCCCAGCGTTAGGAAGGGAAAGGAATGTTACCGCTGTGCCGGTGGGGAGGTACCCTTGGGGTTTCTTACTTCCTTTCCCTCACCAGACCCTCACATCCCTCCCTGCCTGGAGGCCAGGTGGTGGCTGTGGATGCCATCCCTGGAGAGCTTACTCGCAGGTGACATTGCAGGCACGCCGGCTCAAGAATAACTTGTGCCCCGGTGTTTCTGAAGTGGATTACCTTAAGGCTTTGGATCAACTCCAAAGCTACCTACCTCTGTTGTCACCAGCATCTCTTCCCACTTTAAAGAGTAAGTTGTTCTATAAATAGCAGTGCTAATTAGGCTCCGTTTGTGTCCCCGTTCCCTCAGCTCCTGTTGTCCCCTGTGACATGACCGTGGAGCGAGAGGCAGTGGGTGCTGACCGAGCTGCCGGCGGCGCTGGGGCAGGGTGCCCAGCTCTGACAGCATGGGGCTTATAAATCTGGGTCTCCCTTCTACCCAAGTTTTCACAAAACTTGTAGGATCTTAATCATATTTGGTACTTTCCCTCCTCCCTGTTCAAATGTTGCTGAAGTTAACCAAGAAATTCAGAAGTCTGCGAGGTGGACAGGACAGGTATGTCAGCCGGTGCCCTCAATTACGCTTTGTTTGCCTATTTAAAATATATGTCCAAGGTGCCCTCAGGGTTGCTTGTTGGCTCTCTGGCTTCTTCAGCCTTTTTGGGCCAGGCCAGCCTGCTCAGCGGGAAACAGCCTCCTCTTTGTGACTGAGGGCAGGCAGCTCCCCACTGCTGCCAGACCTCTTTTCTGCTCCCAGCAGGACTCCCCGGCTCAGCGCAAACCATAAACTATAGCGAGCCGTTGAGCCGGGAGCAGACAAAGTCACGTATTCTCAAGGACAAGAGTGTGCTCTCTCCTGCCTGTGACAGACCACGTACAATATTCCTTCTCCCCTCCCTGTGTTAGCCTTGGCCCGGCTGCTGGCTGTTCTCAGGGACAGGATGTCTTCCTTCATATATTGTTATGCTTACTTGAAAACTGAGTTTTCTATTGGGAAACGCATCAGAATCCTCTTGTCGGATGACAGGAAGGGATTGTGGAGTGGGGTACTTTAGAAGGAAAGAAAATACATGTGCTTCGAGGGCAGGCTGGGAGGGGGTGATGGTAAGGTGGTGAGGTGGAGGGGCACTGGGAGGTTGGAAGGGAGGTGGAAGATTGGTAGGGTTTACCACAACGGAGGCAAGTGGTCTGTAATAGCAGGGGCACTGCAGAAGAAGAAACATTAGAAGCAGAGAATAAAGTAAAGAAACATTTATGTGAAGCAGTATAGCTGAGAAAGACAGACTGTAGTTGTAGTTAGGAAATTTGAGAGCAAATATGTGGATAAAGCAGAAGGGCAATCAATTAAGAATGAAACATTCAGTGAAGTGGACAATTTAAGAACAGCCCAGTTAGTTAGGCAAGATAACCTCAGGAGGTAAAAATTAATTAAAACAACAGGGGTTAAGTTATAATCTCAGTTAAGAAGATCAAGTATCAGATGGAAGCAGATCACTTGAGTAAATCGAGGGTCCAGTTTCAACTGTCTTTGTGAGGTATAAAGCTATGAAACTGTAATAGGAGAGGGCATTTTCATGCCACAAGATAGGAGGAATGGGAGTCATTTTGCTCTAGAGATGACTGTTAAAGTGGTGAGATTTGGAAGCAGATGATGAAATATGTGGAGTACAGCCCACTCACTGCAGCTATCTCTGGTACCTGTCCTACTTAAGAGCTGTGGTAGGGAAAATGTCCATATGGTTAGCAATAAGACAGGAAAACAACATTTGTTGCTCTGTTTTTTTCATTCTGTGATTGCATATTGCCAACTAGACAATCCACAGACTTGGCATCTAGTGAACTTTATGTTTGCTGAGGTTTAGACTGTCCTCTGGGACACCAGCAGCTCATGCTTAGGGATAACGAATTACAATGGGCAATTCTTTGACTTCTCATATCAAAAACTGGGGTTGGTTACTACGCTTTTGAGGTGAGACTTTAAAACAGAGGCACTCTGTATTCGCTCCAGATGCCACCCATAAAATTTCTGCTGAGATGACCTCTCACTTGGTGTTCTAGTAGTGTTGTATGCATGGCTGGCATTACATTGATGCCTGGATAATGTGGGTCTCAAAACTGCATTGTGCTGAGGATATTGAGATACTTCAGAATTCCTTGGCCACCTGCACTTGGCTAGTTTTGGTTCCAAACTCTGGAACAGCTCTGGGAAGACAAGGGATTTGTGGGGGCTTCTACACTTCTGGTTGTCAAATGCGGGCATCCTTCTCCAAACTGATCTCACTGAGCAGAGTGGAAAGCAGTGGAATTCTGTGTCTTAGGTATTCTCTCTCTCTCTCATTTTGCAACGTTTTCATCATCTAGCTTCTGCCCCAAATATACGTGCTTTCCAGTGCTGTGAAAATACACCCTTCGGGGATCTGCGGGGCAGATTTGTGAGAAGTATGCAGCATAAATCAATTGATAACAGACTTCTATTACAGCGAATAAGAACACAGAAACGTCTTTAGTAGGACAGATTACTAGATCAGGTCCATTTAGTTTAGTTTCCTATCTCTGTCAAGGGCTGGCACCAAATGTTGCAGAGAAAGTCATGCGATAGATAGGGATATGTAGTATTATCTCCCAAATGAATCCATGTCTCAGATTCTTATAGTTATGAGGCTCACCCTTCAGTAACTTAATTTAATACCTCATTCAAAATGACTGTTGTTAATTATAACAACCTTTCATATTCTTGGTGCATACATAAACAATCAGTCCCTTCTTAACCTTCATTATGCTTAATTTAGGAAATGCAGGTGTTCTCAGAATGGTTAGTTCTTAAATATATATGTCTCATTCTTAGATTGCTGCTTAATTACTTAAAAAATACATTTCCTCTTTGTCTGGTATACTCTTTTTGTACTAATTTGCTTATTTATCTGGTTTATTTTTAAACTGTAACATTGTACTAGAAAACAAAATGTCATCATGCTGCTGAAAACCAAATAGCTCATCTTTAGCCCTGTAGTAAACGGTTTGATTACTGTGAAAACTGAATTATTGCTCTTTAAAATTCTTCAGTTATTATTTCTGAAATATGATTATTCTTTCTAAATAGTTAACTGCTTGACTTTCTTGAGATGAGTAGCCTAGACCAACTGAAGGACAATCCCATGATTAGGTATAGCTCTATAACTTGTCATGCATTCTTGAGCTGCAAGGTGAATTTTCAGGATGAGTTTGAGACCTAAAAAGCTGCCAATTGGACTGCCCGTTTGCTGGATGCTTTCAAACGCTGTATGAATTTTCACCAGCTGGTTTCAGGCTGGGGAGCTCCGAATGTAATGAAGCATCCTCGAAGGCCAATGTTGGGTTAACTTTGTGCAGTAAGCATCTGATGGGTGTGAACGTGAAAGTCTTCTCACGCTGGTCATGGAGACTAATGTTTATCTGCCTGGCAGGATAAATTTCTCATGTTCACTCAGTAGCAGGAAGAAAAACCACAAACTCCTGTACCGGAGTCTGTTGTTGGTTCATGATGAAATCAGTCCAGTGCTGCCCTGGCACGCTGGGGAGGAAGGGGTCAGAAAGAGAGAGTGTCCTGGGTGACCATCTGTTTGGGCCAGGAACTGTCTCAGCTCCGTGTCGCTGCTATGGGACCCTTGTTTTTGACATGTAGTTTCCACAATACTCATAAACGATTATGAGCTACTTCCAGTCCAAACTGATGAGTTCAATATCAATCAATACATTATAGAATCTGCTACTCTCCTTCCTCACTCCACTCAGGATCTGGAACGCCACTGTTTCATGGGCCAAGGTTGCTATTGACGACCACATCCCCAACCAGTGTTTCCTTGTTAGTGAATAGTAGGTCCAGACGTAAGTTGGCCCATCAATACCGGTATCGAAAATTATCCTCGGCACACTCCAGAAATCTCCCAGGTTGCTTGCATCGCTCTGTGTTGCCCTTCGTGTAGATGCCAGGGAGACATAAGTCTCTTTGTAGCCCAAGAGTTTGTCATCTAGAGTTGTTTAAAGGAGGTTTCTGTTACCAGCACTGTGCCTCACTCTTCTGGCACTGACAACGTGGATGCCTGGGTGAAAGCAAACTCAGGTTACTGATTTGTATGTAGGAGAGATGGGGCATTGTTCAAGACCACCAGCAGCTGGAGGTGAGTATGAGACGCAGAAGGTGGATGGGAAGCAGGAAGACGGTCCCTCCCTTGGGCAGAAGAGTGCTATGTGACAGTGCTTAAACTGTTTCAAGACTGCTGTCTTGAAATTGTTTCCCATGGTGGTGGTTACCTAGCGTGAGATGAAGGCAGAAGGTCTGAGTAGATGCACTACACTCCAGCTTGCTGCCTGTTCGCTGTGGAGAGGGGCTCTGGTTGTTGGAGCTCTGGCTGTGTAGAGTTTGCATAATCCTCTCCCCCTTTTCCTGTTCAGTGGGATTGCTTGGACACGCTAGCCTGAGAGACTTTACACGGGTGTGAGTGTTACGTCTTGTTTGTTAACTGCTGGTTTATAAACTCCCTTTTCAGAACCTAGTTCCGGTATTTTTTTATTGTTTAGATTTGTTTGGATTATGGGTAGTCTGCGAAAACTAGAGCACAGCAGCTAATTAAATGTAGGATTTCGGCAGTCCTTCAAGCAAAAATAGTTTCCTGTGATATGTGCGGCTGTAGATGTCAAACGCTTGAGGTTTCGCTTTTATTTAGAATGTCATAATGTTGCACTCTATATAGTTCTTGCAGGCATTACAAGATAGCACGTTTTGCATTGCCGTAGTACGCCAGACAGCTATCCAAACAGCAACGGTTCACCTGTTTACTACCTGAACTCTAATGGATCCTGTAACTGGGCTTTTGGGAATAAAGAAGTCTAAGAAGGATGGAAAACTCTCAACCAGTGGCGCAGAAAGGGGAGGGGAAGTTTACCCTGGAACTGAATTCTGACAGGAACGTTTCCCGTAGCTGTAGGGAGGCTGTTTTGCAGCACTGGAACCCTAGGGTTTCCCAAACCCGCCCGCTTGGCGTGTGTGCCTGTGCAGAGGAGGTGTGATTGTATAGCTGGGAGCAGGTCCGGCAGATGGCAGAGGCAGGAGAGGTAGATGGAAAATAAACATCTTGGCAAAGTTAGGTAGGAGTCATAGCATGTAGTAGTTGCTACCGTTTTGCGTTTGACAGGCTTTTAGGAATTCTTCTCTCACATTTAGTGTTAACTTGTTAAAGGCCACTAGATTTGACAGAGGGGTGAAGTTGAATATGTTGCTTTTTTTTTTTTATTTTTTCCCGCCAGGATTTCAGGCCTACAGGAACTTGGTACGTAGATCACGTTTATCCCCAAAGAAGCTGTTTGATTGCTCTGGGTAATGGGGGTTTTGCATTCCTGACTTATTCCCAGCAGCACGGAGCAAGGTGCAGCATACGAGTTAGGTTAGGATAGACTCGGATGTGGTTCCCGTTTCCTCCCCACCTCTTGTTTTCACTGCTAAGCAGCTGCCTGGTTTCTACTTCTGCGGCTGCTTCTATGCCGGATTAGGCATCCTCTCCACCCTCAAACCCTCAAAACCAAACCCAAGCAACTAAAACATTGTGGTGTGCCGTGGAACTCGGTGTTTGCAGTTGAGTGCTGCCAAATATCGGTTGTTTAATGGTAATGGCAAAATAGTGTGCAATGAGTTGGAAGCTGGAGTTCTAAATATGTGATGGCCTTGATGGCCGAAGCTGGTTGGATTCTGCTAAGGACTGTTTCAGAGGCCTGGCAAGATGTAGTGATGTGCCTGTGAAATTCTGGGAGCTTTGGAATTGCGAGTTTTGGAAACTGTGCTTTCAGCAGCATGGGAATATTTGTCCTGAAAGGCCGGGTTTATGCTCCCTGATTACACTGGCAAATTCTCTCTAGCTGGCTAGGGGAGGTGGTCAGGGGAATCCTGCCAGCTCCTCTTACGGTCTGGAGTAGCTCAGATGATAAGCTTCTGGATGTCCTTTGAAAGCAGCAGTTGACTAATAGAAATGCAGAGTACATGTTTAGAGGAAACACGGAGTGCTTAGGTCCTGGCGACTTAAATCTGACCCAGGAAATTCCTGATGTTTTATACACCCTGGAATAGAAGTGCGTAGTTGTGGTGGTGAACAGTGAATTGGTGCTGTGACTCTAGCCAAAGGGACTTGGCTCAGGTTGGGTTGCCAGTGAAGGAGTGGCGTGACTCAGAAATGGGATGATGCGGGTGGAAAGTGGGAAAATGTCTGTTGGACTCTTCCATACCTCCTGCTAGATACTAGCCAGGTTACTTTGCAGTAGTGCGCATTGGTCGGAGTGGAGGTCTGAGCACATTTTAAGTAATTGCGAGAGACGTTTTACATAGAATTGTCAGTAAGCTGGCAGCACTGTTGAGAGCAAGTGGCAGAAGTTTACTTCTGCATCAGCATTTTATCCTTTCTAATGAGGTGCTAGAGGGAGTGTGGTATACGGCAGTTTTTGTTACTGAAATATGTTCAGAAAGAAAAAGACCAGTCGCTTTCCTGCGATTGTGTTCCTGTTGTTTAGGCCAGGGGATAAGCAACAGATTTTAATGATGCATAGTCACCTACGGATATAGCAGATTGAGGTTCATCACACTTCCTTTAACTTTCTAAAAGTTAAATTTCTCTGCTAGTACTCCTATTATAGTTTCCTCCTGCTATAAATAATGAACAGGCAGAGGTACTTGCAGCTACTGACAGCTCTCTTCTGCCTTAGATAACTGTGTTAGGGAAGGGTAAACGTCCTTCTGTTGACCATGGAAAGTCTAGAGGACCAACATAAAATGGATGCCTAACTGCGTGGTGGCTGGGCTTTGGTGGCGTGTCTTAGGAAGAACATTGAGACCTGAAGCATGCCAGTAGACTGTTACGTGAGCGCAAGATGGGGCTTCAACCGCTAAGTGCTCCTGCATCGCGAATCAATTAATACAACACATAGCTGTCACTCAGACACTGAGATTGGAAGTAGGAGAGTTGCAAAAAGAAATCCTATGGTCCAGCAACAGGCTTAGCGTTTGCTTCTGCTTTTGCTTTATCATACCAGAGTCCCAGTTCAGCAGTATACCCTGATGATCATCAATAAACTTGATTTTTTTATTTATTTTTTTTTTTGCTGGGCCTACAGGAGAGCAAGCTGTGAAGACAGAGGGGGGTTACATTGCCTCTTGTCCCTGGGAAAGGTGCTTGGAGGTGACCAGTGAAAGCATGTAAGCCAGCCTTCCCTGTAAGAACAGACTCATTTCGACTCAGAGCTAGTGAGATCCTTTACGATTTCAGTAAGTCTGTAAAACAGACTTAGCCAGAATTCGGATACGATGGAGTTAAAGATGAGTGCAAGATGATTGCCATTTAACTTTTTTCTGTGACTTCACCAGTGGAAAAGAGACTTAAAAAGACTTGGAATTGGAGCTTCTAATAAAAAGATGTTCCAAATTGGATGTGCCTTTCCTTTGTTTTAGTCTGCTTCTTGCACTTAGCAAAGTATTTGCATCAGTGAAACTGATTTTATAGCACCTAGTACTCAGGCAAGATTTAAAACTTGTTAGCAAAACTGCTTCAAAAATGAAGCTTGTAACCACAAACAGCGGAAATGCGAGTTCAAGATATGTTGCAGGTAAATGTCTCTGTGTTAATCTGTGATAATTTTGCCATTCATTTTCATCTGTTAGAAGCCATCCGTCAGCACACAGAAGGATCACTGAACTCAGTTCAGAAATATCTCTGGATACTTGGCCAAGCGATCATCAGATGTTTTCAGAAGTGATGTTGACGGTTGCAACAACTCGGACTGTAAGTGAAGTCCAGTGTCAGTGCTCGACGGTGCATTAAATCATGGCTTTCGTCCAAAATTGGGCCATTACAGCTTAACTGGCGTATAATTCTGGGCATGCAGGGGCAACAAAGGATGCACAGTTTTGTCAGTGTCCTTTTCAAGAAAGCTAAACCAAGGCATTATTTGGCATTTATTGGATTTTTTTTTTTCCCCTCTCAGCCAGTAGGAAATGTGATTATATCACTGGAATCTCAATCATAATCTACCTCGTTTATGAAATTTGTCTCCCTAGCTAATTTCATCCAAATTAGACGGAACAATAGAAGTCTTAAAGGTAGTCAGTTCCTACAAGTTTCATGAAAAACAGTGGCTGGATCGAAGAGAGGCATCAAAACCGAGGTTTCCTGTTTTGGCCGATCAGCTCGTCCTGTGGGCTGTCAGGGCATCAGATGGACGTGTCCCGACCAGGCAAAACTCGCTCTGGCTCCTCAACAACTGATAGTTATGAGATGTGGGAAACAGTTTCTGAAAAGTGAGAGGGACAAGTTTCTTTTCCTTGAGTTGTAGATCTATTTGTATGTCTTTGATGGGTTAAAGCTTCCCCCCTCATCCCGGCAAAACATGAAGCTTCCTATGCCTTTGAAAATGTATTGCTCTTTCATACCTGTTCATGTGATACTTTCACGTATTCTTGTCTCTATCACGTGTATAGGCAATGGCTGGCTGGTTACGTACGGTTTTTGCATCAAAAAGCGCTCAGACTGACCAGTGGAGGATTATTACTCTCTTCATTTCTCTGGTCTGAGTTTTTAGGCATTTCATGATGTTTAAATCTGTGAAATGGGGGGGAAAAAATATATATTTTCTTGTTTTGTTTTGTTTGCTGTCCGGTTCACCTTCTATGGAGGGGCATGACTTTAACCGATCAGATTACTAAAAAGCTCCCTATGGACTTCTTGGATTGGAGCGTGGGGGCACTTTTGTGACGATCGTTATAGAATACTTCCAGGGCTTTTATCTGGGTTGCAGAAGCAGGTGGAGAAGTCACTGTAGTGTGATAATTGACTGCTTAGATCTAGGTGGTATGTATCATCACTCTAGATACTACAAGCTCAAATGTAAGATTAGAGCCACTCAAATGTAAGATTAGAGCCACTCAATTTATTTTTAGTGAATCTCCTTCTCCTGGAAGAATACAGCCATCCTGTGCCCTTGTAGAAGCCGAATATTTCTTTGTGCTTGTAGCGCTGCAAAGCAAGCAGCAATTTTGCTGAAAGGAATGAGGGAAGTGGTAAGAACAACTGATTTTTTTTTCCCCACCTGCAGCAGCACCGTCGTGTATTGTAACTTCCTCCCTCAGTTGATGGTTCTGCTTTTTTGCAAGACAGTGATTCATTAATTCAACCTCATCTCTGTGAAAGCTGCTCTCCTCCTGCCAGGTTTATAAGATTAAAAAAAAAAGAAGAATAGCACGCAAAGCAATTAATCTGTTCCTCCTGCCCTACTTCCCTTTGCCTCTGAATTCTCTCTGACAAAACTACCAGCTCATGCAGTTGCGCCGTCTCATCTTTCTGACAGCCCACTGTGAGGGCTGTATGAACAGAGCTGGAAGACCATCAGACGAGGCTGCTGGCAAATAGCATCCTTCTGTGAGATGCGGTAGACAGGCAGAAGACCTACAGTCCCTCCCTCACAAGCTCACGTTAACTGCAGAAGCCTTGATAGGCTTTCTAGGGTCTGGAGCAGCCCGTCTGGCTTCGTGGATTGGAATTAAGCTGCCAAACCTAGATGTCTCCATCTAAGGTAGTCGGTCTGTTTATGGTCGTTAGGGAGGAAATGGGTGTCTGTTTAGTTTGAGGTGACTCACATCTCTGTAGCTATCCCTGTTACTCTCGGAGTGACTTGGATAGAGGTGTTTACATTTCAAATACTGTAAATGAAACAAGATGAACCCTGTGTCTTCCCTGGGATGGGCCCTCAAAGACTGTTGTCGTATTTAGGCGCTGGTGCTGGTGGCAATTATCAAAGCAGAGGAGCAGTCTGGTGCAGCGCCAGTGAATTCCAGCATCACGTGAGGTCATTTCTCTTGAGCTGCTGGCTGCTGCCCGGAAACCGTCAGCTCATGCTCAAATTCATCATTTCTCAAGGGAATGTGACTAGTCGTCACACTTCCTAGGTGAGATGACGTGTCGCTGCTGCTGTCTCTCCTGGATGAGGTTGAGGCTTCGTTGGGAACAATATAGACAACTCGGAGGCATCCTGCATGCCAGCAGATTTTACCGCGTGAGTAATAAAGCAGCTCTGCGGTGCTGTTTTTGCTATTGCAAGTCACAACTTGTGGTGGTTTCCCTATATATAGCTCTTTATACACCTGGTATGAGAGTCTTAGAAAAACTTCATCTGACCAAGTACTAGAATTCATGCTCTATAATTCACACATTATAGTTCATATATTCGAATTCGTGTTTCAAAGCTTATAAGCAGGCTTTGTGCATAGCAGTTTGAAGCAAGTTTGAAGCAAGTTTGCATGAATCAAAATGTATTTTCTCTGAAATGAGGCTAACAATACTATGTTTCAATAGCTTTCTAGATCAAATCTGCTCAGTTTGTAAGTAAAAGAATGGGTAGGAAGAAAGGTAGACTTCGGGCTTGTCAGATGTTCAGGTAGACTTCTATTCACTAGAGAAATATCCTGGTTTCTTCTAGTTGATGAATGTTGTTCAGTAACAAAGACAGTCCCTGGCAAATTTTGGCCTCATCTGTACTTCTACAATCTAAATGTTGCACAGTTCAGTCCTCCTTTGCGTTTGCAATATTAATGAAGGTATGGAATAAATTTATGTGATGCCGTTAAAAGAATCACATCTGTTTACAGTGGTAGAAAAGTATATCCTTTCAGTTACTTCTCTTAAAATTCAGGGTTTTGATCAAAGAGAGAATGCATAATCAGCTAAAGTAACTGCATATCTTTATCACACTATCTGAAATTTGAGTTTAAATTCAAAGGAGAATCTGCTAGAGATTAAATAATCCAAAATCATTTTAAGATTCAGAGATTCATCTGAGCCACAGTTCAATTCTAAGAGAATAGATGGTAGGCAAGTTTGGGGAATTACAAGGTGTGCCATGTAGTACCGTTGCTATTGCCGTCTTCTGAAAATGAGTAGAAGACTTAAGATCCTTGAAATTTTAAGCACTAAGCCTATCTTTGTTTGTTTGAAAGGAGGGTAGAGGAAAAAAAACACCAAAATATTTTCACAGAATCACAGAATCTTCATAGATGGAAAGGATCTTTAAGATCATCGAGTCCAACCAACCTACAATCTCTGCCACAAGAGCATGCCCTGAAGTGCCACATCTAGACGTTTCTTAAACACCTCTAGGGATGGTGACTCAACCACCTCCCTGGGCAGGCTGTTCCAGTGCCTGACCACTCTTTCAGTAAAGTCATTCCTCCTGATATCTAACCTAAACCTCCCCTGCCGCAACTTCAGACCATTTCCCCTGGTCTTGTCATTATTCACCTGGGAGAAGAGGCCAACACCCACCTCTCTACAACCTCCTTTCAGGTAGTTGTAGAGGGCAATGAGGTCTCCCCTCAGCCTCCTCTTCTCCAAGCTAAACATGCCCAGCTCCCTCAGCCTCTCCTCATATGACCTGGTCTCCAGACCCCTCACCAGCCTGGTAGCTCTCCTCTGGACACGCTCCAGCACTTCAATGTCCCTCTTGTACAGAGGGGCCCAGAACTGAACACAGCACTCGAGGTGAGGCCTCACCAGTGCCGAGTACAGAGGCACCATCACTTCCCTGCTCCTGCTGGCCACGCTATTCCTGATACAAGCCAGAATGCTGTTGGCCTTCTTGGCCACCTGGGCACACTGCTGGCTCATGTTAAGCTGGCCGTCCACCAGCACCCCCAGGTCCTTTTCTGCCGGGCAGCTTTCCAGCCACTCTTCCCCAAGCCTGTAGCGTTGCTTGGGGTTGTTGTGACCGAAATGCAGGACCCGGCACTTGGCCTTATTAAACCTCATACAGTTGGCCTTGGCCCATCAATCCAGCCTGTCCAGGTCCCTCTGTAGAGCCTTCCTACCCTCAAGCAGATCAACCCTCCCACCGAGTTTGGTGTCATCTGCAAACTTACTGAGGGTGCACTCAATCCCCTCATGCAGATCATCAGTGAAGATATTAAACAAAACCGGCCCCAAAACTGAGCCCTGAGGGACACCACTGGTGACCGGCCACCAAGAGGATTTCACCCCATGAATCCCAACTCTCTGGGCACGGCCATCCAGCCAGTTTTTAACCCAGCGAAGAGTACACTTGTCTATGCCATGATTCGCCAGCTTCTCCAGGAGAATGCTGTGGGGGACGGTGTCAAAGGCCTTACCAAAGTCCAGAGAGACAACGTCCACAGCCTTCCCCGCATCCAGAAGGTGGGTCACATGGTCATAGAAAGAGATCACGCTGGTTAAGCAGGACCTCCCTTTCCTAAACCCATGCTGGCTGGCCCTGATCCCTTGGCCGCCCTGCACTTGCCGTGAGAGCTCACTCGAGATGATCCTCTCCATGATCTTTCCTGGTACCGAGGTCAGGCTGACAGGCCTTTCCATGATAACTCTGAACATTTCTGTCTGACAGCTCAGATTTGCCTACTGCAAGGCAGCAGGGTTGGTTTGTACTGGGTCACTGTAGCAAGGATAGGGCAGCCCAACACACACGAGGAAAAAACAGTTTTATATTTCTGTTGCAGACTGGAAAACAGAACTGCAAACTATACTATGTGCATGGCACCAAATGTTTTGTTCAGTGATTTTTAAAATAAACAGTGAAAACCCAAAGATTCAATACTCTCAGGTTAAATAAAATATTTTGTTTCCCTTTTGGGCACCTCAAAAAGACCTGGAAGAAAGTTCTAAAGGAAAAGATACTGATGATGCAGAAAAGATGGAAGTGCTTCATTTCATAATTTTACCCCCAAACTATTAATCTGGCAATTTGTAGCAAATTATCCAATGGTTTATAGTTAAAATTTCTTACTCACTGTCTAAAGGCACATACAGCTCTACTGCTAAGCTAATAAAGGTGGTTTTCGTGAACTGTCCTTATTCTGAGAAGTATCTGTGGTCTCTGCAGCTTCTTTCCTTTCATGCAGGTTGCGGCACCAGGCGGTTCAGTACCTGTTTGCTTCTGCCTGTGACCTTTTTATTATCCTGATATCTTTCGTCTCTTGAGGAAGGTGGGGGAAATATTACATGATCCTTGTAAAGTCCAGGTACCAGGAATTGCTGCAGGGGGCATTGAAATAGGCTGAAAATTTCCGAACAAGAAACAATATAATAATAAATGTGAGGAGAACAACTGTCACAGCTTTAGTCTTCATAAAATCTTACCATATTGCAGAAAGCTCGCCTGGGAAGTAGATCAGATTATCTCTCTGTTCTGCTCTGCGGTGTCCACTCTTCTTCATATTTCTTTTGCGTTGCATTTAGACCTATTCTTCAAGCTTAGGTAACCGGGGGATTTTCAGAAATGAACCTGTGCAGAGCAATGTATTTAGATGTCGTTTTTGGCAAAGGTCTTAATTTTACTTAGAGCTTAAACTACCACTGCTTTCCCCAAAAAACAATGCAGTATGCTTTTGTGAATATCAAGAGCATTTGCATTGGCTGTTCTCTTATTCTTTTGGTACTTGCCCATGATGTTCTTAGGAGGGCGATTTTAAGATCGTATTCCTGGATAGTTGTGCTGAGGGTAGTTTTAAATTTCCTCTCGGGTGGGGTGGAGTTGGCTAGAGAGAAAAGTGGTGCCAAAATACTTGACAAGGCTAAAGCCGGTTTTGGTTTTGATGTGAAGGAGAAAGACGGCGTGGCTCCGTGTTGTGTGACTTGGAGTTCATTCAGTGCGTCCCTTAGCATTTGGTGGTAGCAGAAAGGTGACAGCCTCTTCCCTCCATCTCCCTTGTAAATTCATAGTGGTTACTCCTGCTCTATCCACAGCTTTGGTACCGGGGCACTTGGGTGTTTGAAGCAAGAGTTTGATGTGTGTGATATCTGCCCTGGTAAGAGAAGTGGATTACATGCCACTTCCAGTTTCCTTATCCTTGGTGTCCTGTGCCCTGCCAAAGTGAAGGCTGGCATGCCATGAACCCCTTGAATAGTAAGGTATTTTAAACACCACAAAAACCGTAAAGCCTCAGTGACTTCTTCAAGCCAACCCCCAGTTACAAATACCATATTTAGCTCTTTGGGAAAGAAAATTCAATGTGTGTGACCAAACCCAACTAACGATGTTTTCACAGAATATTCAGAAGCCAAATGCCAACTGCAGCTACAAGCTTATCTGACCACCCTGTTTGTAATTTAATCAGTGATTTTACTGTTATTGAATGGCTTCTCTAGCCTTCTGTAGAGCCATAAAATTCTCAGGCTGCCAGCTTGGAGCAAAAAATGGCCACAAGTATAGCTATTATGTGGCTACATGAGAGGACTCTCTTATAGCTGTAAGCATTAGCTGCTGCCTGCTGTTGGAGATTGGATACGGGCTAGATTTTTTATTTTAATGTTCCTGCATGGTGATGGTCATTGGATGGATGAGTTCAGGATGCATCCAGGTGTGAACTCGCTCAGATTAATTCTTGACCCTCTGCATCTCTTTTAATTGGTGAACTGCAAGACATTAAAATATCGTTGATAATTTTTTCAGATGAGAAAAGGAGCAGGCCAGCAACTGATCCAGGGGACAAGCCCAGGAGACAAAGCAGCCTGCGTTTCCTGCTAAGCTTCCTAATTTTCAATAGAGCCATATGTGAAATCTCACATTTAGCAAACCAGAGTGCAAGCTGCAGTTACAGATGGATGTCCCCATCCTGGGAAGCATTGGCAGCAAAAAAAGTGCTAAATAGTTAATCAGTTAAATGTGCTTTGTCCTTGGACATGGGACGTGTGGGTAATACCAGAGACGTCATTTTGTCCCTGTAGTTGGAGGGGGGGGAAAGTAATTAAAAAAATCAGAAAAAACCTGAAGTGCCAAACATTCAAACTCTACATGTGGTGTAAATTTGTTAAAGGCAAGATTTTAACCATTAAGCAACAACTGTGTTTCTCCTCTGCCACCAAAACTTCTTGCAAGGACATGTGGATGTATTACTCTTATGGAACCATTATGCTGAAGACCTAATTCAGAGAATTTCAGGATTAGATTTTGAGACTCATAGTGTTGGAGGTAGTCAGACCAGTTGTGTTTCAGAGCCACTATTGATATTATAACCCAGGGTCCCTTAAGCATGCATGTTCTGGGAAATAGGTGTTGATTTAGTTGAGGAGTCCATGAGACCATTGTTAGGTCCTCCTGCCTCTACTGGGGATATGTAGATGGAAGCAATTAAGCAATTGCACTGAAATGGAGCTGTTGAAATCTTCCCTAATGAAACCAAGTGACCACCCGTACTCTGGATTTCATCAGTTTCACAAATCACTGGTTGTGAGCAAAGATCTATTGGTTTTGGGTTGACACCAGCTGAAACTCCAGAGGCAGATTAATTTTTTTTTTTTCTCTGAGGGTTCAGATTCATTTGATCCCAAAGCAAAACATGGGAAGTTGAGGCGAACATGAACTGCAATGTAAAGAAAAGGAGGTTTATGTCAGAACAAATGCTGCAGTCTCGTGCTGTCAGCTCCTTGCTCCATTTCGTAGTCACCACACGTAGGTTAGCATGATACCAGCTAAATCCAGGCAGCTGAGCAGTCTCACTAAAGCAATGGGTTTGGCCAGTTATTTTTATCTCAGACTTGAACCTGAACCTCAGTCATTATTTTAATGCTGCCATTAAAGCCAAACTGTAATGAAACAGCAATAATAAGTTTCACGTTACCATTTTTGAGCAATGGTTGAAGCAATGCCCTTGTTGAGCCCGGGGACTGCTGCCACTTGCGGAGCAGCATCAAGTTGTAGCCCCTCCTGTCCCCTCCCCGTCCCATGCGTGCAGCATCATCCTTCACGGGGCACTGCTCTGCAGACCCGGATGGGCTCTTGTTCAGTGCAAGGTTCAGCAAATGTGTGTAGGGGATTTGCTGTAAAACTGCTGTCCTTTTGGGGCAGAAAAAGGGGTCTCGGTAGTGTTTCCAGTGTCAGCGCACCAGTGGATCTTAATAACCCTGATCAGGCTCACCTGGGACCCATAGCCCCTCACTCCATGTGCTGTGCTATGCCACGCACCTTCTGCCCATGTCTTCATTTAAGATCAGGCTTAAGCCTTCAGTCTTCCTCCGTGAAGTCGTTCTCCTGTTGCTGCTGCCTGACAAGTGGCTCCCCATCAACCTGAGCTTTTCCTCGCTGATATACTACATCCCCCTTGCATAGGTTTAAAAGGAAAAATTTGGGAGGAAGGATTTTGCTCCCCCTCCCTTGCGCAGTGCCGGCAGCGCTGATGTGCTTCACGTAGCGCAGCATCACAAGGCAGGCGTGGCAAAGAGAGCTGGAGAAGTGGTGGTGTGCTGGGGAGGCAGGACCTGCTCCGCCTACGGAGAAGAGATAGTAAAGAGCTGTAACCTCCAGACTGACAACCCATGCTGTGGAATTGCCCATTTCTGCTTGGAGGTGGTGTATTTGCTGGTTTTAAGCAATTTGGGATGTTTGAACTAGCTACTGAGCCACTATTGGCTGGGACTCAAGTCAAACCCGGGTGAGATTAGGCATTAACTGGCTGCAAACTGAAATCAAACTGCAAAGCTCATTAACTGAAGATGAAGAATAAGTAGTTTGGGATTTTTATGCAAGCTCTTTCACTGACTTTGTGTATGAATTTAGGTTTAGACTTTGCAAGGAGGTCTGGCTTCCTCTCTGCTTTTAGGTGGAGGAGGGTGCACCTGTGGTCAGAAGTGGGCTTCTGAGGCAAATCTGATTGTCACAGAATGGTAGGGTTGGAAGGGACCCCTGGAGATCATCTAGTCCAACCCCCCTGCCAGAGCAGGGTCACCCAGAGCAGGTTGCACAGGAACGTGTCCAGGCGGGTTTTGAATGTCCCCAGAGACGGAGACCCCACCACCTCTCTGGGCAGCCTGTTCCAGTGCTCTGCCACCCTCAAAGGAAAGAAGTTCCTCCTCATGTTTAGATGGAGCTTCCTATGCTCAAGTCTGAGCCCGTTACCTCTTGTCCTGTCCCCGCGCACCACTGAAAAGAGCCTGGCCCCATCCTCCTGACCCCCATCCTTTAAGTATTTATAAGTGTTGATAAGATCCCCCCTCAGTCGTCTTTTTTCCAGACTGAAGAGACCCAAACCCTTCAGCCTTTCTTCATAAGAGAGATGTTCCGGTTACTCCAGTTATCTCTCTTCCATAAGAGAGATTGTCCCCAGTTACTGCACTTCAGCAGTGCACCCAATGTGCTACAGCCACTCGCAGGCTCTTTGTGGAAAGAGACCCGACTTAGTCTGCAGTAAATCCCATGAAACGTGGATGTAGGCTCCTTGGCACCAACCATTTCACTCTCCGTCTTTCAGTATGCAATGTCTGCTGGTAGAACCTCAGCAAAGTACAGCGTTGGGGATACAGCCAACGTCTCAAAACTGCTGCTCAGCTCCTGCCTCCTGCACAGGTCGCTGCTTGAGTTAATGTGCAGAGCCACTTCAGTGCTGATGCTGCCCTGTGGTTAAAGACCTGCTTGGTGCCCGATTCCAGATGAAATCCGAGAGGCCTGAAGTGAGATTCTCAAAGTAACTTTTCTCCAGCTTCTCTCACAAATAGGGATTTGTCCCTTAAGTGCTCTCAGATCTGAGGGCCCGTAGTGCCTTTTCAGTACCAATTGAATTTCAATTCAATACCAATATTCAAGTTGTTTAATTCCTCTCATACACGGAGAATTGGAGATAACTTTGAGTCAAAGGCATATTATTTATGTCCTGTGGGCGAAGAAATGTTTGCAGTGAATTGAAATCCTTGGCTAAAAGCTGCTGCAATTTTGCAAATTCTGTCGTTAACATTTTTGCTATATATGTTAATCAAGCTCAGCAAATCAGTTCAGACTCCCTGATCCTGCAGAATACCCTGCTCTAGGTTTGCCTTTGAATCCGTTCTGCTTTTTAATGCACGTTTTCCTATCGAGCTTTTCTCACTTTGTAATTTTGGGATTTGGATCAGAAAGAGAGATTGAATAATGTGAGACTTTTAATAATTATTCTTTTCTGACAGAAAGGGCATGTGAGCGCACAAGATTTTTGTGCTAATAACATACAGATGCGTACTTAAACTAGCGACCTGCCTATCTGTGGATCTTCCAGGAGGCACCTATTGCTTTTCATAATAGGTTTATTAGCGAAGGATTCAATGGGAACTGGAAGAATGCCATTTTGGGGAGGGGAAAGAGTAGGTATATGTGTCTAGTCTAATAGATGGGAGGGGGAGGGGGGAATCGTACAAAAAGTGGTTCCGTAGCTCATCAGTTTACCCTGGCTAAGGAAAGATTAATCAATATAAACCATTCCCTAGATACTTTTCCACTGAGTTAACTGTTATTTTTGTGCATATTGCTCAGACCAGACTTCCAGAGAAGATTTGAGTTGCAGGATTTCACTTGGAAATTTTAATTTTGCTATACAGTTGTAAGTTGAGGCTCCAGCTGATTTTTGGATTACCTTATGCTTTCTTGAAAAAATTGCCGTGGGGTTAGAAAATACAAAGAAAAGGAGGGGAAAGATAGGCAAAAATGATTTTCTTTCCACTTGACAGAGGGAGAAATAATTTTCCAAAGGCTGCAAACTGGAGTTTGTGGACAGCCAGAAAAATCTCCACTCTCAAATCTTTTACTTGGAACAATATTCCATGTCTGTCTTAAGCTGTTTTGCAAAGATTATTTGGTAAGAGATATAAAATTTCCCCTACTTTGATTTTCACAGTTCTGTGATGAAGGCTTATTTGGGCATCAGTAGGAGGATGTTGTGAAGCCTTTCTGTGTTGGGTATAGGTAGACCCATTGGTGTTTCTAAGAATGGAAATTGCCACTCTGGCTAGCACATTGCTGAGGGAGACAAACCAGCTCTGCAATGGGCAGTCTAAGGGAACGCGGTTCCAGAATCACAGAACTGACAAGGTGAGAAGGTGAGAAGGGACCTCGAACAATCACCTGGTCCAACCGTTTGTAGGAAATGGAGCCTAGATGAGATTATCTAGCACCTTGTCCAATTGCGTCATGAAAACCTCCAGCAACGGGGGCTCCACTGCATCCCTGGGGAAGTTGTTCTAGGGAATGATTGTTCTCACTGTAAAAAATTTCTTTTTTTATATCAGGATGAAACCTCTCCCAGTGCAACTTGTACCCATTGCCATGTGGCTCCTTGTGAAGGGAGAACCTCCATCCTCTTTGTAACTGCCCTTCAAGTATTGGAAGTACTAGTCCCCCCCCAAGTCTTGTCTTCTTCAGGAAGACCTAACTTCTTAAGTCCTCCCTCATAGGGCAGGTTTTCCAGCCCTTTGATCATTGTTGTGGCCTCCCTTTGGACCCTCTCCAATCTGTTTGTGGCTTTCTTGAATTGTGGGGTCTAGAACTGGACACAGATTTGTCCTAGCCTTCATTAATTCAGGGTTGACTCATGCACCCGAGCAGAGTGATTTACATCTTTTCTGAAATACATATGGATACCAATGGAGGAGTTCAGGTGTGTATGGAGAAAACACACGGAAACAAGTTAGTTCTCAGAGCACTTCAGCCTGAGGAGCAGCATGCTCTGGGGTTGTCAGACCTGTAGCCTCACAATGTGAGGTCTGGGTATGTGGTGGAGCTTCACGCTGTGCAGCGCTGTGGGGTCAAATGGACAAAATATTGAAATTGTGAGCCATGGAGCACCCTGTCATAAGCTTCTGATTGAGTCTTCGTAAAAATCACTCACCTCTTCGGCTGGCTGTGGGGACAGAGAGGCTGCTCAGCCTATTACAAGGGGAGAACTTACCTTGCGGCCCTTCCTAGAACCTGACCCTTGACTTCCAACAAAACGTGATATCCAGTTAACCTTGTGTAATTTCCTTCCTTTTAACAGTTTAATCTGCCCGCATGTCATGGGCAAAGGCTACTCTCAGGTACCTGTTTTAGGAGCGGAGTGGACCTCCTGCCCTCAATCCAACTTCCCCATGCTCACGTCCTCACTGTCCTTAAAAGCCTTCCTCCACCAAGGAAGTGTCCCAGGAGCACAGGCCATCAGTGGGGGCAACGCTGCCCTGGAGCTGAACCAGAGCAAATCGCTGAACTTCTCCAGTGGGGAAAGCTAACAAATAACACCCCTAGGTTTTCTCTTTGCCATGCAACATTTTCAAGCTGTTTCCTCTTCTGCTAAGATTGCTACAAATCCACTCTACGGCTTTCATCAAATTTTCAGTTGAAGTATGTATGGAAAATAGTATTCACACGGTTGCAGAAAACTATTAACTTACGGCAAAATCCATTTTCGATAGGGGAAAATATTGATTTTTTTTTTTTTTTAAATGTCAATTTTTAGCGAAGAAAAGTAGCTGTAAAACTTTGGAAGGTGCTAAAAAATTTAAGTATTTCTGTGAATGGCATGAGGGTTTTGGATAAAATCTCTTCACCAAGGAGAACAGCTACATCAAACATTTAAGTAGTCACTAATAACTGATGTTTTTCTGCCTGCCACTTGCAACTCTTATGCAGCCACTGGACACGCCATCAATCTCTTTAGGATTCCTTTTAAAATAAATAAGAAACGTATAGAATAATATAAATATATTGATATACTGTAATGACATAATTCTGCAGCATGTATTTTACATACATCTATTATATATAAAAACTGATGTAAGTGTCACCCTTCCTATAAAGAGCTACTCCCATGCGGGCTTCAGAAAGACAGGATATTCCTGGCCTACAGATGTCTAGAGCTTTTCATCATTCTGTATTTTAGGGTATTAATTGCTGAATTTGCTGTGTGGTTCTTTTTTTTTTTTTTTGACTCAGTGCAACCTTCAACCACCTCACCAGCTCTCAAATTTCTGCTCAAGCTGAGTAATAACTATTCTGGGGAAATGAATGTATAAGAAGCTATGCAGTTTCAGCGAGGAAACAAGAAGTATAATACCCACTACGTATATACATATATCTCTCTCATACTGGAATGACTCAAGCTGGACTTCAGTTGAAGGCAGGCTCTAATACTGCTGTCTATGTAGCACAAGGATATTTAGTTACTGGAGAGAGATGTCAATTTTTCCCATATTTAAGTTACGTGACTGCGGGGCTTTAGGAGGCCTACTCTTCACAAATAAGGTTTGCTACTGAATTTTCATATTCCTCAGATTTAATTTTCAAAAGGGCCCCTCTGATTTCTGTATGTGTTGGAGAACAGTCTTTTTATTTATTAGAATTGGCTGTAGAGGATGGACTTCCTCTTGCTGAGTCTTGGTTTTATTTCTATTTCTCAAAAGTGAATGGAGGTTTAATTTTTTTACTGTCTGTTTCTAAGATTTCCTGGAATAAAATCAGGATTTCTGGCCCTTCTGTAAGTTAAAAAAGAGTCACCCATGGTTCATCTGCTGGCTGGGAAGATGAATGGCTTGCTTTGGAGCATCTGAGAGCGGCAGTGAGGGGTGGTCTTTAGAGAAGGTCTGCCAAGGCTCTAATTAATGCGTCTCTTTCTCTTTTGGTTGCCTTCACTAGGAAACTGCTGGAAGAGTGCTGCGACCCCGGGCAGCTCTTTGCTATGACAAAGCTGAACTCCCCGATGGGAAAGAACCTCTGGTTTGACGGGGAATTTTTATATTCTTTCACGATTGACAATGCAACTTACTCTCTCTTCCCACAGGTTAGTAACCTTTTTTTTTCTTTTCACTTTAAGTATTAATATATTAATACGCTAAATGGTAACATGGTACCGATGAGTATAAATTGGCTAAATGCTCGTCAAGAAATTGTATCTTCATTTCTCAGTACAAAACAATCTCCTCTGCTTTTTTCCTTCTATGTTCTAAAAATTATAAAACGTTTGTATGCATGTTAATGTTTCCTTGGCCACTTGTCAGGTGTATGGATGTGCACAAGGGATGAGATTGGCTCACCTGTCTTGATTTTTAAAATAGGTTCTGACTGTTTTAAGAAGGTGGTTTCTACATTTCAGTCAGTGATCATGCTCACTAGGAGCATCTTCCCTCATCTAGGGTTGCTTCACTTCAGTTCTGTTTAGCTAAGGTGCAACAGCGCACTGCGTGAAGGTGTCCAAATTACTTCCAAATGAATGAAGTTTATTGATGGTAACCAAGGTGAGCCCAATAACAGAAGCCGACAGCTTGACTTTGTCAATTCTTGCTGTGTTTTGAATATTAGAAATGGTTTGCTGTCTTTTGAATGTTAGAAATGGTTTGTTGTTGTTCAGCAAGGGTGTTTTGGGTTAAGTGCATAGTTTTAGAGCACTGGGAATTTCTAATACTTAGGCTCCTTGTATTTTTAATTAATATATTAACTGATGTTAAATAATGAGTTTATTATATTGAATGTCGTATGTGGAAGGAGAGATGTTTTATGTGGCTACACATTTAAAGAAAGCCAAACGTCTGGACGTGTTGATTGATTTACGTGTTGCTTTAATTTCTCAAATTAAAGGCATAGGTATTTATTAAGCTTCTCAGTGTTGAGTCATTCACACCGGGCTTTTCATTTGTTGCTGTTTCAGTTAAACATGTAGCAGAGTTCCTACTTCTTAAACTCATCCTGCAAATAAAACATCAAGAACGTTATTATTTTTTTAAAAAAAAGTAGTTTCCAGATCTCAACAACTGAGTTACGACTTCGAATGAGTTTTTTTTTTTAGTGGAGAAGGAGTGAGGGGAAACTGAAGTGTAGGGGAGAGGAGATGGGAAGAGCCACTTGGTGTGTTCAGACATGGTCCGGAGGAGCAGTGTTACAGCTCTGTCTTGCTCAAGCGGTGGGTCTGCCGTCTTGTCACTCAGCTGCGCCTGGTCCAATGAACCGGTTGATGGACCTCTGCCTCCCTCAGGCTGCTCCCCAGCCACTGTGTCCCTGCAAGCTCAGCAAACACGTAGATGCCGAAACGTGCACGGCGAGTGTTTTTTTTTCCTGCAGTAGAGCTGGGAAGGGGCTGCCCGGCTGGAGTGAATTTCTCCTTTGAGAAATACTCAGCCTTTGAGACGGGTAGAAAGTTTATGGCGTGTTGCAGAGTAGCAGCTGTAAATCTTTTTTATGATGATTAGTGTGATTTGTTGCTACAATATTGCACCATTTATTGGAGAAAACTGAAATCCTTGGCAGAGCTGTGAACTTCATACCACGCAAAGATACTGGCAGCAACTGCTCAAAATATGTACATCCTTTCCAACATTTCAGAAAAGCCCCACCTGGGCTGGCACAAGGAGGTGACTATTTTGTGATGGATTTGGGATTTCAGATTTGGTTTTCTTTGGGTTGAAACCTAGCACTATCCCTGGCCACAGCAGCGTCTTGTCTCCTCTCACAGAAGAGAGCAGCGTAACTGCACGGACTCCTTCAGAGAGGTAAACACTGGTTAGAGAGGAGCCATGGTCTTGGAAACTCAAGCGGTTCCCAGGATCTCAAGCCTGTCCCCAAAGTTTATCAGTTGGCTGGATCGGGAGCAAGGGTCTGGGAAGCCCTGAAGAGACAAACTGCTGAGGGACAACATGAGCTAAGGAGTTGGGACTTCAGTGTCCCTGGGGTCCCTTAAGCTTGCCAAGCAGGCTGTGAAGAGGATGGCTAGGGTGGTGGTGGGAAAGCTGATTATTTTTTTTTTAATGACGTCCCAACTCCAGAGTAGTGCTAGAAAGCAGCTCTAGGACCGGTGCCAGAAATGCTATTCCTTTAATGAATTGATGGGCAGTTCATTTCTAACAAGTGCTGCTCACTACTACTCCCTCTTTTCTTGCAAGTACCACTGCCTTTAACTTGGTGTGTTATTCCTATGTATTTTGCCCAGAGGAATTTTGTAAACCTTTATCAGATGAAATCCCGGTAGGTGTAAAAGCTTAGGAAGATTTATTCGCAGTAAATTCTTAAACTAAGTATTTTTCTACCTCTCTTTGTTTCAAGAAAAATACTTGCCTAATTTTTTCAGGCTTCTCCTTTGAAGAATGGTGTCTATTAGCTTGCTAGCAACTGGCAAGCGATTTTTGTGAAGATGAATATTCCTTTCAAAAGTATCCAGAAGCTTAAAACCGCTCATAAAATATGGGTAATACTCTGAAATGCTCAGAGGATGTAACTGGAATGTAGAGGGCCTCAGCTATGTTGATACAATAAAAAAAAAAAATTTCCTCTGTCATAAATAAAAAAGGCATCATCCACATCAATCCGATGGGTTTAAGACATTTTTGTGGTTGCAGAATATTTTTCGGTCCTGAACCAGTTATTAACTTACAGGATAAAGTAACTCAGAACTAAATAGGAAACTTGCTATATTTTATGGCATAGAATAAGCTGGCTATGCATCAATGGACAGGTACAGAAATAATGTAAGTATGCCAGAACTTAATATTCAAAATGTCACTTATTTTCGAATGGGAACAATACAAAATAGAGTATTTTTTCTTCTGAGTAATCTGTAGATAAAGTTTTTACAGCTGGTTCAACATATTCTGATGGAGTGCTTTTCCAATAAAAATGCTATTTCATCAAAACATAAATTTAGTACCAGTTCATTGGTTTTTCAATTTTTCTGTGAAATGAAGAGGTTAAAAGGTTTTGATGGTGTTATGACATTTCATTTTACCATTTTTTGAATGTAATATTTCAACTGTGGTTTTTTTTTTTTTATCAGCTTTTGATTGGCCAAGGCAGAAATTTGCCAAAGAAAAAAAAAAAGCTGCTGTGTGGAAATAGTCCTTCTGTGTTTCATTTCAGTTTATGAGAACAAAATTTGAAGTTGCAGACTTTTGCGTGAACTAACAATTCCGGCAGCTGGAAGTGGCTCCTCTTACACTCCGCCTCTCTCGGTGTCATTTCCCCCCTGATTTCTACAATTAATTTTTTTTTGAAACAGAGATTAAATATTACACAGGCTGCACCACCTCTCCCACCCTCCTGGAGAAGAACTGCTAGTGGCTCATTGTCAATAGCTAGCAGTGGGGAGAAGACGCGGGGCAGGACGTGGCTCATCACAGAAGGTGGCCTAGCGCGCAGTGAGGGCGGGCATCCCACTTACATCTCGCCTCCCAACACGTACTACGGTGGCATTGCCTGGGGCTGTCAGATAAGGGAGCGTCATTTCAATTAAAAACCAGGCATTTCTTGACGGCAGCTTTGTTGTATTACTTGCTGTGATCGGCAGCTTTATTTCCCACTCTTAGGAGACAAGAAGGGTAGAGCCTGCGTATAACTGTAGGTGTAGTTTGGCATTAACAATGAGAGGTTATTCCTACTGTGTACCTACCACTTTTCTAAAGCTTTTCACGTAGACTTGAAGTTTCAATATCAGCCAGTAACTTTGATACGTGTCTGGGGGCACTGAGAGTTCAGAGATGGAGGTGACCCTACTGCAGTCGAGATGAGCGGCATGGTTGGAGAAACCTCTGAACAGCCAGGCTGCCGTGTTTCAGGTTGGCCACTAAAGGCCATGGGTAACTTGGAAACGTATTGCCTCTCCATTGTGGTCCAACTATTATAGAGAAAATGGAACCTTGTGTTGGTGAGCGTTCAAGAGTCCTGTTCCTGACAGGGGACTTCTCTCTCCTCCTTGCTTGTCAGCCTGGAAGTTTAGCCATGCAGCTCTGGTCCTGTTGTGTTGTATGGAGGCACAACAGAAGGCATGACTAGCATTTTCCACCCTTTACTGTCTGACTAATATGGAAGCCTGGTTTCTTCCGTATGTTGCTGCAGTAATTTTTAGATGCCATGAGTAAACATGATGTAACCACAGGAGTGGCTGGGATGTAACTCAAAACCATGTGAGAGAAACGTGAACTAACACTCATCTGCCTTTGAGTTAGGGAATAAATCAAGCCCCGGTTTCAAACGTTTTCTGAAGTAGTTTTGCACTCCTTCCTTTCTTTTCCTTCCTCAATGTTTCAAAAGCAAATTTCAGGCTTTCTTTACCATTAGAGATAAAAACCTGCTCACCCCAGTATTTAGCTGTTAGGCAAATAGTTGGTTTTTTGTACTGGGTAACAGTGAATGGTTTTACGATTGTACTATGAGATTTATGGTTTTTATTCAGGGTGCTGGGTAGATTCTGGGAGCTTGTTTAATTTTTCTTGGTTGCTCACAACATTCCTCATTTGGCCAGAGCTTTCATCATGTCCTCCTCTGATGCAGGTACTCGTGCTGTGTCAAAGCGAATTCCCTGGTCTTACAGTTACAGCTAATAGAATAATTTGCAATTATTTCAGGCAGATAATTCAGATTTGGAAAGGGAGTTCGGTGTAGAGTCTGCGGGCTTTTCCTCTTTTTGCGTGACGAGGGTTACAGGAAAAACACACTCATCCCGAGGAAGAAAATGGCAGTTTGATGCAAGTAAAAGGTGAGGTGGAGGAGCAGCGAGTGCTGGGATGGGTTAGGTGGGCGCGCGGCTGCTGCGCAGACGCAGGGTGGAACGTGAAGCCACAGCTGTCTAAGGAATGTGAACCCTGTTAAGAGGAGAATCTTAACTTGCTTAGGGCAAATGCTCTGTGTTGTTTGAACCAATTTTAGACGCAGGTGATCCAAAAGTTGTGTATAATATGGGAAACCACATGAAGTGAAGGGGGGGTGGGATTTATTTGGTGGACTGCAGTGTTGCCAGGAGGCATGAAATTATTGCCTTTGGTGTTGACTTTGGAAGCGTTCTGTTAATTTTTGCTACCAGTCTAACTTACTGAAGTACTCCATTTTCAGTAAAGTTCTGTAATTAATAGCTGCTTGGAGAAATACATTTAAATACTTGGTGTCATGTGCGTCCTGGTTTTTTTTCCTTGCTGTTTTGTGTAGAAGCATGAAGTGTCTGCAGACCTAACATGTATTGAGCAAGTCCTGTATTTACTTCCATTAATACTACTGTCTAAATAGTACATCCCTGACTACTTTGAGTTGTATTTAATTAGGATTTGGGGGAATTTCTTGGTGCTGTCCCTTTTCTTCTCTTCCTTTTTTTTTTCTCTCTTTTTTTTTTTTCTCCCCCTCCCATGCAAAATATGTTCTTGATTGGGGTTACATATATTTATTAAAAATAAAAACGTAACAAACATTGCAAATATGGAAAATATTGTATACTAAAAGGCGGAGAGGTAGTTATGTCTTGTGAAGTGACATCTGCATGTTAGGAATGCAATTAAAAAGAGATCTTCTAAATTATTCAAGCAGTTGTATCATACAGCGCCTTTCATAAACTGCGATATGAAACTGGGATCTGTAGAGACCTGACAAATTGGTCAGGAGCCCGAGTCTTCCCTTTAGTCCTGGATAATCTCTAGCCATTGGCTACTTTGAGATCAAAAATCTGTCTTAATTAGTTAAGTGAAACCCCTACCCTCACTTTGATTGCATACCGACTGATTAAGAACCGTGTAATTGGGCCATTTTGTGCAGCTTGTTAGCAAAGCTGGAATAGGGCGTCGTCTGTTCTGTCTGGTCAGTTAAGCAAAAGCCATAATCCATCTGAAACTACTCCATATAGACAAGATGCAAACATGAAAATCAAGCTTACGCTAAAACGACTGAGATGCAGTGTGTATAGTTTGAAGTAATGAACTAGAGGATGGGGAACGTGCTTTCGTTGAGATGAGTTAAAGTAGACCAAGAAGCCTTCTGTCGACGTTGATCATTGGATGTGTTCTTTGCTCTCTCTGGGCTTGCTAAAATGTCTTCAGCCAAGCTGCTTAGCCAGGCTGCCTTTGGTGAGCCTGATTTTCTGGAGTTTATCGTCAATAATGCACACGCCAAATTGGCTTTATCTCAGTCACTGTAAATACATAAATAGACACTGACCTTTCCAAATGTAACAGAGAGGAAGGGAAGGAGATCTGGCTGTGAAGTGTCAGTTTGGCCCTCAGGCAAAGGAAGAGGAATGGCTGCCCTAACTCAACATTCCTATTTCAAATCTAAAGTGACCGAGCATCAATCACTCTCTTTGCTAGGTAACAAGAGCTGATCTCGGCACACACCAGTGCTTTTGCCAGACAGACCCACATGCCCTTGGGCGTTAAAAAAACCCCACAGATCAGTCCCACCTGTGTTTGGGATTTTGGGGATATGAGGGTGGGGAAGATGTGGTCCAGCTTCTGCATTGTTCTGGATGTTAAGCAGTACTAAAAAAAGGTATAAAGCCCTGTGGGATTGTTGTGGAGCCACCTAAGACAGCAGGGAAATTGGGACGTGGGCTATTTTCAAGAGGATAACTCAGCCATGAGGGTGTTGCAACTTGGAGCGATTCTTATGCCTGGAAAGCACTTCAAAGAGCACTTTTTCTTAATTTCTATTGGTACCCAGGGCTGTACAGTAAGCCTGCACATGGAGCAGCCGCTGAGCCTGAAGAAGCTGCGGCGGGGCTGGAAACGCGGGCACGGCTGAGCCATGGGGCAGTGGCGTGCTGTCCCAGGGAGCGGGGGGACACGGTGGAAAGGCATCCGCTAGCAGAGGCGGGGAGGATCTTGCAGCACTGCACATTAGTGCACGTTTCTACTTATTAGCTGCATCACAGAAATTTTTGACCTCAAGTAACGTTTTTGATGATATCCGGAAGTCACAGTTACAGATAAAGAGATGTTACGCTGTGGGGTTGTAAAGCACGGAGCAAAAAAGGCTGTTCTGAACCCAAAGAGGAAGTGGGCAGTGTGGGCAAAGACGGCCAGAGAGGCTGTACAGCTGCCTTGGGAATTTTGTGGGCTTTTTAGTCATTATTCATCTGCTTTACAGGGATGTAAAGTTGCTGCTTTGTAAGCAAGAAATGCTGTGAGCAGCAGAATAATTAAAGGAAGTGCTCACAGATGCTAAGCTATAGGAAGAGCGAAATTCTAATGGCTAGGAGTCACCACAGGGCATACGAGCTGCCTGGCTGAGGGTATAAAAATAGAAATAAGAGCTGGTTCTAAGCTGCCCAAAGGCAACACAGATAGATTTGTTTGTTTTGTTGTAGCTTTATATAACTGATAAGATGCTAAAAGGAGGCTCTTTCTCCATGCAGGGTTTTTTCTGGCAATGAACTCGTTTATATACCAAGACTTCCACCTACAGGTGCAATGAGACCTTTGCTTCTTTGAAAGTCAATGTCTAAATCTTGAGAAAGCTTTATCCTTTATATCCTGACCACCTGTTAGCCTTTCTTATTACTTATGAATTTTAAGAGTCATCTTGTTCAGTTTATAGACTTTTTACTGTATGTGTGACTATGTATTTGAATTATTCAGTGATAAGATTGCATTCCATTAATTTGCTGTATTCAGTAGTTAGCTTTTCTGAAGAGATACTTCTAAGATAAGCTTAGTACCAGTACTGGCTTATTTGAGGCTTAGTTTTGGTTGCATTTCATGCCTGGCACTTACCACCTGGCAGAAGAATGAGTAGAAATTGATGAAATATTACATACTTCTATTTTTCCTGCAGTTGTTTGGTTTCTTGATATGGCTCATGTAAATTTTACTGGAGTGCAGCAGGATATCAGACTATGTTCAGAAAGTATTTTACCTGCAGTAAAGGTGTAGCCCCCTCTTCTCCCAGGTATTCCTAAATACAGGTGGAAACGTGGCTTAGCAGAGTCTGCAGGCTTGAAGAAAGTCAGGGAAGGTTACACCACTGCAGAAGCTATTAAGGGGTAGCACGGTTACAAATCTTGTAGGAGGATTATATAGTGACTTTCAAAAGATCCTTTATGTCTTCTTGCTGCTAGGGGAGTGTAAGCCCAGCTTTACATTTAATGAGAAATCTGCTGCATTACAGTTCAGGAATTGACTTATGTAGCCAGGCATGGTTGATTTAGAGTCCTTATAACCTGATATGGTGTGGAGGCGAAGGGCTGTGGTTTTCTTCTGGAACAACTTTTATCATCTCAGTGGCTCCCATGAGGCAGGCATTGGCTTGCAAATGACGTTTTGGATGTTGGGAAAATAACACAACACTGGTTTTCTTACATCAGGATGCACGGGATGAATCCTGTGTTGCTGGACGTGCAGGTCAAGTACTGTTTAACTTGCTGTTGCTCAGATCAAGAATTCAGGCTGCTTTTTCCTTCTTGATCAACAGAGCTTATGCTTTTTCAGAGTTTTTAAGGAGAAATTTGACAATGAAATCTGTGCTGCAGGTCGTCTGCTGGCCAGTAGCTACCAATCTGAGGTGACTGTTTTGTGTGTGGTGGCTAAAGGGGTAGTCTGTGGTGGGAGGCAAAGGCAAGGTTACTGGTGTCTTTCCATCTGAAATGAGTCAGGATATGACATTTAATAGCCTTGTGATTTTGGACTTCTGTAATATAACTGTGAATCCCAAATTCAGAAAGAAATAGCTCTTTCTAGTGTGGAGATGGTGTCTTTTTTTCCTTTTTTTTTTTTTTCTTTTAATTTAGTTTTTAAAGACTGTCTTAGACGCTCCTGCGAACCACGGGCATTTGGGGCTGGTGACAGTTCGCAGTGCTAGCCTGGGCATGTTGTGGAGATATGAGCAACTTTGCAGGTGATTTGAAGGAGAAATTACTTAAGCCCAAGACCATGGCTCAGGCTCACTGGCTTTAACCCTGTCCATCAGTCCCAGGAAGACTGCTGCAGGCATTTGCAGGATATTTTCATGTGAGGTACGTTATTGACAGCATTACTGGACACTTTCCTAGGCGAGCCCTTGATCTAGAAGTTGAAAGTCAGTTATAAAATCCTGTGAGCGGCGTTAGGGTGGAGGTTTGAGGTTCCTGCATGGCGGCGTGGTGTCTGCAGCAGAGCTACCTGAATATTGTCTCATGGACACTTGGTCTCCAATGGCTATGTTTGTCTCCATGTAAAACGTACTTGACTAATCGTCTCCAATTTCAGAAAGTTCAGATGAAAGGCACTGGTTCCAGATGGTCATTTGGTGAGGAGGAAATTGCCTGAGTTATATCCCAAATACTAGCTCAGTGAGACCTGTAATGTTTCCTAGGAACCCCAAGTCATGTAGGTGCATTTGAGTACCTTCATTCTCGGGCATGGGAATTGCACGATAGGTGAAGAAGAAAAATTATATGTGGCGGGGGGCCTGGCTTTTTCTTTTTGCTCCGAGAATGTGCTTTTATTAGGAAGGGAACAGAGAGGGGTTTTTTTATGAGTAAATTATCCTTAGTGTGAAGGAGTAAAGTCTATGATCTGAAAACACCTGATATGAAACAGCTCTGGGAAGTCAATTGTCTTAATGATAGTAGAGCACCTTTGTCCACTTACTACTGCCCTTACTAGTCTTCCTAGCAGAAGAGCTGTATGGCTAAGTGTGAACGCATGAAGTGCATGATTCCTCACATCCTGAGCTTGAAAAGTGTGGGCTAAAGGTTTTATTTTAAGACAAGGTCTATAGTCACAGAACAATTTAAGCACAGGTTTATTACACTGAAATGTGAGTGTGTTGCTGTCTCACGCTGATGGGGCTGTCTAGTCAGCCATTCAGTCAGGGATAAATGTACTATGTAATGCCAATAGGCCAGTTTCTCATGTGTGTAACATCTCCTTACTTACGGTTTTATGGGGTGTGACCAAAGTCTCTGCAACCTATTAAGTCCCGTGGTAATGAGGCTTTCCTACAGCAACCGAAGGAAAGCCGACAGTGTGGTGAAGGTGATGGTGGTGACACTAACGTTACTGCAACCATTGGTGGTATGCACGGGCAGGAGAGATCCCTCCTCACTCACCTTTACTGTATTGTCTCCCTGATTTTGCTGTCTCTAGTTAAGTACGTACGTGTCATAGCGAGCTGCTATGCTGGGGGGGATGCCTAGCAGCCACAGGTGGTGATTGGGAGTGTGCTCCTCTACCTGCTGTTCTTGGGCAAGAAACACCAGTTAGCAGAGAGCAAGGGCTTTGGTTGTAGCCCATCAACTGAATGACACCAAACCAAGATCAACAAGACCAAGCCTATTTTCATGTAGTTGCCTTCGCACTCAGAAAACTGCACAAAAAACCCGCATTCAATCACGGCGCACAATGCAGAGGTGCAGCACTATTTATGATTTTACTTTTACGAAGTCAGGCTTTTAGGGGAAAAAGCCTTGCATCTTCACACAGGGGTTCACTAGGCGGTGATGCACGGAAATACAGGGGCACTGACAGTTCATTCTGATCGTATCATATCGAAACCCGTGCAAAGTCGTTGTCTGGAGGGAATGCTCAGTGACCACTGCCCTCTTGCCTCTGCACCATGGCAGACAGCCCTACTTGGGCTGTACCCAACAGGTATTTATCCAGTAATTTTTTAAAGCTTCCAGTAACGGAAATTCCATGGCCCACTAGGCAGTCCATTCCAGTACTTTGCTGTCCGTATGTGTAGGATGTATTTCCTGATGTCTAACTTAAAATTCCCCCTTGGCTATAATTTAAGAACATTTTTTTCTTATCTTCTCCGCATATGACTGCCATCAAGTCTCCCCACAGTCTTTTTCTCTAGGCTAAACAACCGCAACTCCTTTTATCAGATCATTTTTTCTAAACCTCTGAATGTTTTTGTTTTTCTGATAGTCTGTAAGGAAGATACATGAAAATTAACCATGTGGTGCCCTCAGAGCGTATCCTCTCCCTTTGGAGACGGTACAAAACATCGGTGCCATATCCTCTGAACGGCGGAGCTTAAAGGCACCTTTCTGCTTGAACAAGCTTGTATGTAGTGTTGCTGGTTATTCCGGTAGCCAGAAGATCACTGGATGTTGTTGCTAATGAGGCAAACCCAGTGTCCCAACACACGCTCATCTTTTCTCCTTGATCATGTGTGTGGAGGACAGAACAGGGAATGGACCTCGGGTATCTTCTCCTTTCCAGGGTAAGATCTCTGTGTGCTGCAGTCACAGCTCTGACTGTCTGTGTTAGCTGCTCTTGCCCATGTCTCTGCCTCAGTAAACTGAGATTACTGTCTGTAGCTGGAGACAGACGGTGGTGAGCCCCTTCTCCAGGGGGCACAGTGAAGACTGCGTGGAGCTACTATTGTACGCCTTTATTTCTCAGTGTATAGAGCCAAGCTGAATTAGACCTGCCTTCAGGGCATGAAATAATACCAAGCAGCACTTTCTCTCTGTTGACGGTTTTTAACAAGGTTGTGAATATGACAAGAATGTAGAATGGCAATGTGTAGCGTATTCTGTTTTTTAGGCTGGCTAACCTAATTTTAGGCTAATTCATTAGCAGACATTCCTCTATCCAGACCATCTCCAGCCTTTTCCTAAATCTAAAACCCACTGGCTTGTCTCACCTCCCTTCCCTTGCAGCAGGGCTTGGCATATGCGCAGTGTAGCTTTTTATTCAGGAGGAATGCTGCAAATTTAAGTGGTGGGAGTAGGCTCAATAGGAGACAGTTTAGGTGAAAAGAGGCAATAAATGCGAAGGCTGCACAGATCTATTCCACGATCCAGTATTGTGCCAGAAGATGAAATGAGAAAGCCAACGATAAATAATCATTGGTATGAGTATGATGCTCTTTATAACATTTCCCTTAAGCACTTTACAGTCATTCAAATTCAGTGTATGGAGTTAGTGCACAGCTAAATCTATGCCTAGAAATCTCTGGAGATGATTAAAATGCGTGTTTCTGCATGGGGAGTACTGCAAAACCCCTTTTTACTTACAATAAACAGATATAGATGCTGAGGCACTATTTCTTTTGCTTCACAGACAAAAAATTAGAAGAGACCTAGAGAGCCCCTTTGATATTCTGGGCAGTATATGAAGACAGGAGCTCTTTTCTGCCCTATGGCATTAAGCAACGCCTTTGGAAAGTGGGACTACCTCATTTAAGCTCACCAGCGCTGCTTTCCTGGCTCTGGTCTTGGCAGACTTTTTGCAGTTCCAATTCCCCAGTTTAGGGTCTGTCCTCCCGGTGGTACCCAGGGCTGGCACCCCCTCATCCTAGCACAGCTGTGGCTGTGGTCGGCATGGTGGTTGCATTCGTCTTTTCAAGGAGGTCACTAAGCAGGGAAATGTGTGTGATGCATTATTAAGCACCACAAGACCCATGGTGGGGAAATGAGCTACGTTGCAAAATAGGTCAAATGAAGCCTGCTTACACCAAAGTCAATAGCAATGTTCCAGCTGACGTCAGCATGGACAGGATTAGCCAACAGTACCCTCTCACTGAGTACAGTTCTGCTAGGGACTCGTAAATTTGGTTTTGTGGCTTCTCCCTGGGTAACAAAGAATGACTTTTTCCCCGCCATTTCTTAGCCTTTATTAGCCTTTGTTTTCATGTAGTGAACGAGGTGAGCAAGTTATTTATCTTCTTCATCTAGTCTGACTGAAAAATGCTTGTTTGTACCCCATAAGACAGTCCCTGAGTGAAAAGGCCTGGCAGATTTGAAACAGCCACTCAGACGAGATGAAATAGAGCTTTTTGTCACTGCCTTTCCTTGCCCCCATCCCAACTGACAACATCCTTTCTCTTGCTTATGCCAGTAAGCAGGGAATCATCCCTGACGATGCTTCACCGAGTCCTTGCAAACAGGCTATGTGAAAGCCTTGCAGAATCTGGACACACTTTTCTACTTCTCCATCTCTCTCAATGAGCAGGTCTTACTCTAAGACTGTTACGTTTGCAGGGCAGAGGCAGCCTTTTTTTGTATGCCTGTCCAAGTCTGTGTATGAGGAAGGTGCATGCAATGGTATGCCACAATGGTCAACATCACCATATAAAAGTGAGGTCATCCGTAGTTTTGTTGACTTGGGGTGCATCAAGAAGAGTGTGGCCAGCAGGTCGAGGGAGGTCATCCTCCCCCTCTACTCTGCCTTGGTGAGGCCGCACCTGGAGTACTGCGTCCGGTTCTGGGCTGCCTGGTGCAAGAAGGACAGGGAAGTGCTGGAGAGGGTGCAGCAAAGGGCTACCAAGATGGTTAGGGGATCGGAACATCTCTCTTATGAAGAAAGGCTGAAGGGTTTGGGTCTCTTCAGTCTGGAAAAAAGACGACTGAGGGGATCTTATCAACACTTATAAATACTTAAAGGATGGGTGTCAGGAGGATGGGGCCAGGCTCTTTTCAGTGGTGCGCGGGGACAGGACAAGAGGTAACGGGCTCAAACTTGAGCATAGGAACTTCCGGAAAAAAGACGACTGAGGGGGGATCTTATCAACACTTATAAATACTTAAAGGGTGGGGGTCAGGAGGATGGGGCCAGGCTCTTTTCAGTGGTGTGCGGGGACAGGACAAGAGGTAACGGGCTCAAACTTGAACATAGGAAGTTCCACCTAAACATGAGGAGGAACTTCTTTCCTTTGAGGGTGGCAGAGCTCTGGAACAGGCTGCCCAGAGAGGTGGTGGGGTCCCCGTCTGTGGGGACATTCAAAACCCACCTGGAGGCGTTCCTGTGCAAGCTGCTCTAGGTGACCCTGCTATGGCAGGGGGGTTGGACTAGATGATCTCCAGAGGTCCCTTCCAACTCTACCATTCTGTGATTCTGTGATTTTTATTTTTTATTTTGTTCTTAAGTGGTACAGAGATTCTTGACATGTGACCCAACAAAAGTAATGAAATCACTGGAGTCCTGGTTTCCTCATGCAGTAGTGGGAATGTTATTTTCTGCAGCTTTTTCTTGAGAGGGGATCAGATAGTATACTCTTCAAGTATGAATTTACCCCATGTTGTCACCAGGATGCCTGGACAGTCCCTGTGTTCGGGGATTTTCAAATTGAGTATCTGGTTACTTGAGAACAGACCGTCTAAGAGATGAAGAAGTTGTAAAGAAAACCTATGTAGTGATAATTAGCAATGGTGGGTTTTCTTTAAAGTTTAATATCTGGTCCCACTGGGTACTTGTAAGGCTGAATACTTTTCTGAAACCTGCTGTTGCATGAAGCCTACAAAATAAATAACTTTTTCAGCGAGATGAGAAACTTACTTTTTGTGATTTCAAAGGGTTGTCTGTATCAGAGATGAAAAATGTGGAGGCAAAGTTAGAACGTGTTTGTGGTGGTTCTACTCCAACGTAAATTAGATTTGTCCTGCTAGTTTCATTGCTAGCGTTTTGATCCTGCATGGAGCATAGCTGTAGAACTCCTCATTCACAGTACTTAGGTATGCAAGAGATAATATCTGTTTTTATACTTTTAAAATATAAGCTTTCAGCCCTTCTTTCTGTTTTTCCAAGCATTCCAAAGTTTGATATGCCAGTTACCTCCATCCAGTATTGCTCTTAACCACATAAACTTGATTTTCACACTGATTTGGTTTGTACAATGCATGTTAATAACCATGTCCCTGTTATCCTTCCTCTTTTCTTTCCCCTGCTTCTGAGTACTGCTGGGTCTGCACTTCATGTAACTTTGCGCTTTATTCTCTTTGCCAGCTTTAGTTGAGGGTAATATTTGTTTAGGGTAAGGTAACCTGGAAGGCCAGCTCGACCTGGCAGGGACCTTAATGTAGTGGCTGTTATTGACTCAGATTTGGTGGTTCCAGCAAAGTTCTGAGGGAAGCTGGAGTGAAGGGCATTCAGCATAACATGCTCTCTGTGCGTGTAGCTCTATCAAGTCATTTAACTTGCATATATTTACAGAAATGTGAGCTTGCAAAAATGGCACCTTTTTACTCAACAGACCCCCTTCCTTCATATCCACAGGGTTTATCTTCTCACTGACGAAAACAAGTTTTCATTCTTGATGTTCCTTCAGAGCACATTCTACAGAATGAGCTACAGAAGAGCAAGTTGAATTGTATGTTGCCTTGCTCCTAACTAGCGGTGCCAGCTTAATAGGGTTTTTTATCATATATTCGTCAAGTGCTAAAATTTTACAGGACTCTGTTATCCTTGCTTCTCCACGGAGCTGACAATGTACAAGGCAGATCAAAGTCAAACCTGATTTACTAAGAGAGCTAACAGCGCTCTTGATTTCAGAAGTTATATGTTCTCATAATAGGGACTTTCTCTGTAAGTCTGTAAGAGCAAAACTCTGGCTTGTCAGTTGAGACAGGATCCGTCCGTGCGTAAGCTGGAATTTGAGCTGGTCTCTGACTGAGAAGGTGAAAAAAACGTAAACCCACAGTAAATACACCTTTTTGTCCAATTGGACAAACCTCAGATGAGGTTTTGGTACATTCTGTATTTGCTTGATCTAAGTCAATAAGCTTCCAGTCTTGTCCAGTATAACTCAGTGGTGAAAGAGGACTTCAGAAGGTTCACTGGCCTGAAAAGGTCTTTTTTGCCTTTCAGGTTGGTGGACTTTAAGCTCATATCCTATGCTTGATGCACTAACTTATGAAATGTAACTGGTTAGTTGCTAAATTTCATGAGGAAACGTAAAGTCGAAACAGGCAGGGTACTTACTAATCGCAGGCAATATAAGGCGAAATGATGATTTTTCATAAGGGCTAGATATGCACTCAGGGAGTTTTGGTTAGTTTGGGTTAACCTACCTTCAGCTGAATTATCTTTTCTTTAATCCTCCATAACTAGGATCTTGTTGCTGATACTTATTTTCTGAATGTTTCTGCAGTGAGAAGTTCTCCATTATGGCCTTGCACTATTTTTGTAATGATGTTTCTCTTCCATTTCTGAACATGCAGTATCCCCTCCTGTTAGCCCCCCCCCAGCCCCTGATTTAAGAGCATAGGCAAGTTATCGGTTTCTTTCTTTTGCTCTCTCCGTTTGTTTCTATGTGGGTTTTTTTGATCTTTTTAGATCACAAAACTACCCCTATTCCATTCTCAGTTAACATGTTGTGATGATATTTGTCTGTGGCATTTTAAAGTGAATTTGATATGATTTTAATGCTCTATAGGTCAGGTTTTTTGGAAACCGTATAAAATTATTTTGTTTGAAATATCCTTAATACTTGACTAAATGCAGAAAATCTAAGATGTGCAGCATTCCTAATTTGACAGCAGTCCAAATCAGTCACTTAACAGCCCTTCTACCTGTAAATTTAAGAAGTTTCTTCCATCCTCTGGCAAATAGGTCAACATCCCATATACTGTCGTACTTTAAAGGAAGGTAAATACAGTATAACTTGCAAAAATGTGACAGGTATGTGTGTGGCTTTGATGAGTAGCCTTTCCGCAGAATTCATGGAAGTTCTCTTTCAAAAAGCATCTTCTCGGAAATTATGCTTTCAGAGCCTTTCATTTCACTAACATATGCCTGACTACCATTTACTGGCAGTGTACTCCAAATTTCTGTCAGAAGGAGTAAATTTAAAAAACACGGTTTTGTACTTTAAAATTTGTCTTGTGATTGCGTTATCTTTATGTTTACCTCCAACAGATGTCTAGCTACTTAGTCGAGCGAGAAAAAAGCTGTCTCTGCAAAAACGATGAGCTCAGTCAGAATGGTTTTTTACTTTGGCGGTGTGTTAAGAGCAGTTTACGCTGTGCATTGATATTCTTCCCACTCTTCTGGGACTTGTCAGGAATCATTTGTGATCGTTTCATTTGAATGGAGAACAGGAACTTTAATTTGAGGGGAAAAAACCAGAAAATAAATCAGTTACAGTAGAGGCTATATTGCAGCCCATAGGTTCTCTGGGGTTTGGATTCCCCATTGCCTGTGCTTGGAGTGCCATGGAAAGGCTGCTTGCAGGTCTGATCCCAAGCATACGTATGCTGATGATTATTATTCTACCAATCAGCCACACTTACTTTAACATTTTTCTTCAGACACTTTGGCACCTGCAGGCGCGAGGTGCTCTGTGTCACTATCTCCAGTGCAGCAGGCTTAAAGGCAGCAGGAACTCCTATGACCCAGCCTGACCTCCCCAGTACCACAAGCAGTAGGGCTGCACCTGGCAGTTTCTCAGTCTAGGACAGTAGCGGTGCTTCAGCTGCAGCATGTTAGTGCTACAAGGCTGCAGTTACTGTGCCACGGCTGCATCTGAATACAAAAGGCTCCTTTTGATGGAGCGTTCCCCATACCCCAGTAAGGAGTTCCAGTAACTCATTATTGCATCCAAAATACATCTTATTTCCGCCATCCCCAGAAGTATGAATGTTGGAATAGAACTGCTGACTTCGCCCATCGAATTATGCAATACCAAAATAGATCACCGTGGCTTAAAACATTGATTTTTAGAAAGTTTGCCGCCCGGGTCTGCCGTGCAGACAAGACATATAAAATACATTACCTTACCAAATCATTGAAACGCATGAACAATTAAGCACAAATGGTTGCAATCAGAATACGGAGAAATGCTAGCCATTATCCTCAATGTAAAATTCAACATAGAAAGACATAGATTCTGTGGAGAAAATATTTTAACTTCTGTTTCTATCCTCATGGCTGCTTGGACAGTTAATTGAATGACTGAGCTTCTTGACTTCTGTGCTCCAGGTTATTTAAAGCATTGCTCTGCCTGTGCAAATGGATATAGATTACATCAGTGTTTAGAGACAATGAAAGCGGGATCTCTGGGGTGGCCGATCAGCTGTGCAGGATATTACCTCATCTGCTGGGTCAACAATGAGAATTTGCTCTTCTGTTATGTTTATTGCAAAATCGTTGCAGTGGTTTTTTTTTATTCATTTATGAAGCTTGTTGTTTTAGCTTGATTCATTGTAATTTCCCCTATTTAATGCTTATTCCCAGACATTATGGTCTATAATTGCGTTTTTGTTATTATACTCTCACTTTATAGGTATATGTGTGTGATATATATGGATATAAAATTACATCACTTGGCACTTTGGCTGTAAGTGACCAAAAAAAATAAGTGACCAAAGCAAAAAGCGACCAAGGAAAAAAGTGACCCAGTAGAACACCCTTCATGTTACGGCTTGATATTTCTCCATATGTACACGTGCTTGTGGTTAGGACTAACAGCTTTTTTTTTTTACCTGACTAAGGTGTGAGCTTTTGCATTAGAGGCGTGTCCTTCATATCAACCGTATCTACAGGCCTCAGCTAAAATCCTGTCTTTCTGTCTGTCTGCCTCTGTGTCTTCTTCATTTTAGAGTACTTTCTTGTGCGTGGCAGCAGAGAGAAAGGGACAAATGCTGAGCGCTGGCTGCCCAAAATCCTGCAACCCGCTATGTGATCGTCTTGGAAAAGTTATCTCTTCACCTTTTACCGACCCAATATACGAAACACTGTGGAGCTATTCCCTGGGCCACTCAGTAGGAAGAGGCAGAGAGGTGCATGTGGAGAAGTTAACTGTACCATGAGCTAGTGGATGTGACTGCATGCGATATTCGTGAGAGGTTTCTGTGAGGCAAGGCTGCAGCCCTGGGTGGGACGGCGTTTCATGAGGTTTCTCTGGGCATGAGGCTGTGGCAGGAGTTACACTGCAGCTTCTCTCTCCCTTTAACAACTTGTGTGCTTATCAGGCAAGTACACTCGGGATAACAACTCCTAAAGCAGGAGAGAATGGCTAACTTGTTTATCGATGGCACCATAATGGGGGGGGAATGTGATGCTGGGAATGAGTCTCATTCGTGATATCTGAGGCTTGAGAGGTCTGAGGAGGTGTTTTCTCTCAGCCTCTGGATGACCTGACAGATTATGGCACCTACCCTGAAGCACATGAGTTTTATTCTTGCTTTGTTGTGGGATGAGATCTCTGGGTAAGCAGTGAGCTGTGGAGAGTCCCGTTACATATCAATTATTGCAAGTTCAGTGGGGCTGCAGCATTTCCTTGGTGTAGTGAATTTGGATGTTTGAATTTTAAGTAGGAGTGGGAGGAGTGATTTAAACAAAATACTGTAGCCTGTGACCCACAGCTTCGCCAAGCTCGATGTGAAAGACTTGCCCATTTTGAATTCTAATGTAGAAGCATTGCTAATTTATCTTTAGCACGGTGTTGTAAAACAACCTCCTCTTCACTTCACTGCAAATTTGGAGTGCAGTATCTGGCAGTCAGTTGTATCTACAAGTGTCCTTTTCAGGCTTAATGAAACCTCAGTGAAAATTTTCACTACTTAAATGGAAGCTTTGCAATTAGACTTTGTTGTGAACAAAAAATGCAGGCCATTAGTTCATTAATATCCATAAATTTTTCAGCTGAATCCTGATTTAATTTGGAAAGATGATGAATTTCACAGGGTTCCAAGGTTTTAATACAAAAAACTCAATGAGACTCAGTAGTTCTGGTAAGGTTTCACTTTGGGATTTAACACTGAAACGAACCAATGTGATTTCTGAAGGGAAAGAAAAAAAGGTATGACACGTGTGAACTTCTGTACAGTAAAGTTGATCCCTATTATCGGACTCTTTAGGCAGTTTTATATAGTGCTGTTGCTCTGCTAGGCTTCCAAGGGGCTGAGGGACTTCCAGTCTTGTGCTGGAGGGTTATCTTTATTTCCAGGTTGCCTTTTCTGTCGTCAAAGCCTGCAGGTCTTTCACTCCAGCTCAAGAAGGACCATTACCTTTCCTAGGTTGTTACCATCCTTCTCACAAGAGGCCTCTGATTTAGTAAACCTGTCACGGGCATCCAGGTTATCTCTACGCTAACCTGCAATAAAGATGACAGCCCAACTGATCTTATTTCATACCAAACAAGTGTTGTTAATCCAGGGAGCGAGCATAGTTGATAACAGAGGTAAAGTTTGGTGATAGCAGCAATGTTTTTGACAGGGGATAGCACAAGACCCCCTCTGTTCACCTCCTCTTTTGCTTGCTCTTAGCCTCCTGCTCTCCAAACAAGTGCAGTTTTTCTTTGGTGAAGCTGCTTCTCAGAAAGTACCCTTCTCAGTGTGACAGAATGACAGAGGTCAGCAATGCGGGTTCCGGCGCTAGCCCATGGGATGCATTATGACCGTTACAATTGTCGTTCTGTATGTGGTCGCAGGATGCTAGTGCCACCACATATGCCTCTATGTCCAGGTGCTCTTCTGCATTGGCCTGTTACGTTTTGGCAAATAGCTTCCTTCCGCAAGTGGGTATGCAAAGGATGACTTGTACAGTTAAAGCAACCGTGGCTTTTGACTATATACCCCGGAGATGTACTAGGCAGATAAGCTTTATTATGGATATTTTACATATACTAGGCCAATTGTCTGTGTTGGTGGTAGAAACAATGAAGGTAAATAACCAAAACGTTCCATGCCTTGTTAAAGCATGAGAAAGTGTAGGCTCTGGCCGTCCGAGACAAGCGGAGTCACATTTGTTCAAAGCAAAAGGAGTACAGATGTACGTTGAGAGGCATGAAAATGTAATTAGGAGAGAGAGGCTGTAAATCTATTTAATCTACTTGTCCTCTGCGTAGTCTGAAGTTATTACACCCTCAGTTACTGGAAAAAAAGCACAGTATTGTTGTTGAATTGATTGTTACAGTGGAATGGTCTAATAGCCTTTTGTTTCCAGGTATCATGAATGGCATTGTCAGGAGACCAGCACAAGAATGGAAGATCTAAGTAGTCACTTATGCAGAATCTTTACTAGTGATCGTAAAAAATACAAGAAGAGAAAAAACCCTAATCTGACATTCTAATGAGAGGTCATATTTTGAGAGATTATATCCCTAGGGGGAAAAGCATCTTTTGTATTTTAAGTGTGACATTTTTTAGCTGGATACAATTGAGAAGGAATATAATGTACAACATTCACAATGTCATTTTACAATCATTTTTTTCTAAGCCTGCCCTTTAAAGGCTATCCAGACATGAATGGAGAGCAACACCATTTGAATATCTGTCTTTAATTGACTGTCTGAGAGAGCTCTAAAAATAAACTTAGAGATACTGTGGGAAGATGAAACTAGAGGACAGTTACATGTCTTATCAAAAGCCAACAATCAGCCTGTGCTGTCTTTTTCCATGAAATTCCTCATGTGAATAAAGAAAGCTAAAGGGAAAGTTAGAAGATTAAGTTTGGGGAGTATCAGAATCAGACAAGTCAGTTTTCCAAGGGTGGAAGGTCACGGCAGTTCTTGGATGACTTATGTCTTTGTAAAGGGATGAAAAATAAAGCAGTACAATGAGTTCAAGAGGCAGAGCCCCGAGTGGTTTTCTTAGCCAGAGAAACAAGTCTGGCAAGGATACATATTTAAAAATGCTGTATGTAAGCTACGGTCGTCAGTCATGTTTGAATGTCAGTGTTATATGGTAACAAGTACTGAAGAGTGGGTTCACCATGAGGCTAATTAATGAACTATCATCCCTACTGAGGACTGAGATCTTTTCCACTGCTACACTCCAAGTCCTTTGCTCTTTTACCGCTGTCCTCTTCCAAGTCACAAGGCTCAAGTGTTTACTGTTAGGAAACTTCTCTCCCCAGCCTAGCATTTGAAAGAGGCTGAAGCAGGCCCCAAAAGCTAAGTGGAGGGAAAGCCTTCCAGACCTTGAGAAGTTTGCTGGTCTGCAGTGCTTAGCACTGAGGGAGTAATCAAAACAGTGCATATTCTTGTTATGTTAATAGCTTCCTAATGAGTGAGTCATCTTGGTTTACCCTGGAATTGCTTTTGCTTTCGGAATAGCTTTCAGTGAAAAATAAAGTTAGTTTTAACTAACTTAGTCTGACAGAAAGCTGAAAAACTATTCACAGGGTCTGACAATAGGTTTAAAAAAAAAAAAAAAAGAATATGATGTCTTACTGAGTACTCTGATTTCTGTGGTGCTTTTTTCTGCTGGCAGAAGAGAGTTGCAGCTTATTAAAACTTCGACATTGTCATTTCCAAATTGCAACCTCTGACAGGGGACAGCATGTAATTTTTTGAACCTCTTAACTTAGTGAATGTAATTATATGTCTAAGAGATATTTTTTTTCCTGATCAAACGGAAATGTAATTGTATCTCTTAAGAGAGATCAAATGGAACGGGGAGTAGAACATGAATGCCGTGAACAAGGTGTGTCGAAAATGGGCCGTCGAGAATATTTGCTCAGAGCAACAGGATAATCAAGGTATGAAGAAGTGTGAAGCGCTGCCTCATGGAGGTACCCCTTTCCTTATTACTGCAATTCTTCGGGTGAAAACCGGACCCCAAAGGCTAGCATTTTCCGTTATGCAAACCGAAATAATCTCGGCGGGTGTCTTGGACCATCCCTGCGGGCTGACAGCTGCTGACTGGGGTCCCGGGGGGTGCTGGCGGAGGGCGGGCCTGCCGTGCCCCGCCGGGCCCCGAGCGGCTGCGGTCGGCGAAACAGCCCAGCAAGTTGCAGTCAAAGTCTGCCTGACTGATACAGAGACACTGCAGCACGTAAGGAACAGCATACATTGACCAGTTTTCACGGGTGACCCTGCCTGGAGCAGGGAGTTGGACTAGATTACCTGAATCATATGATGCTAAAACCAAAGGAACCACCAAGTCAGTGAAAAAAAGCGTCCCTTTATGTGAAATTAATTTTGTTCTGTGTTGCCTTTCAGTAGGTTTGCAGTTGCCTCCGTATGCACAATTGAACTTGGCTTCTAATTTTCGGATTCTGATATGTACACTACACACACTTAAGTCTTAGGTTGGGTTGTGTCCCTGAAATCTAGCCTCCCCTGTTTGCTGTGCTCCCAGGAGAGGAGCTAGCCCCAAATGAGCTTTTGTGTAGGCTTGCAACAAATGACACTTTCTGTTTGCTTTTTGGGGAACATACACCATTATGTAATGAAATGACACTATTCCCCATTTTACTCTTACATTACGAAGTGTTTTATTATTGATATAGAAATTATTGTTGTTTATTCAAATCAGTTTATGATAAGTTACTCAAACAAGTTCATGAATTATTCTCATGCCTCTATGTGAAAGGCTATTCATTTTAGGGAGTTTTATTTTCATTACCAGAAAAAACAAATAACGTATGGAAACTTAATTGATTCTGTAATTGTAACAGCTTTTCCCCTCTGCCTCCCTGGACTTCTAAACTTCTGTTTTCCTAACCTTTGGACATGACATTACATGGCACTGCACTTTTCCTTAGTTACTTCCTTGTTTGATAAACATTCCTTTTTAAACAATTTTGTTGTCACTTATTATATGTAAATCCTATTATGCTGCTAACCACCTTTTGTACTTTTCAGAAAGGTCTTTTAATCTTGGCTCTACTTCTCTAGAGAAAGACTGCCTTAAAGAAAGACAGTACTCTAAATGAAGACCTATACCCTTGCTTTAATGCAGTACTTAAAATTCTTTGTGTTATTTTCTTTGCATGCTACTATTTGCTTTTCAGCTCTTATGGGTCAGCTCTTCTTGTGTTGTTAGCTACATGAGCCAACTCACATGTCATCTAGACTTGTGGGTGAAGGACAGGCTGAAGATGTAAGATACAGATTGATGCAGGCTCCTGACCTGGCCCACACAGAATGGATCTTTGGAGCTGGGTACATTTATTGATTCCTCAAACAGTTTCTTATTTCTTGGTGTATTTTATGTATTCGGTTTGACTGCATGCTATGGGAGGGGGGAAAATTGTGATTGCTCACTTCTCTGGATTCATGCCATCGTTTCATCTGATTCACTAGTGCATTTAAATGAACCCACTGTGTCTGTAAGAGGATATTATATGTTGCATTTTTTTGTAATGTTTCTGGGCAGCCCAATATCATAAGTCTTTTCAATCCAGTCACTACCCACGAACTATTCTAAACACCTTGAAATAGTAGAGCCCCTAAAATGTTTCCTAGGTAACCTTTCTCTGTTGTGGTTCCCTTTGCTATTCATCTACATGTAACTAATGGGAATCAGAGGCAATTGTTTTGTTTTTACTGAAAGAAAGATTGGTAAATAAATCTGCATCTGTATTGTAAAATTTGGAATTTTCAAAGTATAAAATGACTTAAAATAGTTAGATATTTCCTCCTTATCTATAAGATAAGTGAAGCTTTCTTAAGAGGCTTATTTTTTCTCATTAACAGAGAAGAAAACGCATATATCTGTCAGTGTTAAGAAAGTCAACAGTGCTTCCATGCTGCCAGAAACCAATCTCCATGTTTAAACTCCACTCACACTCTAATTGCAAATTTCCTAGAGAGATCAATCCTCGCTAGTTGTCTTTGATGTCTTTTTAACTAGTGATTCTCAATAGACGTCACTGATTCCTTTGAACTGTTTAAACATAAAGCAAAGGCAAGAAATATTTTTTGATTAGTGGATCTTTTCCTTGTAGAAGCTCATTGTTTATTATTCTAGCTAAATGGGAGCATGTTGCTTTTAAGACAGCCTGGAAAATAAAAACCAAAGCTTTAAACTTTGGTACCTATCACATGATAATAAAATCCATATTTTGGTGCCTGTATAAGTTGATTAATTTCCTTTGCTGCAGCTCCTTATGCATATCAGTGGGATCAGCGGGCCCTCAGGGATTCAGAGAGCCATTCCTTTGTTTAAGTGGTATTGTCTTTTATACAAGCAAAATTGGAAGCCCTTTATGTTTTTTATGAGCTGAAAGTAACCTTATTTATTGCATAGACTGTGTGCTACCAATAAGATTTTACAGAACTTTGCGTTTCTGTGGCTGAAAGAGCTTTTTAGTAAATTAAGCACATACATGCCTATAGGTCTCCTGACACCTCCAGAGTCTTCCTGCGTCTTGTCTTTCCTACGCCCTCCCACGTTCGGCGCAGGCTGTTGTGGCGTTTCACAATTATTTGTAATCTGCTCGTGCCATTGTAGAAACATTCGTCCTGCATCAGTTCTGCAGGGTTAGGATTGCTCTTAAAATGCTTAGGAACTGTGTGTTTGGTTGTGGACTGGTCCTGGCTATAACCTTGCACGTATATGCCACTGTGTTGAGAAATCCTTTGTACAGTTGGGAAAATAAGTGAGTAGTATCCCTTCCTGAACAATAGCTGGTCTTGCAAAATTTCCAAATATTTTCCTATCTTTGCTGACTGTGTGTTGTCCCATGCTCTCACAAGCGACTAATTCAATCTGAGGGTTCATTTTCTACGTATTCTTACACCAGGCATACGTAAGCAGATACCCTGCAATTTTCCCTGTTCTGTTTTGATTGCAGCTTATTGCTGTTCTTCCATCCTAAAATCGCTGAGGAAGAGAATACAGTCAGAACTGGAGGACATTGTCATTGGGCAATCATATTATTTGTTTTCTGCCTGTGTTTCTCTAACTGGAACATACTAGTTATTTACTTTAACAAAGACTTTTGTGCATGAAAGTTAAAATGTGCGCCTATATACAGTAACTTCCTCAGGTAGGGAATTGTACACTGCAATGCAGGAGATTAATTAAAAAGTTTATACTGCATTTTCCCAGGCCTGCAGAGGAACTCATTAAACTCTCATGAAATCGTAACTACTCTTGTTGTTTAACAGACACGCATGACATTAAAAACAGTTTCCCCCCCCCGCCTTGATTTGTGTTTACCTTTGTTTCCGTGAAATATCTAGTCAAAATTCAAAAATATTTCGATGCGCTTTTTTTGACTTAAGCTTCGAGCATTGTATCAACACAACCCTGGTGTATATAGTTTGATATACTTAGAATTTTCTCTTCTGCTCAGACTTGGAGCAGATTAACAAAGGAACAGGAAAAAAGTGGAGGATGGGCAAACTGTTCAAAAGCAGAATCTGCAAGTTAGGCCTCTAAGACCAAAAGAATAAGGGGTTGCTGCTAAGCGTTCAGAGCAGTGCAATATTAAATAACCACTGGACTACCTGGGGTGTCTGAATGTCTTTCTGCCACTGAGTGCCAGTGAACCGGGAGCTGAATTGCAGCCTGGTGTGTAAATGCTGGAGAGCGTGAGCAAAAAAGTCTGAGTCAGTTGAAATCTAAGTGTTGGGTACCTGCCTCTGGAGGCAGTGGCAAAGCAGAGAGGGGCTGAGAGTTCCACACAATGGCTGGTGTTTTTCTCTAGGCTCGTTGTGGCAGCTGGTGATGGCAGGTGGTCAGGTAAAAGGAAGGATTTGCTGATTGTTTCCTATGGCTGTTGGCATAGTTTAGTGATCTGACCTGTGATCCTTCTTTATCACACAGGATTGGAAAAGAAAAAAATAAAGTGAGTTATTCAAGTGTATGAGAAGGTGGTTAGGGACGCCAACGGAGGCGTTTATTTACAAATTGTGGTCAAGCTGCTTGTCAAGGAATTTGTACATGATTTTTCCATTTTGTACGGTTTACATGGGACCGGCTTGCTCCAAGGAACATCTAAATGCAGCTATTTGTGAGGAAGCTCAAGCCCTTCTTGAGGCCTCCCAGTTGTGAAAATGTTGGAAGCTATGACATCTTCCAGAATAAGAGACACCCTCCTGACCCCCAGTAGGCTGAGTTCCTTTTTTTTTTAAATTCGGAAACATGCCAAATCATGAAACAATATTTCCTTTTTATCATTTTGAATCCAAAGCTTAGGGTCCTAGTGCATTGCAGGTCATAAAGTGTGGATCCAGAAACCTTCCAGAACTCTGGAGTTTCCCACCCATTAATGTTTCTTTGTCTTATAAAGGAGAATTCCCTTCACGTTCCCAGAGCATTTATTGTTTAAAATACTGCTTATGAAACACCATCGATAGTCTGTTTTCTAAAATAAACCATTACAATCTCCAAATGTGATATTTCTTTTTCCCCTAATCCCCACACTGTGCTGTCCTGGCTGCATGAAGGCTGACTCCATTGAATTAAATGCCACAGAAGCAATTTGAAATGTTCTTTTAATTCACAGCAAGTACTCACTTGCAGCGACTTCATGCTGGGTGGAAAGCTATTAGAGAGCGTACCGTTTTGAAGTTCCTACTTAAAGTACAGCTTGAACTAAAAGTGACTGCCAGCTAGTTACTGGTACTGCGTGTTTTTTGTGAATATGCAGGTACGTTGCAAAGTTTTCTCTCTTTTTTGCGTGTGTTTGCTCTGCAGTAAATATCCCATGTATCCTTTCGGATAGAAGAGGGTTTCCTGCAGCAGCAGGGGAATGCGTTCAGTCTCCTAAGTGGTCTTTTGCAGTCCTGTGTCCCCGTGTAAAATATTTGATGAGGTGTTAATCTCATGGAAGAACAATACCTACCTGAAGCACATATTTGTGAAGAGCGCAAAGCGTACATGAGCTCGAATGTTTAATTCCACTTCAATCCTTGATAAAGCCACTGCTGGCGTGACTGAGACATGCTTGCGTGGTACTACAGAGAAGCTTGCCCCATCTGAACCACTTCTCTTCTGTGCAACCAGTGAGCTTCGGGTTTCAAAAAACTGTTAGTTGGCGGTGCCTCTGCGGAGCAAGGAAACTTAAAAAAAGAAACCAAAGAAGGTAGCTGGAGCTTCATGTTGTGATCTCGGTTCTTATCTCCGAGAGGGATTTCGTAGTTTGTCACTGTCGCAGTTTCCTCCAGTAATAATTGCTTTGTAATCAAATACTGGGGTTAGATAATACCCGAGTCCAGAATTTGAAAGCCCATGCTCAGCTTATTTATTGGTATTCAGAATTACGGTACACAAAAAGGGTGGTGCGGTACAGACCTGGGATCAGTCTGGCAGGGGCTGCATTCTGGTCTGTTCCACAAAATGACTAAGTGTGCTTATAGGGCTTTCCGGCACTCACACGCAGACGTCGCGTGTGGGATGTAAATTATTGTTAAAATTTTAAATGCATTTCAGGCTTTGTGCAGGTGTCCCTCTGCTTTGTGACAGCATTCGCACGCAGGCGGGGCTTTTAGCTTGCTTCTTGCTTAACATTTCACACGTTATTTCACATATTAGTGGAATACAGGGAATTTTGTACGAGTTGTATCTAACGCACATTTAGCAAGTCTCAGGGGAACATACATTGCGGTTCTGACAGATTTTGCACATGCGAAATATAGCTTTCAACAGTTTCAATAAAGTGCTTTTGTAATACGGCTTTGTGTGAACACAAAACAATGTAGGAATTATATGGCATTCAGTAAATCTGCCAGGATAGTATCGATGGGGTTAATCAATATGTTAAAACACCTGCATCTTCCAGCCCAACAACGTTCGCTCAAGACTTATGATGTGGAAAAGATTTTCTCCCTTTCCAGCACTCACACGCAGACGTTGTGTGCGAGATGTGAATTATTGTTAAGGTTTTAAATGCCTTTCAGACTTCGTGCAGGTATTTCAAACTTTGTGCAGGTATTTCAGTCAATAACTACAAACAGAAAGGCCAGGCTGAGAATAGGTGTATGACAGAAAAATGCCTGAAGTTATGAATTACTATGTGCAACAGCTTTTAGATAACAGCGCACCCGATTTTAAAGGAAATCTTCTGGAAAAAAAAAAAGTCCATCTTTTATTTTTCAAAATTTTCAGTTTTCACTAAAAAACCCCTAACCCTAAGCATTTTTTGGTGAAAACAGTTATTTTCCCAAGAAAATAACAATTTCAAGGACAGAAAGAAGAACGTCAGTTGTCTCCCCGTGGTGACATAGTGTAAGAGGTGGGGTGACGAGACCTCTCTCTTTTAAGAGGAGCTGCTGTGGTGTTCGTTACCTTGCCGTCAGTCATTTCTCCTTGCTCTGGGCTCCCGTAGCCGGGTCAGGGCAGGACTGGAGCAAGTTGGTGGGGAGGAGCGAATGAAAAGCAGGGAACCACAGCTACTTTCCACATCTCCCTATAGAGAATATGCCATCCCTGACATGGATGTTTTTTGGAGCCGGTTGCCGTCAAGCTGTCACATCTCGACAGCTTCGTAGGAGGAACAAAAGGCCCATCAGACCGAAGATGATTTGTAAACAATGAAGAAGGAGCATTTGCCGCCCTGCCATGTCCGAGAGTGTAAAAAAACCAATGCCATGTTACCTGTGGCTGACATGCAGAGACTTACCCTTTAAAGTGTCAGCTGCTTCCTTATGCAAAGGTGCAAGAAGATGTTTTATTAAGAGCTGAATTTGGCTTCTTGTTAGCTCTCGGGGTTTTGCTGTCTCCATGGGAAGATCAGTAGAACAACACCCTTCTCGTCAGGATGCTGCCTTCTCAAAAGGGACAGTAAAATCACAGCATCTCTTGCAAATTCAAAATGCTTATTTAAGAAAACGTTTTATTCTAATTTATGTTCTCAGTGTTTTCAACATTTTTGACATCTTCAGCATTAAAGCAGAGGCTGAATACTGTGATTTTTCCTGTTTTCCCAGGAAGAACTTAGTTGCTGATGAAAGTCTTTGGCAGGGAGTGGGCAAAAATTAATGCGTTAACAACGTAACAATGAAATGGAAGTGAATTAGAGTAGCATTATCTAAAATAAATTATATTTTGTTGGTACTGTGTAATGTTCTTTTAACTGATGACAGTGATTTATTTCTACTTAGATGAATGATGAAACTAATCAGTGAATTGCTGGATAGATGCTTTGTTAAGTTAGTCCCATATTCAACTGGGAGTCTTTAATCTATTGCTTTGTGTGCTTATTTGTCATTGAATTCACAGGGGGATGTGCAGGTTCTTCTTTCATTTACATGAATATGAAATAGAACATCTTCATTGATTATCAGCGGAGTTTCATTGTATTAAACTAGGGAAAAACGAGACAATGGGGCCTTTCCATCTTTGGTTTTGTTTGCAGGTGCCTTTTAAAAACCACCTTGTAAAATCCTTTTTAAAATCATTTGAAACTTACTTTCAAAGGGAATTCATCCTGCTTATTTCCAATATGCAAGGGGTTTTTAGTTAACAGTATTTGCAAATCCTATGGTAATGATTGCTTAAAAATAGAGGTGAGCTGGTAATTTATTTTCACATTTTCTCTGTTACAGTAGATGAGCTGATGCTGTGCTATTTTTTCTAGTCCACCCACAAGACTCCGACTGTTCGTTAAAATTTTATGAATGAAGAAAATAACAAATGTGTTGACAATGAAAATAGCAGAATTTCAGGAAGCTAATATTAATGGAAATGCTTTTGTTACAACATTACACTCCAAAGGCAGTATTTTTCAGGCCGGCTTACAATTCTAAGGAGAAAAACAACTGAGCTTTTTGTGAGTATTTAGCGTAAATGGCAGCTGGGGCCCCACAATATGAGAACTTATATGCTGTTAACTATGAACTGACAATTTGCCTAGCAAAGAGTTACACTGGGGGAGGTAAAGAGGGAAAGCGTGAGAAGGTTTTTGTAAGCCCTGTGAAACCTATTTTGCCAGTAATAGGAACCTAGAAGCAAACTTGCGTTTACCGTGTAGTATTATCTCCAAATAGCAGCATCACCTCAAAAATATAACAGTCTTGCTTGAAAATTACCTCTTACTGAAATTACAAGTAATGCCCAAGACTATTTTACAAAAAGTAAAACCGATTTAATGCTGGAGCAAGTTGTAGTATTCTTCTCACCCTTCAACCCCAACATAGCATTCAAAAAATCTGAAGGCAGATCACCAGATCATGTTTTTTACCCTTCGAGGAAAAAAAGTAATTCCAGGTTTTGATAATTAATTCAATATTAAATTCAACCTGAAATCCACAGTGCATACTCTGACAAACCACCAGTAGGAACAGCTAGAGGATGCAGGGAAACATCGTGAAAGCCCAGCAGTGATGTGGGAAGCTAGTAACAGTCTAAGTAATGCTACTGCCTGTTGGGGCTGGAGCTTCCTTTCGCTTAATTATGCTGCAATTTTGCTTGTCTGCTCCTGTCTGCACCTCATATGTTGGGCAGCCCAAAGGAAGGAATGCGCTGAACGCTTATGGGAAGTCACAGAATGAAGCCCACAGCTTTTCAGCTTTGAAGAGCCTCTGAGTGCCTTTATCCGTGCTCTCTGTCCCATGGCCATCCTTTGGGTGTGGAGCGGAGGGAAGCGTGCCATCCGCGCTAGCGTCCCCTGCAGCGGCTTGGCTCTGCTGCTGCTAACTAGATTACAGGCTGGTGATTTCCCAGCAATTTCAAAGCCCAGGGCCCTCTCCCTTTCAAAGAGGGAAAAGAGAAATGCCTTTTGCAGAGAGCCAAAGAAAACCAAGTGTTTCATAGTCTCTTATGGGCAACACTTGTGTTGAAGACTTCTATGATTTGTATATGACCAGGCAGTTTGTTTGAGCAAACAGGCTCAAGGCAGAGTTCCTGAAACACTCCTGCAGCCTGAGCAGTAATACAGAGCTGTGATTTAAATGTTTGAAGAAAAGTCATGTGCAAGATAACAAATACAGGTTTTTCCCAGGTCATCCTAAGCAATTGCCCCTCATTAAGCTAAAAGCAGCTGTAATCCCGCCAGGCAGCAGGGTCACTTAATCCTTAGGCCTTTACACACCCAGCCACCATTACAGTACTGGAACTAGGTCTCTTGCGTAGCGGCTTCTAGGTCTCTAGAAAGTTTGCAAGTGTGGTCTTTTGGAACATTTGAACATTTTAAGCTAAACAGTGGGATGTAGACTCTGTCTGATGTCTGTGCCGTGTCCTGAATTTTCAGTACTTTGGTTGGGGAGCCAAAAGCTTCTGCGGGCTTTTGTGGCCGTGGTGGCTTTTCACAGAGAACTGTGTTTAGCCTTGTTTTTCTCCTATGCCCGTGGAGCAAGTGGATTTCTCCAGAGGTTAGCCAGAGGGACAACCACCATAGTGATTTTATCTGCCCCTTCTACTTCCCTTTGGCTCCCTCAAATCACCCTGGCAGCCCTGATCTTGTTCTTTTGTTTCTTGGACTCTCTGAAGGACAAGAGTTTCAAAGCTTCACATGCTCTTGGAAACAAAAGTGTCTATGCAAATGACAACTAATATTATCATCTTTGAGCATAACAGGATATAAGCCTCCCATGAAGGATGGCAAGTCATCCCAAGCAATATCAAAAGCTGTTTGCAACGCACAGAATTTCGAAGCATTTAGTAACTCCTAAATGTTTATTTAGGAGTCTCATCGGGGGGTCTGAAGTCACTCAATATGTACTAAAGCCACATAATTTATGTCATGGTGCGTCCGCAACTCCTAAAATCAAGAGGTAATGGCTGCTGCCTTTGTCTGTGATTTGTCACAGCCTTGCCTTTGTGTAACTAGCTCTCTTGGAAGGAGCTTTGATATATCTTGAATGAGAAAGGCACTGTTATTTATAAAACTTCCGTCTCCTACATTTCCTCTGATTCACACCCATGCACCCCCCCCTAACTGAGCATGTGAGCTCTCATTTGGTCAGGGTCACCTCGGAGATGAGATGTCCTTTGAATTTGAAGATACACTCCTAGTTCAATAACTGTGTAAATTGAAAAACCTTCTTGAGAAGGCAGATGCAGGACAAGAATGCAGCTGTATACCCGGTATTGCTCCCCTGTGCTATCACTGGGTTCCTAACGGTGGCTGGGTGTTGGGGAGATATAAATTATTTTTCTGCTTTAGCATATCTTAATCCAGAGTTAGGATAAGCAAAATGCTTTAATGTTTTTCATTAGGAAGCAGGTTGTGGCTTTATACTAGCTGAATGGAATCTAGTTTTCTGAGAAAAGAAGATAAAGCAAATAAATCTAAGGAAGAAAAGAAATAAGACATTAGAAATAAATCCTAACAAATACAGAGTTTGTGCTGTTATGCTGAGTCTATTTTCTGGACCGTGTACACTGTCGTAATGCCTGGTGAATGCATGATGCAATGTTAGATGTTGCTCTTCAGAGCAATGTAAGTGAGGACAAGTGCTGCCGCCGTTCTACATTGTCCTCCTGGACAGGAGAATTGGTCCGTGATGCTGCATCCTGTCACCGTGGCATTTGCATTCTCAGGGGCTTGTGCAGTAACTTCTGTCTGTACTGCAAAGTCAGGTTTCGACAGGTTTGATAAATAATAAATCCCTGCACAATTTTTTTGCATGAGAAGAATATTAACTCTTGTATTGTAGAGAAACTCCATTCTGTAACTAAGTCACACTGCTTTAAATTCACGTGTCTTTTCACCACCATTTTTAAATATGTATATGCTAGGCTGCACTGATGCACTGTGTGTGCTGTCTAAATGACTGTCCCAGCCTCCCTAAAGGTGAATGACTTGGGGCTGACAGGAAGATGTCCCGCCCGTGGTTTTGAGATCCTCTGGAATGAGAAAGACTATACAGTTCTAATTTATTACTGTGTTTGATGCATAGGGTAGCATGACAATTTGACCTTGCACTTTTATGCCCTGCTAAGCGACTACAAGAGCGCCTTAGTTAAAATGGTCCCTTTCTAATTTTAATTTATGCTGTGTCTGGGCAGCGGAGTGTTTTAAGGAGCTGCTATCAAGCTCTAAATATCTTTGCCTAAGGCTTTGGAGTGACCCTTCCCAATGACACAAGCATGGAGGGAGCCAGGGTGACTCCTCATTCCCAGTACCCTTCTGCCATCGCCTTGTTCTCTGTTCCTTCCTTCCTTCCTTTCTTCGCCAGGGCTGCCTTTTGTCTATCAGCTCAGGAAGGTCACTTTCATGGATTTTTTTTTTTTCCCTTTTATTTTTTTTTTATCTCCTGGTTGTCTTATTTCCCCTGTGTCCTTGCAGCTTGGCTAGAAGGCTCGTTCTGACCTGACTGCCTGGCTTGGTCAGTATGTGCATCAGGACTTCAGGCAGTTCTGGTTTTGCAGAGATGGTGTTATCTTCTGTATCACGTTTGTTGTGTCCTGGTTTGGGGAATGGGGATAAGAACTGTCCTATGTCTCCTTACCAGCTAATTTCTGTATGTTCCAC
>VXBH01005919.1:165482-199974 GCA_013400035.1 Rynchops niger | reverse complement strand
AAAAAATGAAATGCCTGCAAACTTGCAGATTAAAGAAGACTGGGGTTGAAGCCGGTCAATCCTGAACGTCATTTAAAAACTTGCTGTCTTTCTGTGCACAGGTGCAACCTTCCTCCTCTATCCAGTGAATACAGCAAGGACGTCGGATTGAAAACCCAGCTGGTGACTGCAAATCCCAGTATCATTCAGAAAAGGTAGAGAGCATATTGTTCCTTCTCTGGTTGGGGGAAACAAACAGAAAAATCTGTATTATAGATATTAGTGCATCAGAGTTATGTTCGTAACAATCTTCTGATCCTGGAAAAGATGAAATAGGCAATGGTTTGGTGTTAGGTGAAATAATTCAAGACTAAAGCCCTGATCCTTTCGCTGTAAGCAGGAAAACTAAAGGGGTCTGGCTTTTACAGAGTTATTTCTTCTGCCATGCACCCCTCGGTGCTTCCAGCTCCTTCCCCTTACCATGTGCTGGGCACGTGCCAGAGGTGCTTTGGCTGCTCCCAATCCAGGCACGTACCGATGGGTGGCCCAAACTACTGTGGTGGCCAGGCCAGCTGGCCACTGCATCCCACAGTTAACAAAGATGCTAATTTTGGTTTCTCTTTGCGTCACTACTGATCACCTCTGGGTCCTTACTGTCTTCATATTATTTGTTTGATATTGACTCACGGGTACCAAAGTGGTTAGGACGGAACTGACTGGCAGGTTGTGATCATACAAGCCTCACTTTCTTAGGAAACCGGTACAAATTTTTGTTGTTTATTAGAGTTGGTTGAAATTTTCCAAATGTCAGTAGCTGATGAGAGAGGGGAAGAGGGAGGGGAAAAAAAAAAGTCAACGCCATCTCTCTGAATTTTGCGTTCCTGAATTTGAATTGCTATGTTATTTGTTTATCACCCAGAATGTTCTTAGGCAGAACAAGATCTTGTAGTAACCTGCCACGTCCACTGAAAAATGCAGAGAAAAGGCATAAATCAAGGGGATGAACAGGAAATTATTAGGCATAAAGAAATGTATAATGCGGGTTCTGGGAGGTGAAGGATGGTGAAAGGAAGCAAAGCAGGGAAATAAAATGAATAATAGAAAGCCAGGTGTTTTAGAAAGAAGAAAGGCACAGACTTGGAAATGGATGTTTGATGGTATTTAAATGTAGTATTTTTCCTCTCTATCAGGAATTGAAGGGTTCTCTAGTTTTGTGTGCGGAAAAGATGACAGCCTTTGACAGAGTAGAAAAGAGAGGGCGAGAAAGAGCGAAATGGAGTAGTAATCAGCTTCAAGAGCTCATTCCAGGCAGAGAGTGTCTGAGCAGGAGAAGGCACAGAAGTGCTTGTGGGAAGAGATCAAAGCAAACCAAGCAGAACTGTCAGAGGATGGTGCCAGGCGAGAAGAGGGAGCTGCTCACAGCAGTGGACCTGACGATGGGGAATCTGAAAATCCGGTGGGACGTAAATGGCTAATGAGGCTGATTTAAGAAGATCGGTTTGGCCATGGCATTTTGGATAAAATGAAGAGGAGCAATGTGAAATGTGAAGCTTACAAAAGATTTTACAGCTGTCAAGGCAGAGAATTATTAAACTCGTGCATATTTATTTTGCACCATCTACTCCGTCAACGCCTAGCGTGGAAAGCTCGCTGTACCTACTATTTTTGAACAGAATAGGAAAAGGAAAGAGAGTTTTAGTGCTGCTACAGGGAGACTATGGAGCTACACTAAAGAGTCTGTGGAGTTATCCAGCAAGAAGGAAGGGGTGAGCAGATGGTTGAAGATGCAGATGGAGAGAGAGTGAGATGCTAATTTGTGACAGGGGGTATCACAAGGAGGAGTGGAGGGGGAGGGAAATGGGAAAAGAGAAAGGGAGGGAGGAATAGATGAGCCACAGGAAATGGGATTGTGTTCAATGTCATTTTTGAAAGTGAGTGGGTGATAACTGCGATGCAAGACCTTTGATGAGAAAGTAATGTGCTAGGTATATGCCTGTGTATTGATTAGGAGGAGATATACAACCAGTAACTGAGAATGACAAAGAGAACAATTTCATAGTGCTGAAAATCGGCAAAACCTCCTCTGAAGTTTGGAGCTCTTGAGGGATCTGACACTTTGCTTCCTCTGCCTAGTCAGGAGGAGATTTTTTTTTTTTTAAATAATATTTTACTGATGTTTCCTGTATGCTAACCAAACTCATTATTTTACCTCCTGTGTTTTAAGTTAGAGTTGGAAACAAAAAGTGAAAGCTTGGAAGGTAAAATAGAAAAAAGACTACTGCTCTGTCAACAAATAATCCATTTCTATGAAAAGAAGCTTTTAAAGGAATTAAGACTGCTTATAAGTCCAGACTTTCATGAAATTCAAGGACATTCAGATTGGTGACTGATATGTATCTGTTTCTAAGCTATAAGCTTCACATAATGGTATTATTCATTATCATTCGTCCCCTTTCCTCTTGTCCTTACTTTAAGTAGGTTGATATTGATGAGGCTTGACATCTCAATTATCTCTCAAGTGTGTTATGGCAGATTTAGTGAATTGGGCCTGCAACACCATTCATGGCTCCTAAAAGACTTATCCTTACCAAATAATTTACGATGAGGCATGTTGGATAGGGCAAAGGTTTCATACTAGGGATGTAGAGGCAATTTTCGGTGTAGTTTTAAAAACAGGATAATTGCCTTTAGAAAATGAAATTGTTGACAGTAATTATTGCGGGGTGATATCTGAGCTACCACCTAGTTTCCCTCTGGACTTAAAGCCTTAGGTTGGGAGAGTCAAGATTTTAATCTGGGAGTACACTGATTTTAGAGATATTTTCTCAGCATTGCCTTCTGCAAAACTTTGAGTAGGCAAATAATAATGAAAGAATTAGAGATCAAGTTCCTACTCCGTTCTCAGCAGGAAATACGACTGTGCAGGCAGTACAGTTTTGACTTGTAACATATTGTGCTCAGTTCTCATTTGGGTTTGAAAACTGATGAGGAATTTCCTACCCTAACTTTGCTTCATATAATACAGGAGTACTGACAATAGAGGTATTACAATAGAAATTTGCCCAGCTCACTAAGAGGTCTTGTGATGACTGCCCCAGTTTCTTTTTTTTTTGTCTAAAATATTTCACGGGCATCTCCCTTCACTTAATACTGGAACTCATGGTCCTCTGAGCCTGTGTAAAACTTCTTCCACTTTGCATTGAAACCTCAGTTCTCTGTCAAACTCTGGTTTGAGGTTGCAATAGGGATTGAAATGTTTCGTAAAGCTACTCCTGGGGCCACTGCGACCTCTCCCACCCTCTCTTCCCAATACGGTTGAGGGACTGCAAAATGGTTGGTATCTTTGACGTTTCCAGTTCATTCCCCTGCCACCCTAGTCAGGGGTGGCACTGTAGGGAGACACTTTGTAGGCAGAAGTTTATTCTCTATTTATCCGGAGTTTTATTTTCTTGCTATGAGTAGCTGCTGTACGTCACTGCTTAGGAAAGAGGCAGTGCAGTAGTAAGACCTGTGATGTGCCTAGTGCTGTTCTTAGCCTTAGTGAAAAAATCAACAAGGTTCTGAACACTTGTCTACAGCTGTGGAGAGGGACTAGTCAGTGGATCACACGTGAACACAAAAATGCTTTAATAGGTAGTGATGATTCTTGATCAATGGCAACAGATTTTGAATATGACATACAAAGAGATATGATTTGGGATACGGATATGTTTCTGAAGTCACTGACTCTGAGCTATTTAAGAGAAGCAAATTCTAGCAATTTCTTTCCATCTTCAACAACTCTTGGAAATGTCATATAATAATACTCTTACCTTTTGTCTAAACTTTTAATTCAGTCTGCAAACAAGTGCTGTTGGCAGCAATCTTCCTTTCTAGTCACCATGTTTGCTTATTCTTGTCTAACTCATGCACACATATATCATCACTGGTGTGGATATAATAGTCCAAATAGATGGTTTCCCAGCATTCAGTAAGTTTCAGATCAACTGATGTTTGTTGGTGAGTAATTTGTCCACGAGCTGTGTGTTTCTGACCTGTGTAGAAATAATCTCATTAGAAAACGGCACAATGACTATGGTAGCATTCTTTATTCGCCATAATTCAGCATCGGTATAACCGACAGAAGCCCCAGAGGTATGTAACACACCACCTCCCAACACTGTCTTTGAGACGTTACCCGATCATCGGTTGAATTGTGTGAAGCTTTTCCCCCTTCTCCTTTCAGGGTGCTGTATTTTCCTGAGCACTGGTGGTGCTGGAAGGAAGATGTGTTGCACCTGGGGGAGAGCAGGTGGCCCTGTGGCTGCTCTGGGGGCTGCTGCTGATGCTCGAGGAGTGGATGGCAAAGGGGAAGTCGGGGTCTCTGTCCTCGCAGCCCCTGCTGTATGATGAGTAACGGGATCTGCTCCTTTCCCTGGAGAAACCCCTCCATGCCTCCTTCTCGCCGCTGAAGGGAGAGCTTGGACTCTTCTGCTGCCTGAGCCCTCCGTGCTGGAAAGCACATCAGTCCATGGCCGGGGCAGAGCATGGACTGATGCTGCTGGTCTAGCGGGAGAGGAAAGCCCTTCTGCTGGAGGGAAGAGCCAAGGTGACCTTCCCCACTTCCAGCTTTCCTCTGTGGCTGCTTTGGCACCGCGCAGGTCCCTGAGAGCAGGAGCTTTGTGCGCTGTAGAGCCGGGCTCTGAGGCAGAGCTCTGCCGCCCCTGTTTGATACCTTCTCCCCTCATCACGGAAATCCCATTGGATGAGGACCGGGTCATTCCTGCATGCGTTTAGGGCTTTGGAGGTTACTGTAATTAAATTCATTATGAACATTTCTATGAAATACCTGTGCTGTCAGAGGTGGGGTGAGGGTGTAGGTGATCCGTGTTACTGCTACTGCAGTGGTTCTACCAGAGCGTGCCTTGTTGCTTTGAATACAGAAATAAGTGAAGGGTTAGTTGAGGTGGTATCAATCTTCATTCTTTGAAAGGTGGATATTTTTATTTAAGTCATTGTACTGGAGTTTCTCAACGCTTCTTTAACATTGCTAATAGAAATAGTCTGAGTGAAACTTGGATAACCAGATTTAGGATCAGCCATTACACTTTGCAGCGCGGTATGAACTTCCATCGCTGAATGTGAACATTTTTTTTTTCAGTAAATGAGTTCACTTTTTTGATCTTTCTGATGGTTGACAAGTTTTTGCTGCATCCAGTTTCCTACACTAAAGCAAGGTGAAGGAATGAGACTAAAGGCTAACAAATACAATGATTCTGCCTCTGAGCTTTGAAATGTCAGTTAAATATCGCTGCTGTTTATTAGGTTCCCATGAAATTTGAGTGGGATTAAATTTGCTTTCCCGTTCTCCCTGCATGATAGAGCCAACTGATAATCTTTTCTGGATTCAGTCCTGAAGACATCTTTGAGTCCAACTGGCTTAAGCCGTTAAGAATAAAAAGACAGAACCAAGGCAATTATTTAATTTGATGAAAACTTCCTTCATTTTTGATTATACCAGTGTACAATATTAAGCTCATTGCCGATACTCATGAAAATGGTGTGTCAGCATTTTCAAAATTTCAAAAATCAGAAACATCAGAATTCCTTTTGACTGTGTCTCCATGTAAAAACTACAATATTCCGTTCCTAGCTAGTTACATTTTAATTTGGTAATTGAAAAAGATCAGAACAAGAAAAAACCCCAAACCACTCATAAAATAAGTTATTGAAGGAAAACCCCTCTTGTTCATCTTGTTCGTTCTTTAGGAGTCAGGTGATGAGAAGATCTTTCCTTCTGAAATCATTTAACCACCAAATTTTAAACAACTCACATAGAGTTTCTTTTTTCATTCCTGGTATCTGAATATACCTCAGATTATTTCGCTGAGAAGCACACCAAAGTGATAAGAATCATTGTTTTCATTCACATTGCAAAACTATCTTTTATGTTCTTCTGCAAGGGTCTGTGAACGTCTCTGCCAACAGCGAGGGGATAAAATTTCTGGGAAGCACTTCTTTACAGGCAAGACGATAACCAACCTTTCTGTATACGGGGGTTGCACGGAGCCCCATTTGTTGCTAATCAGTCTTCCTTCTCCTCTAATACAAAATTCTTTTCAACGCTTTACATTTATTAAAAGCTGAAGCCTTAGTTTCTCTCTGCGAGGAACACCTATTTTTGGCCTCATTTGAACAGCAAAGGAAGTGATAGTGTGGTGATGGAGAGGGCTTGCTAGTGTTACAAACAGGCCAAAGGTAGAGCCAGGAAAAAAATCCAGAATTTCTGATGGGCTTTTGTGATTTATTAGCTGGTGAACAGAAATATGTGGAGTTGTAACAAAGCCATGCTGTGATTAGGACAGTTTGATGCTATTGCAGCCATGCATTGATCCCATTTAAATCAGTGGCTTTTACCTTCTTATCTGCCCCGTCTCTCCTTAATTTCCTGTGCGGACAGGATTATAATCTACTTTTAAAGTCAGAAAAGTATATAGAATACTTTTTAAAAATGTTAATCTGTGTTGTATTTTCCTCTGCTTTTTACAGATGAGATTTAGATGATTTTTTTCCTTTGAAAAGTTGCAGAGGTTGGCTGCAAAGTCATACTTCTCAGTGATCTGGAAATCCTAACCTCTGTAGGGAGACTTATGTGGAACAGTCTTTTGCAGTCGAATCAAACATTCCCAAATAATTTGTTTGAATTAAATCCCACGTGTACAGCTCCAATTTTGAAGTCAGCTTTTGAAATCATAGCAGTAGATCAGTCACACTGGAAAGCATCTGTCTTCCCACTGCAGATGTGCAGGCAACGCCAACTGAAGTGACACTGCAAGAATTAGTGTTAGAATTCAAAGGTGTAGTGAAAATTTAAACAAAGCAGAATGCGACCCAGAAAAAGCAAATGGAGAGTCCTCCACGTGGGGAGGAATATACGAGAAATTGGGGAGTTATTGGTTAGGTGGCATTTCTGCTGAGAAGAAGCATGTGGTGTTAGGGCACTGGCTGAGCATGAATAGGCAACGTCCTACTATTTAGATAACAGCAAATGCTGTGCTGGCTTATCTAAATAAGTGTAATGCATGAAGAGATACATTTAAGCTCAACTATGGCCTCAGCTGGGGTACCGTACTCGGTCCTGGCACCATGTGTTCAAAAAAGTCCCAAATTCCAAACTTGGACTACCAACTGCAAAGTGCGGTGAAGAGCAGGAAGAAAGTGACCTATGAAGGCTAAGCCTCAGGGAAAGGACTGTTGGATCTAGAGGAGTCTCAAAATGTACCGGTGGCTTCAAAGAGAAATGTCACTTGTTGTCGATGAGATGAGAAACAACGGGCTGAAATTTTGGGTTAGGAAACTGAGAACTGCGGGGAAAAGCTGTTTAATCTGGTAGGAGAAAAGAAGGGAGAAGGAAAGACTGAGGAGAGCTGTAAGAGTTTCCCAGGGTTAGCTAAGGTGGTGGAGGTGAGGACGATACCTCATCAGCAAAAGCAATTGCTAGATACTTGGAAAAAACATCCCAGAGGACTTCTATAAAAGTCTCCATGTTAAAGTAATTCAAAGGACCAATTGATAAGGGGATGAAATGGGAAATTATAAATGAAGTGTCATGAAGTCAGAGTTTGATGCTTTCTCTTAAAGAAAAATAAATGTTTTATTAGTAGTTACCACAAAGCAGAGACAGAAGATACCAGCCTTAAAACAATCTGCTTGGATTTCTGATTGAAATGTCCTCAAATTTCACTTCTAATGTTTTTTTTTATTGTAGAATTGGAGAGGAATAGAATGCCTTATATTACAGGTGCATTTGTATGTCTCCTACCTTAAACTGGGATTTTGATGATAATCATAGTTATCTCTATTGTGAATGGCATTTTAATTGCAAATCTTTGCCTTACCAAAATCACCAGTGCTTGCCCATATGTGCTGATATTCATTAACACATTGTCTCACACATTTTCATTTCCTTGGCAAGCCGTTGCAGGAAGGCTGTTGCTTTTGGTGTCCCCCCCGTCCGTCCCCATCCCCCCCCACCTCCTGGTGTTTTCTTAAGACCACTGTATTGAAGAGTCTGCCAGCGGTATCAAACGGAAAGACGACCATCTGTCTGATTTTCCATTATTAGGTTTGTGAAATGGGAAAGCTATATATGCCCTTGAGCAAATAATACTTTTAATTAAGGTGATTTTTTTTTTTTATCCTTATATTGCTGCTGCAGTAGGACTTGATATGAGAGCTTCTAAATCCTACTGCCAGTATGTGGAATAGCATACCCAAGTACCTCACGTCTAAGTATGTGAGTAATATTTTCAAAGTCAGTGGAATAATTCATACGTGTTTTGCTAGATCAAGCCATTTAGTGTCTTATATGAGCGACCCAGTTTTTTTCAGAGTAACATCCCCAACGATTTTTAAGTGCCTAACCCGCGTTTACATAACTAATCTTTCTTTGCAGTCTTTGGCTTTAACCCGAATTTTTCTGTCGCTGTCCCATCTCTTGGATTTTTTTTAGATATTGATTGGAAAGCAAATATATCTCTTTTTTTTTTTTTTTAAAAATGAAGATATGAGGCATCCTGCAATTTGAAAGAGAACGCAATAATGAGAACACAGAAAACTACTGCTTCTCTGCAGTCTGTCGGATAGTGACATTCCCACTTTTTTTTTTTGTTCCCATCTCTAAAAAATAACTTTCACTTTCAGTAGCATCTGCAGTCATGTGATCCTTCAAAGAAAGCCTCCAAATTCAGAAAACAGTCACGGGAGTGTAAGAATTATCCTTATGGACTTAGCCACAGGCCAAAAGCTTTAGGTTAAGCATAGGTGTCAAAGAGGCAGAGAGGTTAATTAGTATCTCTTTTCCCATTAAACAGTGGAGGACATTGCTGGGAGTGAGATAATCTAGCTGAGAAGACTGGTGGGTTTTATTCCTCTGCTAATCCCTGCCGATTTGTGCAGATCTGTGAGATCCCAGCGCTGCTGATCTCGGGCAGAGGCTGATGGGCTGTGCTGTAGGTTATACAGGAGTCTTCAGCCTGGGCAGCAAGGGAGGTTGGGAAACCAGTTGCTGGGCTGGTGAGCAAGAGCTTGTGCCTTAGAAGCCTCCTCCCCATTTTTATTTTTGCGCTCTCAATCTGTTATCATGAATACGAAAGTATTTGAAATGCTTTTTTTTTTTGCTGCCATTTTAGTTTTCATAGGCTATTAATATTTCCATTCATGTAATATCTGGAAAGATTTTCTTGTTTATTACCAAAAGCTATGTTTTTCTCAATAAACATTGTAGGACATTATTTCAATGTGAATTTCAGTGAGAAGACTAGATCAGTAGGACTTAAAATAGACACTGAAGGAAAGGAGAAATGGAGAGAGAAATGCCACTGTGGAGTCCTTTAAGGGAACAGATTCTTTCCTGGTGTAGCTCCCACTGCAGTACTTTACACCCACCAGAAACCCAACTGGGATTTTTTTCTCATCAGGGAGGGTTGGCTCTTGCGCTCATGTAGCCTTTGGCTGGACTTTGAAGATGAAAAATCCCACAGGGTGTGGATGAGACGATCTCTTTTTCCCAGTCTGCTCGGGAGTCCAGACAGCCTCCTCTGCCCGCCCTCAGTGCTGGAAGTATAGCCTGTCCTCTGAGAGAAATGTAGGCAGGTTGATTTGTTGGAAAGCTTCAGTACTAAGAGGCCGCTAGTAGAGGCAAGGAAGAAGCTGATGCTTCATAGCTAAAGCATTTGGTGTAGTTTTTAACTGGAGACTTTTCAGCTGTAGGTACCAGTGCTAGTTCTGTTCTAGCCAGCTGGCACTCTGGATGCTAGCCAGTATGGAAATCAGAACACTTTTTTGACCCCAGATTGGTTATTTCTTGTAACTGGGTTAGTACCAGCACGTGTAGGTATCTCAGCACCACCATCTTACCGATGCTTACTATGTAGACTTAGTGAGCAGCCAAAGTGCGCTTCACTAGTGTCCTGGTTTCATCTGGGATAGAGTTAATTTTCTTTCTAGTTGGTGCTGTGCTTTGGATTTAATACGACCAGAATGTCAATAGCACATATTGTTTTAGCTGTTGCTAATACATTAGTAATGGACTTCTTCAGCTTCCCATCGAAGCTGAGAGGGAGCATAGACAGGACAAGCTGGCCAAAGGAATAACATTCCATACCATAGATGTCATGCTCAGTATATAAATGGGGGTTGGCCGGGGGCAGGAATCCGTGATCTCTGCTGGAGATAGGCTGGGCAACTGATCATTGGTGGTGAGGGCAACTTGTGTTCTATCACTTTATTTTGAATATTCTTTTACCGTTATTATTCCTCTTCCGTTACTGTTCTATTAAACTGCCTTTATCTCAAGCCACAAGTGTTTTTTCCCTTTCACCTCTTTTTCTGCCTCTTCTCCCAACCCTACTGGGGAGGAAGGGGGGAGTAAATGGCTGTGTGCTCCTAGTTGCTGTCTGGGGTTAAACCATGACAGTCCTTTTTCGTGACCAACATGGGACCATGAAGATAGTCCATCATGAAGACAGTCTCACAGAAACCCCTAAATTACTCCTAAACAGTCCACAGCTAAAGAAATTCCTGTTACATCCCTGGGAAATACAAAGATTTGTTGACATTTGTTGGTTTTCAAACTATTACTCTCCCCCAAAAGCTGGATGTGCAGTTTTAAAATCTAGGAGTAAGAGGTTATGACTCGTGAAAAGTTTTTTATAAGCAAAACCAGAGCTGATTAAAAGGACAATTGTCTTGAATCAGAATGTTAAAAAACTTCTGTATCTTTCTTATAAGAGGATGCTGTTAAATTGCTAGAAATGAGTCATTGTAAGTGTTAGAGAACATTTTTCATGATCAGCCTTTTATGTACGATAACAGAAATAGAATAATTTTCAGTGAAAATACACCTCCAAGTAGAGGCAGGTTTGTTTTATTTTATAGTGACACTGCTATTTTTCTGAGCAGAACAAATCCAGTTGTAAAAATTGGCATTTACGCTTTATTGCCTATAGTTTACTTCTGTAGAAAATTTGGGAAGTTGACAGCTGTCAAATTGGTGTTTTCCATGTATTTGTTTAGATAAATATTTAGCTATAAAGAGGGAGGGTAAGTGATACACGTGCTTCAGATGTGACTGAACTACTGGATCATTTTGTGCGTAGGAAGGCTGGTTAATACGGCGTGAGAAGGCACGGGGTCATCAGCAACAGTTGGTTGCTCTGGTTAGACAGGCAGGCACAGGGGTTTTGGTTGGGTTGCTCTTCAGGGCCTCTTCCTGGTGCTGGTTCCTGCGAATATTTCGTGGTTTCTCAGAGCAGAGGAAGAAAATCAGTTGCTGTAAAACTGAAGTCAGCTATAAAAGGATGCATGTTGCTCTCTGTGTGAGAGTTTGGGTGTCATTTGGGGTCAGATGAATATGAGCAGCTAACCCTGTCTCTCAGATTTTATGAAGCTGTGATGCTGAGTACATCTCTAAAACCATGAGGAAATACGTTATGGGTTCTAAGGGAGAGGACAGTATAGTCAGGAAACCTTTCTCAAAAACAGTCTTTTTGAAGAGGAAGTGCTGTAAAAAGTTGACAGTAAAGGGACAAAGAGAGGATTAGAAAGAGGAGGCAATGGGAAAAGGAGCCTTCCTCTTACAGACGTCAGAGTTTTCCTCCTTCAGGAAAGAAGACCAGTTTTAGATTTTATGATACCGTGTTTATTCCTGTCTGTTTCCTCTGCACAGAGCAGAACACAAAAGAAGCCTGTGAATTAAAATAATGTGCTGTGAGAAGCATCAGCAGTCACCGGGGTGACTGCCCTCTTCTCCCATGCTGTGTCCATCGTTGTGACCATCCTGTCTGCTGGCAAAGAGCAACCGCAAGAAAGATTTTTGCTGATGAACCTGTATGGATTGAGAAATAAACTACTCAAGAGCATATGCATTCCCAATAGCTTCATGCCTGTTGCTGGTAGAGGCTTATGAGGGAAGAAGGGGACAAACTCAAGTCTAGATGGACACCTCCCCAGCAGTGATCCTCATATTACATGTATCAAAACAATCGTGGGAATATTGAACGTGGTGGCTGTGTTGAGCTAGAGATACAGCAGGATCCGTTGTCACCTCAGGAACTGCTGTCTTGGAGACTGACTGACAAAGGAGGAAGGAGGGACTATTGTGTGTTTATCTTACTAACTCAGAAACTCAGACACTTCTTGTCTTGCTTTATATCTGCAGTTTCCTGTGAGGTACAGCTGGTTGCACGTGGTTTTTTTCTGCAGCGCTGATGCTACTTAATACAGCCTCATCCCCTTTCTATTTTAATGCTCCGTCTCAGGAGCTGGATGTCGACCCACTATATTTTATTATTTGTTTACTGTTTGCGCTTACAGTTCCTTGTATTTTCTGCTCTTAAGTACAAGAACTGGCTTTGAAGGAAATGTATTTGAAATGTTAAAACATGATTTGAAGAGGTAGGAGAAACAGAGCATGAACAGTAGAGGGGAAGAAACAACCTTTTAAAAGTACCTGCGTGCTAAATTGAGTCTTTTATAGTTTTTTATTTTCATTAGTTTCTCTGTGGGATGACCAAAGGGCAACCAAATCTGATCATTACATGATAAAGTTAAAACTGTGATTCGTGAAATTCCCAACAAGGATTTTGCAGTAAAATTTTGAGAAATCGCTAGAAATGTATTAAAAGTGGAATAATACAACACTTACAAGGCAATACTCTAATGTCATTGAGGAAACTAGCATTTGAGAGACTGTAATATGCTGAAAGAAAGAGGAGGACGTTGGCTAGAGAAAGTCTGGTGCATGATAGTGCAGCAAAGATAAACATTTAGTCTTAACAAAGGGGTCAGAACAGAAATGAAAATGGAGAACAAACAGGTTAAGGGATTTTTAGGTAAACGAGAAGTTAGAGGCATCTGGAGACATTTTTTCCAGGAGTTTAAAAGTAAATAGCTAGAGTGCTTTCAGAACCACCAAGGGAAGATCTTCGGGACTATTTTTCCACAGGTTCTCAGCAAATGGTAAAAAAGGAAAAGTAGTACCTGTATTAAAAGAGTGGGGAGAAATGCCGGACAGAAGGAATTAGTTATTCTGACTTAGTTTAGTCCACAGAAAGAGAGTGGAAATGGTTAAACAGTGAAGGAAAAATCTAGATGTTCAGAAGGCCTTTCACGAGAGGTAACAAAGACGTTAAATGGCATCATCATTGAGGAAAAAGTATCATCAGGGATTAAAGCCTATTTTCAAAGCCAAGATGTGCAAGGTATGAAAGTCAATTTTTCAAGTCCGTCTCAGAAGTTTGTGAGCTTCTTCTCATACTGATTGATTTATGTTCCAGAAGATGTCTTGAAAATTGTAAATAGCTTAATTCTGGCAACTCTGGATTGTGTTTTTAAACTTGGAGGCAAGGGGGAGAGGGAGAAGAAAGTGTCAAGCAGCTCAACCCACAGACTCATTACTGTTCATTAAGAGGTTTTTGGAAGAAATGTTCTGATTTTATTGTAGACATGTCTGTGTTTCACTTGTATGCAGGCTGACAGAATGAACAGTTAGGGAACTGTGTATATGTAAAATGGGTAGAATATTTATGGAAGCCAGCATTCCAAAATGACATAGCAGGGATAAAAAGGATATTTTTTTTTAGCAGAATGGCCCTGTCTTTGTATTTTTTTTTTTACAAGTTAGTTAAATTTGTGAAGAAACTTAAACTCAAAACTGAAGGATTCAGTTAATATATGACCGAGTCATGGTCTATTTCCAGAAAACTATTTGGAGACCTTCCAGGAGGGGCAATATGGAAAACAAGGGGATACAGCAGGTAGATTCCTCTTTATTCATCATGCATGGAAAGAGTTTATCTTCCTTTGTTGATGCAGGAGCAAGTCCAGCATCTGCTGGAAAGCAACAATAATTTTCTTGTAGCTATATCAGTTGAGGGATACCAAAGATAGGGTCTGTAGTGAGAGAGGATATTTGACAAAAATATAGCCAGGCATTTAAGCACACAGAAGCCCTTCCACAAAACACAAGCAAGAAAAAGTACCAAATTAAACACCAACAGTTTTGAGAACTATTTCTGGTTTTTACGATGAATCAGTTGATCTAAGACACTACCTCTCCCTATAGATCTTCCTTTGTTTATCTGCTGGGGAGGTAAAGGTCTTCTTTCAGTTCTCTTCTGCTCCATCTGTAGGCAGTGTAGCACCAGTAATCCTCTCAAGTGTTGACCTCAGACCCACAGAAGCCCTGCCTACGTTGCAGTGAAAGAGCTGCTTCCAAAGCAGATAGAAGCCAGGGTATTGCCTCTGTTCTAATGGCAGCCTGGGGCTTTCCCTTGATGAGTGTTTTTAGTAATGAAAGCCAGATTTGGTCCAGAGACCACATTTTGGCGGCACCCAAAGTTGGACTCACAGATTCATACCACAGAAGAAAGACAAGCCTGGTTTTGAAGGTGGTCCTGGAGTAGCCAACCAGAGACAGCGAGTCACGGTTGCAGAGAGTTCCTTTAAGGGTTTCCCTGGGCCTTGGGGAAGGGATTCTGCGGTGCAGAGGGACGCAAAGAAAGTGTAATGTGTGGCCTCTAGTGGCATCCGTTCGTTCCTCCGTATCTTCCACCAGATTGCTTAGCAGCGGGATGTTCTTTGCAAGAGGGTAAAAGGACCTCAAAAGGTGGATGGTAGTGACAGGGGAGACAGTCTAGTGATGAAAGAAGTCTTAGTATCTGTGGGCCTCCTGATGTGGTTTTGATTGTCCAAATGTAAATGCAGAAAACACACAGCAGACGTGTCTGCATTTTGGGATGTGGCGCGAGAGGCTGTCATGATTATTTGTAAACATGGAAGACTGTTCAGACTGTTTTATCAATTTATGGTTTTGTTTTCTGACTAAGCCAGAAATACCTTACAGGGAGAACATCTTTATTGTTTCTCTGCTTGGGCTCAAAGTGAATGGGAGTTGCATTTATTTTGGACCATTCGGAAAGACTGGGCTACAGGAGAGCAAGAAGATGGTTAGGACCAAAAGCTGCAGCGTCAGCTGGGGGATGCTCTGAACGTGTGGCATCAGCCATCTGACCGGGCAGGGATCCCCCTCGTGTGCTCCATCTGCCGCCTTGTCCTTTCCCATGCCGTGGTGAGCTGGGCTGGGGAATGTACCCGTGTGCTTGAACTAAACCACAAAGACTTCCCCTGATTTCCATCAGCACATAGGACATACCAAGGGATACTGTGGCAATTTGAGATTACCTCCTAGCAGTTTTGTCATCCCTGTAAGACTGAAAGTTTTCAGTGCGTTTACTTGCATTAGTTGGGGATCCCTGCCCCCACAGTGTCTGAACAAAAGACAGAAAGATGGAGCAGGACAGCTCCAAAGAACTTGTGGTGGAAATGAAGGACAAGGAATAACGGTCCAGAGACACTGATGAGTTCAACAGAGCCATACAGTTGGCCAATGCATAGGCTGGATTCAGTTTCTTAACCTTTTACTATGCTGCTCTTGTAAACAAAATCTGCTTCTCTTTGGTCATAAAGCAAGACATAAGAGTGGCCTCCTTGAATTTGATGCCATTTCTGAAGCAAAAACCTTAGATTCACCTTAACAGAAGCCTTATCTTGAGTGCTTCAGAGCAACTTCCAGCAAAGTCCCTAGATACCATGGTTTCTTGCAATCTGGCTGGTCTGTACACAGCATTCCCTTTTTCTTGTTTGAGATTGCGCTTAAATAGCAAACACGCAGTTACACTGAGAGCTGCAAAGAAAAGTATGACATCACAGTAAAAAATTAGGGCTTGATGACCTGGGGAATAATCATAAAATAAGCTCAGGCTTGCATGAGGTTAAATTTGATCAATTAGAATAGAAAGCTAGATCAGAGCGTGTAGACAGCTTGTAATGTTGAAATGTATTATTATCAGGTAATAAAAGATGGAGCTGTAAAGTACGAGTATTAAAGAACTCCAGCAGAGTAATTTTAAAACTCTCCCTTGAGTATGTGAATATACAATTGTAAGATTTGGTGTTGCTGATTTTGGCATGTTGTTTATGCATTTGAATAACTTACGTACTTCTCACTGAAGCAGGCAGGCTGCTAAAATCAGACTCTTAAGGTTCTGACTCTTTGAGTCAAATTGCACACTGAAATTAAGCGTTCCGAACCGCAGCTCCTTCACAGGTTGTCTGTTGGCTGGAGTCCACTCATGCCTTGTCCCTGTCGGTCTCCCAGTGAATGACGACTTCAGTTGCTTTCGTCCTTCTGTGTCAAGCAGGAAGGAGCCTTCGGAAAAGCTGCAGAGTGTGGGTGGTACTAAAGCACGTTTGACAGCCAGCTGCAAGGTTTGCAGTTGGCCTTTAGGAAGGGTTTCTGACTGTTGATCGGGAACTGTAACACGGAGAGCAGGAACCAAAAGGCTTGTTCGTGAAGTGTGATATAAAAGATTTGATCTCCATCCCACTTCAGAAGGTGGGTTTTTTTGTAAATGGAGTAAGTTTAAGCCAAGCTGCTGTTTACAGGCTGTTGTGGAGCTGACGGATTTAGCAAGGCAGGTGAAGTACCACCGTCCCTCATTTTCAGGTAGGATAACAGAAACACGAGGGAGCCATCACAGACCAACACTGAGTCAGAGCGAAGTCCAGAGCAGCGTGTTCCTGGCTCTGTGCCCAGTCTTCAATCATAGGTGTTTGTTGAGCTACCCGGTGTGAAGAGCAGACTTACATTCTTGGCTACTCACGCAGTCTCTTCCGTGAGTATTAAATCTGCATAAAGAGATTAATGGGACCTGCCAGAGACGCTGTTTCTGTCTACAGAGTTGCTAATTGCTGTTCACACATTGTCAGAATATTGCAGGGTTCGGTTCTCATCTCTGATGCTTCTTCCTCAGATACAGAGGTGTATATCAAGTGCAAACTTACTGTCCAAGGAATTTTCCTCTGGCACAGACTGGCAGGAACCTGAGCATCCCACTTTCCTACAGAGCAGATGATATCCGTGAGTTGTTCAGGGATGTGTCCCTTCCCATTAGTTTTCCACAGTCGCTGAGCGGCCACAGCACAGAAAGACCTTCAACATCCTTTTATTTTCATTAGCATTCCTGGATGTTGCTGAGTCAGTCCAGTTCTGGAGTAATATTTGCCCATCCCTCTCATTTTGCCACGTGCGACCTGGCCTGAAAATGTGTCTCTGTGCCTTAAATAACCACCGTTAGCAATGGTCCAGGAAACCCAAGGAAAAAAAAATAAAAATTCATCAGTGGTGGTGAATGTTAATTTCTTACTTGAAATAAAGTGGGTGTGAGATATTAATGCCTTTTTTTTTTTTTTTCCCTTTTGTGTGGTTACTAGTTGTGAAGGATAATTCTGTCCTGTGCAGTGAACTGTCTTTTAAGGAACTGATTGCATCTTCACATGGAGGAAGGCATGCACGCGTGACAATCTCCAAATTCTGTGTTGTTGTCTTCAGGTGGCTCTACTAAGGATCTGCTGGCTCTGTTAAGACAACAGAGGTACGGCAGCTGACGCCCTGACCCCGAGTTTTCAGTTTGAATTTTGCTTGTTTTGCACTATTCAGAAAGACCTCTCGTGCCCTGAAGGACACTTACTGCTCTTAGTGGCAGGGACATTGTAGTGGTCAGGGCAAGAACTGGGAAGCAAGATTTCTCTTGTGTGCTAGCTTTCTGATGCCAGGAAAGACCATTTTTGCTTCAGATCACTTGTTTGAAAAATTGGCTGTCATGATACTCATTGGCAAAGAAGGGGTTGATTTTTAGAGCAGCCGTTTGTGGAGTTCCGTTAGAATTCCAATAACATCCTCTCCTTAAAACTGGAGCGGACTGGTTTTGCCTTTGAGCAGGGTGAAGTTCTTTTAAGTGAGTTGAGCTGGCATATTAGGTAATCTCATTCCCATTTTCTATTTTATCCTTTATTCTTCTCTTTAATCAGGCTTTATATGTAAAAGCAGCGCTGTTTAACTGGGGTGGGGTGGGGGGTGGGGTGGGGCGCTGAATCTAGTCTTTGGAAAGCTTCTGTCCAGGCTATCTCCCTTTCTGTGGAGGAGATGGGGAATAGCTGGTCAAGCGGCAAACGCAGCCTGGCTAGCCAAATGGCTCCTTCAGAGCCTACTCACAGCCTGACAAAGAGAAAATTGCTGCTGCAACCTGGCAGGTATGGGGGGACTGGCAGCCGCTGCATGGTACAGAGAGTTGGAAGACAAGGTGGTGGAAGAGAGTGGTGTGCGGGTGGGTGGCAGATACAAAGAGCTGAACCCTAGATCCGCTTCTCATCTTTCTTGTGTTAGTTTTTTCCCCCTTTCCTCACTGAACACGTAGCACACTAAACATGCAATGCCAGCTCCGCATGATTGGAAGCAAAACTAAGCCAGTGCCATAGGAGAGTTAGCAACGCTAATGTGTCTGATGGATGTAGGGGCAACATGCGCCCCTAACGAGGCACGTGTTCCCTCTGCTCCTCTCTATTGCGTACTGACTAGTCATGAACGTCCTTCAGCGGCCGCCTGGCAAGGACTCCTCTGTGAATTGCTCAGAGGGTTCTTTGCAACTTCCTTTTACGCGGTTTTGCCAGAAGTTTTGAGTCGTGCAAAGTGACTGAGTGAGTGGTTGTGTGCGTAGACTGTAATCAAGGAGTGCAAGCTGTTCAGGCAGCTCTGACAGCAGCAGCCTGAAGAAAGAAGACATCCCAGTACACGATGAACTGACTGCTTGCAGGATGGTGGCTCACTAATAGAGCCGGGCATATGTTGTCACCATTTTCCTGTGCATATCCTTTAACTTGCTGAGAAAATTTGTTCAGACCTAGATTTTTCTTCCCTTTGTACATTTGCTTGCAACAGATAAGCACATTTCTTCTTAAAATACTTGCTGAATCGGTAAGTTTGTTCTGAATTCTATGGGATGTTAAGGGGAAGAAAAAAGAAGGGTGGTTAAGCAAAGAATTTTAAGAGCAAAGTGTTCATAAAGTAGGAACCCTTTGGCTATGTCCCGTGTTGCAGCAGCTTTGGACTTTATGCCGAGTGACAACTTGGAGTGTTCGGTGCTCATAACAGACTGCTCACAAATTGCACAACACAAGTCATTTCAACAAATCAATAATTTTCAATGCCTTTTTGTGTGTGTGCATGGACCACTCAGTGGACTGTCCAGTAACCCTGTCAAAAACTGTGGTGTTGGTTTATTTGCTCTGCCATATTAACTTGGCTCCGAGCCATTGTGAGTTGAGGCTGAAATTATCTACGAGCCTTTTCTTTGTATTTAAATTATATTAAGCAGTCTGCTTCATGCCATCTAAGTCTTGACTCAAAGATCTGGCTGGATTAGCGAGGCAGGCACAGCTGGAGTTGCAGATAATGGATAACATCCTCAGCTGGTGTATTATATCCCTATAATTCTAGTGAAGTCGAGGGAGCTACCCTAATTCTCACCATCTGAACAGCTATAGTTTTGCAATTGCTCTCTTTCTCTCCGCTGCCAAAGCTTATGTTTGGGCCTTTTGTGCTTCTCCAGCAGAACTTAATGACATCCCTTGTGTTTGAATAGGGCAGAGTGTCCTATAAACAATGGGTTTTTTTTCGAATGACTGAGTCTTAAAACTGGGAGGTGCTTTTGCCTTTCCCCAAAATTGAGGTCTATGCAGCACTTCTGGAGGACCAGATCAGGTAGCACTGAACTAAGGCTCGTCATTTAAATTAGCAATTCACAAGACCATTTCGTATTGTAACCCTTAATTAATCAGAGACACATTCCCCGTTTCCTCTACCATCTGAATTACCTACACTTTTGTATGTGCTCTCCAGACGTCCACAATGAAACACAAACTGTTACAGAAACCCTATAGTTCTTAAAGACACAGTCCAATAATTTTTGAATATTTTTCAAATGGTATTTTCCTTAGTCCTTGGGAAGATTTTCAGTACAGAAAACAACACTCCAGCATTATTTCTGGTTTTGGCCAAATGTATTAAAAAGAGTAAGACTGGAGTAATGTGGACAAATGAAGCACTGTTTTGGATGAAATTTAATACCCTTGCATTTCCATGTCACAAAATACAGCATTTGCTATTGTAAGTGCAGTTGTTCACTCAGGACAGTTAGGGAGCTTCAGATCCAACCCTGCTGCAAGTCATCTCACCTAACGGTGGCTATCACGAAGTCTAGGGCTTCTGCGGTTAATGGAGAGAGAGGAGTGACTTGTGGAAACGAACTGCCTTTTGAAGGTGTTTATTGCTCTAAGCTGGCGATAGGGGTGGTTAAAATGACCTGCTTAGATTGAAACATGCCTTAGCCCTTCTCCAAAACCAATCCTCTCCCATCTCACAAAGAGAGAAGAAGTTGCTGTCCCTGATGAGCAATGTTTGCAGCTGCCGGGTCGCACTTTAGAAAGCATCCTTGATAACTAGCAGCAGCTTTCGATTTAGGAAGTTGTTCCATGTAAGAAATTTTGATTTGTTACTGTTGTGCAGTAGACTTGGCATGGCTTTTTTTGTCTGTTCGATACCATCGCGCAAACCAAAAATTGTTTGCTAATGAGTGTTGCTGTAAATAGACTGAAATAGACTGCATGTACCATTCAAGGAAACAGTAAAATGTACCCAACTCTCTCTCTCTCTTATATGTACATATACATGTGCATATATATATATAAAATATCAAGATTTACTTCTGATAGTCTAATCTAAGAACAGTACAAATAGCTATTTTGTTAGCTGGAAGGTCCAAAGAAAGTAAAATAATTGTTTTGAGTTTTAAGAAATGTTTTTGAGGGATCAGACTGCAGTGTTTAATTTTGTTTTGAAGCGCTAGAAGTATTTATATTTGAGAAAAATGAAATCTGAACGACAATTTACAGCAAGACCTGACTTTATTTTGTTTAGAACATATTGAAATGTTCTGGTACTTTTCCCCTCCAGCTCTTACTGTGAGATGATTTGCATCTGAGCATTTTGGATAAAAGGCTCCATCAAAAACATTGCCTAATTCCCATAAGTTATGGTCAGCAAGCAGAAAAACTCCGAATCAAACTCTCAATAGGCTTCTCACAGTAGCATTTTATCTCCCAAATCAGTTACTCTGGATTTGCAGTTACATAATTAAAAGCAGAATTTGGGTTTGTTCTGTAGAAAACCCAAAGGTATTAAGAACAAGAAGCTACTGATTATTAGCTGAAATCGTAATTTCACATTGTTTTTATTCAATTATGAACTTCAAAGTGACTAAGAGAGCCCTTCTAGCCATGATTAATATTAATAGATGTCTTAGTGTTTCCAAAAGGCTGTCACTCTCAGTTCCTATATATTTTCTGGTGCCTATACCTTTAAATTCATGTGATTTCTTTAGAAAGTGTAATTGGATATTTTTATTGTGTATAGCAGGGAGGGCTGTCTAATATTTTGAAACATGACATTTTAATGACTACCCATAAAACAGCAGTCTGCTTTTGGCCACCAGAATGCTACCATTCATTTTTCTAGGAACCAGACAGCTTGTAATACGTGTGGCAGCAGCAGTGTATTATTTATAAAAAAAGGCTATGTTATCCCATTTTTAATTTACCGTAATGCACGTACATAAAAGCATTAAGTCACAGTGTACATTCTTCTAATAGGCTAATGCTATAACTAAGGAGATAGACTCTAGTAAAGTAGTCTTCATTTTTAAGTACGGCTTTGCAGTATTCCAGACAGAGGAGTACCTCCTATTTTGGGCTAATATTTTTAAGTGTTGTACATGCAGGAGTTACGATACTGGACCGATAAAACCGCGAAGCAGCCCTGTGACTCTAGTGACAATATAGTGGGTGTTGCCCATTACGATTTATGAATTTTTCCTGCAACTGAATTTAATTGCTAACATATTTGTCACCTTCAAAGCCAGTCTCTGGTGTAGATACAGGTACCATCTATTCCGCACCTCGCCGCAGCCAGCTCTGTGACCGGTTTCCTCTACATTTTTGCACAGCGCTGCTGCTTGATTTTTCCTTTGCCAGGGGACGCTTTGAGCAGTCTGAACATGAGGAAAAGCTCCTTTACCTTTCCTTGAATTTAAATGGCCTGAGTGGGTGCAGTTTCACAGCTTCAATGGCAGTGAGAACAGTTTAACTGATTATAAAGCGAGCAGAAAAGATACAGATCTTTTAGTTGAGCACCGAGAGCTGAAAGTTGCACCTGGCAATCGTAGGCTGAGGCCAGACACACGTGTGAAGCCCTGGAGTCGGTGGCCGAGCTGGACAGACAGCTCACGTGCAAAGGATAATCAGCTAATTTATGGACGATGAATCATTCCCTCAGATAAAAGCATGTCAACACCAGCTGGCAAAATCCCTCCGAGTGGCTATTCTTCAGGTAAGCTTTAAATTTCTGGCCCCTTTCCATAGACTCACAGGCTGAGACACACAGGCCTTATGCATTAGGTATTTACTTAGCCGACACTGGAGTTGGATTTGAGTGCTACCTGTCCCCCATCCCTAGCTGCTTGCTACTGATTCAAGGTGGAATTTGTGGAATTTGAGAATCACCAGAGAGGTGATTCTGCCCCTCTACTCTGCTCTCGTGAGACCCCACCTGGAGTACTGTGTCCATCTCTGGAGCCCTCAGCACAAGAAGGACATGGACCTGTTGAAGCGGGTCCAGAAGAGGGCCATGAAGATGATCAGAGGGCTGGAGCACCTCTGCTATGAGGACAGGCTGAGGGAGTTGGGGTTGTTCATCCTGGAGAAGAGAAGGCTCCGGGGAGACCTTCTAGTGGCCTTCCAGTACCTGAAGGGGGCCTGCAGGAAGGATGGGGAGGGGCTGTTTGCAAGGGCGTGTAGCGATAGGATGAGGGGCAATGATTTTAAACTAGAGCAGGGGAGGTTTAGATGAGACATGAGGAAGTTCTTTACAATGAGGGTGGTGAGACACTGGCCCAGGTTGCCCAGAGAGGTGGTGGAGGCCCCATTCCCGGAGACATTCAAGGCCAGGCTTAATGAGGCTCTGAGCAACCTGATCTAGTTGAAGATGTCCCTGCTTACTGCAGGGGGGTTGGACTAGATGACCTTTAAAGGTCCCTTCCAACCCAACACATTCTATGATTTTATGAATTTGGTGCATGATCCGTGGCTGGAGCTCAATGCACCTCTGAGTGTGGCATTAGTGAAGTTGCAGAGCTTTGCGTTGAAGCAGCCCTCATAAGTTTTATTTTACTGACTTTCCTTGGAGGTAGTAACCCCTAGCAGGAGGCAGGAACAAACAGTTGGGAGAACAGGTCATTGTATTTGAAATCATCACAATGAACGTGAGTCAAAGCCTGAAGCAATTCTGCAAATCCATCCAACTGTTTCTGTTTAGCTTTCGACTGTGTATTGTAACCCCTTTTAAATAGGCATCCTTTTTTCTTGTCCTTGCTATATAGGACATCAAACCTAGGAGGGTTGCTTTTGTGTGGCCGACCGTCATTTACATCTGCCAGCATCAGTGTCTCTTGATGTCGTAATTTCACCAACATAATTTAAAAAAAAATCACCCCTGAAGTGCATTTAAAAGTGAGAAGTAAGACTTGATTTGTGATGGCTATATACTTCTTAGGAAAAAAACCAGAGGTACGGGGAATTTGTATTTGTTCAGTGTATCATAGAAGGACAGTTGGAGTAAGCCGTACTGTGATATCTGGAGGGAACATTATAGTCCACAATTTTGAACGCTCCACAGGGAACGTCTCTATTTTTCAGTAAGTGGCATCAGCCTGTTTGCCTCAGCACTGCAGAAGCCTAGACGTTCTTGCTAAGAGTTCCCTGTTGTAGAAGGAGAGGGAGAGCTTAGAGTAAAGCTTTTTTAAATCAGCAGAAGTGGGAAGTTGATCCCTGCATTACGCAGCAGCCATGCTAGCTGAAAATGGATAGGAGGCAGCTGGTTTCAATATCAAGGGTTTTCTCCCCAGAAACTCTGTTCTCTTCACAAAAATGAAAATATTTTTTTAATTTTCTTTATTTCTTGCACTGATAAGCTGCGACAAACACGTAATTCAGAGTGCATGACTGAAAGAGGAATAGAGGTCCTTGATTATTTCCTTCTTTGTTACAAGCAGCCCTTTCTTTTGCCAACCCGAAATACGTCTGGCACATTTAGCAGTCACAAAGAAAGGGACGGTGTGTCTGCCTTGCTTCTGGTGGTAGATCTACCCCCAGGAAAGAAATATTTTGAGCAATGATTCAATGATGAAGGTGAAAGCGGTAAAACTACTTGGCCTTTACATGTTGTTCTGCACTCGCTTTTCCTTTATCTCAGTACAAATTAAATGAAAGTTCTATAAATACGTGCTCAAGAGATCTGAGAGTGAAAGCTGTTGTTTGAAATCCCAAAGATGATTAAAGCTTATTTCCTCCCTGATCTTTGACTCAATTACAACATTAGACTTTGGTTCCTCTTGGATGTCGCTTCCTGGGAAGCAAAGGCAAAAATGCCCTTGGGTCCACAGCTAATAAGGCAGTTTCTTGTTGTTCTTGGAGGCCTTGTTTCAAGGCAGTCAACGCCATCAGTTGATGCAAACACTGTGTATGTTGCTGTGTATTATTTTTGTGGTAAGAGCCACCTGTGTGTTACTGTACTGTGGAGGATGTGAAAAGATTAATGAAGAGCAGGGATAGGAAGAGGAAGAGGAAGCGCTGGGAAACGGGATTGTGGTGACATCTGGGAGTTCATGAGATGCTGTTGGGAGGCGAGGAGGAAAGGCAGATATAGGAGAAACAGGGAGGGAGGCGGTGAGAAATATTGTGCAGTGTAGGTACTTGCTACAAAATAATTTATCAGGAAGCCTTATGAGATTTTACTTTGTGCTATAAGTCAATTGACAAGGGTCCTCCAGAGAGTTTAGTGGGATAGGGAGCATGTTACTGAACCGTCTCAGTTTGGTTATTACTTTGCTAGTGTTCCTATAAGCAAAATAAATGCTTTCGCTGTCATGATTGCAGCTCCCATTTCCAACTGAATGAAATGTGAGAAATAAAATCAGAGTATTTATTTACGTATTTATAAATCCAAGTCCTGCGGAATTAGACATTTGAGGCAATGGTTAGGTTTGCTTTTTCTTCCCCAGAGCTCTCCTCTCTGCCGTTTGCTCATCAAAAAGTGAAACCTCTAACAAACCTCCAAAAATCAGCCTGCCCTTATCAGCCTAGCTACAAAATAATTTGCAAAGATGTCTCCTCATCAGCCTAACGATAGAGACTGGCCTTTGATGAGGAAAATCCCTTGCGGTCAGTCATGATGAAGGTATTCAGAGGTTTTGTGATGCAGAGAAATAGTGGCTAGATCAAAAGGGTGATTAGTTGTTACTGTGCAGAAAAGCTCTGCAGTACGGACCAGGGGGCAGATTCTCTCTCTCTCTGGTTTCTGGTTTTCTCGGTTTCCCGCTGGCGTGAGAGAGGCAGGTCAGGCAAACCGCTCTCTGCACTTGCGGATAAGGCTTCTCTCACAGATGGAAGTCCCTTTGCCAACTTCCAGCATCCTCAGGAGCAGCTCTGATGAGCATTTTTACTCCTTGCTAAACTCCTCGCTAAAAAAAAGGTGCTTCCTTTAGCAGGAACCACCTCATTCCAGTGAAGAGCAGCTCTCCTTGGGTGAGAAGATGAGTTAAAAATTGCAGGTGGGTCCCATTCATTTCACACCAGGAGCAGTTGCATGCAGTCAGATTTTTTTTTTCCCTTTTCTTCCTTGCTTCTGCCCTTTAAATCAGTATTTAAAAACGATGCAATGAGCCCATCGGCTCTGCTTCTCCTTTGGTTTGCCATTCCACTTGCCCTGTCCTTGTCTTTGGTGATAACCTGTCAGTTACTTGTTACCTCCTTCTATTTTCAAGCAGCTTCCTGAAGGAATTTGCCTGCTTATCCTCTTCCTTTTCCACATATTGTGCAGTGTTTAAAATACACTGCCCTTCCTTGAGAGGGTTTGTTCCCTGTGTGTATTTCTCTTGGCTTCTCTTCCTTGTGGCTGTATGGGCCCCTCCTCTGAGGAGCTGAGCACGTGCCATGTATTTCCTGCCTCCTCATCTGCCTTTTCTCTTCCCGCCGTGCCCCCAACAATTTCAAAAAGATCAATGGGAGCAGAGAGTGTGTAACAGCACAGGCTGGGCCACGTCCTTATTTGTAATCATTAAGCCACATTATCACTGCACATACGCAAACGTGCACGCACAAACAGCAGATCCACATCTGGGGTAAACGTGTCGCGCTGTCGTGTCACTTGAGCTGCTGGAGAAACTCCGGTACGAAGTACTCTTTGCAAAGTCTCCTAAAAATAATTTCTTTTTTTCATGTGTCTCTCTAGTTGCAATGTTTTGGAGGGGCTTATTCCTTTGTGTAGCCACTGCTTTGGCTTTAGTTTTTGCTTGGTCAGTAAAAGAGTAGAAAAACATCTGACGTGCCTCATATTGGATGCCCCATCCCTGGAAATGTTCAAGGCCAGGCTGGATGGGGCTTTGAGCAGCCTGGTCTAGTGGGAGGTGTCCCTGCCCATGGCAGGGGGCTTGGAACTAGATGGTCTTTAAGGTCCCTTCCAACCTGAACCATTCTATGATATTCTGTGAGGCTTTAGTTCTAGCTGTTTAAGTTTCTTCTATATTATTTGGTGTCTTGACAGTGTCTGTAAGTCTGCTTTGTTTTCCTTCCTAAACTGTAACTTTTTCATTGCAGAGCCTGTGTTGGGGACATAATATACTAACAATTTCAGATACCGCTTATTGAGTGCGGTAATAGTGATAAAACTAGAAAAAAAGGGGGGGAAAATGTCATACTTCATCATGAACAATATTTATAGAATTAGAAGGAGCAGCATAGCCTTTTCTTAAGCTATCGGCTGACTGGCCCTGTGATTCTGCTTAATGAAATAGGAGGCGGCTGGATGATGGAGCTAACTCTTCAGTGTTGGGTCAGCACATAGTCTGTAGGGACAGTGGTGGCCCCCAGAGTCTAGATTAATGTTAATTGGTGCTAAGAAAGAGAGAGAAGATTTTGCTAACAGATGTTAGCAAAGCATGGAAAAGGTTCAGAGAAGCCCTGCCACGTTTGGAGCCTCTGGGCAGGAACCATAGCCCAGAGAAGGCAATGGAGAGATTTTTTGAAAGGTGTTTATACTTCCATATAAGGCAGTGTCATCATGACACCTTTGCCTTTCTTCACCCTCTCATAAAATGAACTCAACCTGTGACTCTCCTGTGGCTTGCACATTGCCAGTTTTTTACAAAAAAAATTATTTCCACTTCATTGCTTTTTGATGTTTTATTGGGAATTGGTTCACTCTGCTTTTATGCTGCAGCTCTCAAAGCATCTCTTTGCTGGCTCCGACCTCCGCCTGTTCCCGGGTGGTCTGTCTAACCTTTTCGCTCTTTTTCAACTCCGCTTTTCGCTTGTGTCATTATATCACAACCCCAGCCTTGCAACAAAGGCATGATTAGCCGTTTAAATAGTCTGCATCTGCTAGCTGGTGTTAGTCTGTGGAGCTACGTCATTTCGTAACACGCTCAAAGGTCTCCAAGGTAGAGATAATTTTGCACAGTGCATTTTTTTTTTTTTTTTAGCAGAGCCAGGATGGGTGTGTTAAACAGATCAAGCGAGGTGTTAACAATGAAAAAGCAGGAGGATGGGCCGGCTGCTGGCAAGACATTGCCTTGGGGAGCTAAAAACCGGTATGACGCCATTATGCCTGATCTTTGACCACCTGCACTTGTGCTGTACAAGCAGGCTTTCAGGCGGTGCTGATGGGGCTTTGTTTTCATTCGTGATCGCAGCTGCAGTGTTTTCGCTGCGCTCCTGCTGAAATGGTTTGTTTTCATCATTCCTGTCCTTTTCTGCGTGATAGGCATATCCCCACACGTCCTTTCAATATTTATGTATGTGTCTAAGTAGTTAAAGGCGAAGGAGGTTTTTTTAAGTCGCCATGATTTGGGGATGTGGCCCATTTCTTGCACAGGGCCTCGTGAGGCCGACGGACCGTTGTTGACTCCAAAAGGCCTGGATAAGGCCCCAGGGATTCTTCCTCTCTTCCTTTGCTCCTTCCCCTGACGGTCTTTCAAAATGCTACTGCCGGACTAATTGTGCCCTAATTGAGAACAATCCTGGAGCGATTCCACCGAGGTCAGACACGACATCAGCAGCGTTGCGCAGGCAGCGAGCGTTGGGTCCGTTGTTCCTGTCCCACAGCACGCTTCCCTAGTCCCGAATCGGGGCGCTGGAACTACGTCAAAGGCATAACATCTTTCAACAGGACGCGCAGCCTCAGCACTTCAGGCGCAGCGCGGGGATTTGGATGTGGTCAGTGTTTGCACTGGCAGACTTTTTGTCATTTTCAGTAATTTTGTTGTCTAACCAGCGCGTTCGGTGTAAGATCCCGGCATGAGATAAGGCGTTATTCTTTGCTGGCAAGCAGATTACTTCTCACAACATGTTCAGGGTGCACTGCTGGTGCGTAATATACTGATCCATCATCCCCATAATTTTACAAGGATAAATGCAATCTCCCAAGCTAAGCTGATATATATCATCTCAAAAGTGCATTCGCCTGGGATATATATCAGGGTGATATTGAATTAATCTTTGTTAGGTTTAGATAACTTCATCCCAGTGAATTTCTTGGTGTGACAATGATGCAGCTGGATATAATGAGTCCACTTCCGTCAAGTGATGACAGCTTCACTTTCCAGACAATTCTTACCACATTTGGTTTATGCAGTGTGTTCCTGTATGCTGAAGGCAACAGGAATTTCTTTTTAAGCTCCCTGGGAGTGGGATCCGCCACTCCTGCTTGAAAGTTGTTGTTGTCTCTTTTCTTCGATGGCATCTGTTTCTAGAGCATGCCAGGGTTTTCTGTGTTTCACCATCTCTGAGCTGTTTGTTTCTACATGCATTTTAATGTCTGCTTCTGGCCTTTTTCCCTTGGTCTCATTATAGCTTTCTATGCATCTCATTGAGCTGATGAGGCATGGGTTTTATACTGTGCTTTTTTGCTCGGTCACATTGAAGATACGGCCTACTTAGGAGGACCGCTCCCCGCCATACATCCAGCATGGGTTGAGCTTCCATCTGGGACCAGCAATTCAAGTGTTATGAGGGCCGCTTGCTCACTGGCATTCCCTTTTTATACCCTGTTCATCAGAAATGTGCATACAATTTGCACCAGTGACAGCCTTAATCCAGCAAAATACACTTCTAAAGATGTTTTAAGTTTGCACACAGTTTCTGCCTCTGGTTCGCGGAGAACTGCAACAGTCTGCGAGGAGGCCTGTTGCCTTTCAAGTATCTGAGCATGTATTTCTGGCCTTCCTCCTCATTACTTTTCTTCAGCAACAGCCACCATGTGCATGCTGAGCAGCTTGTCCCTGGCTATCACAGCATCTGTTATTTCGGGCAGAAGTGGTGTGTTTCAGAGCGGGCTTTCCTCCTGGTGTGTCTGTGCATGGAGTAGGACAGCTGTCTCCTAATCACTGACCAATCTTGGCTCCTTAAAATTCTGATTTTCTTAGTCCAGGGCTCTTCTGGGGTTGTCCCTGCCCAGTGTCCTTGGAGTTTAAGCCACTTTTTTTTTTCTTAGTGTTTTCTTTTAATATGATGTTTATGAATTGGAGAGGGTGGGTGGAAAAGGACAAAAGCTGAATGACAAAAGCTCAGATTTTAGATCTGAGCTCTACAGCTGTATTCATCGTTCATCGGGGCATCTATGTCTTTCTGATGCTTGTGGTTATAAAGCATTAATATATCATGAGCATAATTTCGAATGTAGCTGTCTTGAAAGGATTTCCAGAACCTTGATTATTATCACCCTTCACAGTACAGGAAGTAGGTTTGGGATCCTTAAACTTATTTATTACAAACAGCTCCCATGCCTTGGTGGTGGGGCTGCAATTGCTGGATAGCTCTGGGGTACGTTTTCCAGAAGAATAGTGTATTCGTTGAAAAATACAATTCACTACATTTTGGAAGACACAAAAATGGTTTACAAGTTAGTTCTTCTCAAGACAGTAGTAGTTTGTTCAATAAAAAACTTAGTTCATTTTGAGATTTTCCAAATGGTCTGCAAGAAGGATAACTGAAAGTCCAGAAGCGAACACAGAAAAAGTCCAAGTATAAACACAGAAAAGGTTGGCAGTCAGGAGATCTCAGGTCAGGAAATTATTTTATATGGCAGAAGGTGGTAAGATCCCTCTCCGAAATGTACTGAAGATGCATCTATAAGTAAGCAGGACGTGCAGGGTAACAAATTCAAACCGAGCATTTTCTATTGGCATGAGTAAAAATCAGAGCATAAAATGAAACATTTTATCCTTTTCTTTCCAAGGAAAGAAAAATATTTTTCCTGTTAAGGGGGATTAGAACTAGCCACCTTTTCCTGCAGCCCTGGCCAGGACCCTCCTGCCCAGCCCAATGCCCTGGGGACAAGGAGTCCCAGGGTATCTCCCCATGCTGAGGGACACGGCTGCTGCTTTCCCAGTTGCAGATTCAACCAGAGCCTCATACTACCAGCTTGTCCAGCTGGCCCTCACCAGGTCTGGGGAAGATAACAGGCACTCGCCCGCCCCCAGCAGCCAGCACCAGGCTCATGGGCTGTGATCCACAGTCCAACTCCAGCCGCTGGCACCTGGCTTGTCCTAGTCCTCCCAGTAGCCGTTTTTTGGGAAATACACCCCCGCTGCCCCAGTGGCTGGGGACAGAGACCTCCCCTTGCTTCAGCAGTTGGCAGCACGGACCCAGGGATACCTACAGCCCAGGTCTGACTCCAGCAGCTGGCCCCCAGTGCAATCACGCTGGTTGCCCCAAAAGCTGGAGCCTGTTCCTTGCAGCCTGCACACAGACGGGATAGGGAGTGGAGATTACGCAGAGAGATAGTTAAGAAAAGATTTAATAAGAAGGTAGGACAGGCTGTGGTGGTAAGGCACAGGGCTCAGCCAGACAAGCGTAGTTTACAAATGTTTTACATGTGACCAGCCCCTTTTATAGCCTTTTCTGTCTACCCTCGTTTTGTTCCTCCCTGCTCCCCTTCCCCTGCATGTCCTTTCATCCATCTTTTCATTGATTTCTGTAGTTGTACTGGTCTCCCTCATCCCTCCCAGGCTGGTGTCCAGGACCTCCTCTGGTTTCCGTCTGCAAAGCCCAGGTTGATCTTCCTGGTGGTAGCCCCTGCAGTTTCTTGAAAGCCCATCAATGAGTGTGAATGGTGAGCTTTATTTCTTGTCGTTGTCTCCATGTCTGTTCTGTCAGGTCTGTTCCTCTGTATGTTTGGGGTTTTTTATCATCTCCTTTTCTTATCATCCCAATTTGGGACTTCCTTGATCAGACAGCCTTGCTGGAATAAACATTCTCACACTCCTCCATGCCTTTATTGGTTAGTGTGTCTGACCAGGTTTGCTTCTCCTCACTGCTTCCCTTTATCATTTGTTGGTCAGGTTTGTGTCCCTGTGTGTTCTTGTTTATGGATTTCTCCTTTGCTTACTATCCCGTTAAAAAAAAAAAACAAAACCCCATAACCTCACAAAAATATTTATTTATTGAAGAGGTCCTTGACCAGATAGATAGCCTTTAAGAAGCAGACAGTCTCTTTCCACCTACCCTTACTTTTCCTATTCACACACCCCCACCCCACCCCCAATTTCTCTCGGAACTAAAAAGCAATTTTAAAAAGAAATAATACCACATAGTATCTTTTCTTTATATAAAATTTAAAGAAGAGAGAGCTTTTATAAGATTGGTTGTTGAAGTATTTAGTGAAGCAGTATATAAGAACCAGATGGATGTACGTTAAGGGAGAGAGGAGCACAGGCAGCACAGAAAGTTTTAAGCAATTGTTCCAGCAACACCGGAAAAAAAGAGGTAACAGATGAAAATAGTAGATTGGAGTAGAAAGAGGAAATAACATTTTATACTGACCAAGATAAACAAAGGTCTAGGCAGAAACATCCTAAAGACTAACACAAGGGGAAAGAACGTTAGGGGAAGTGCGTGCTGGAAATAAGTGGCTCTACCAAGAGCAAAAATCTCTTGTTGTACCTCTAAACACAAAGTTCACAATGAATTGTTTCGTTTCTATTTGCCACTCAAGTGAGCCTCCGGGATGCTCTGTTTTTTCTCTGCCTTGATGAACCCATCCAGATTTAGTACCTAGTGCAAGTGGCATTCATACGTGCCTAATCCTGTCTTTCAGATCTTGTCTCCTGTCTTCGCCCATTAGCTTCTTTCGCTGCTTCATTACAGCAGGAAATTAAAAAAAAAATCCTTTGAGGAAAGGATCCTGCAATCTCCAGCACATGGAGAATGATTTTAAAATGTTGGCAATCTTGTTTTATCCTCTTCTGGTGCTCTGCAAGAAGTATAATAGATTTCAGCTGAGCTCAGATCCATTGCCCAGAAAGAGCCAAATGGGAGGTGGGTGCAACCCTTACTAAGAAACTGAGCTGATGATGTGTAAGACATAAGAAAAATCAGCCTAATTTCTCTGTTTCTTGGATTCTCAAAACGAACGGGAAGAAAAAGCAGTAAAAAGTTACTTTTGTTTTTTTTTTTTTAAAGAGAGTAGCTATACTTACAAAAATAATGAATTATCATTTCTGTATGTGCTCTTTTGGGGTAAAATTTCTATTTTTAAGCCAGTAAATCCTCTGTGGATTTCTGTCTTTATGTTTTATACCAACAAATGCACTTGTCTGTAAAAGGAAAGGAATAGTATTCCTTCCCAGAATGAATCTCACCAGCTAAGTTTGACGCATTCAAACTTAAAGACTGAGTTTTTCTATCTTGTGCAGCTTTTGGGGAAAAGCTGAATGACTGAAATTAGCTGTTTTATTTGTGTAACGTAGCAAATGGCACAAACGGATTATCTGAAGTTGGGTCACTCTTTTTGAGGAAGTTTGTTTTAATCAGTTTTTCATGGCAGTTTTCTGCCATCTGGTCTGGAACGTATTACAGGCAAGAACTTCTACTAGAATTAGTTAAATGAGAGATGTGCCACCCTAACACTTAATTTCTATTCCCTGCCTCTTCTCTTTTTTTTTCCCTTTTCTCTAGCAGTCATGCTTTTTTTAATTTCTGATTTGAAAGAGTAAATAGTGAAAGCGTAGTGACTTTCAAGATACAGGGAGCAGTTTGGTAGATTCAAGCTGATCCGCTGGAATTTTTCATCTCCGTTTCATCGTTTTTCCACAATAGCTGGTTTGTTGGAAGAGGAAACGGAAACCTGCCAAAAGCTGTCATTTTGCTGAGAGAGAACCAAATGGTACTTCTGAAAGATAAAGCAGGATGGAGAAAATCAAGCTGTCAGTATGTATAGTGCAATTTAATAGGGCAGAGAATAATGTGGCTCTCATGAGGGAAAAATTTCCCCAGAATGAATTGAAAGTAGAATTTGAACCTACGCGTTTTATTTCAGTCGCAATTTAAAAATAACAGTAGTTGCAAGTGACTCTGAGAATAGAGGGAGATGGAAAAATAGATTAAACAGGTTTTATTTACCTATGTAGCTAATTCCTGGCATGTGGGGCGCAGGGAGAATTTTTCTAGTATGCTAGCTGAAAAACCCCTAGCAAAAATTCTCTCTTCAGCTGTACTTGATTTCTTAGCTAATATGTACTTCACTAACGACAGCCACTATTCTTCCATCAAACACACAAATAGCAGTGCAGATGCTTAAAAGTTCTGGGCCACTGAAATCTGAGGATTTGTCAAGCAAAAATGAGAAAGTAACTTCGTCCATTATGGTTGTAATAAGCTATTCTTATGGACTAGATTTCTTCTTAAGTTACAGTTTAGCTGGGAATGCTCGAGGCTAATGTTAAAGAAATTTAAATAGGGAGCTTTCTAATACAAATTTAATGGTTTTAAGTTATTTGGGAGCTTTATTTAAAATATTGTTGTGTATTTAAAGTGTAAAACTGGTAACATAACTTTTTAAATTGTGAGTTTGAATATTGTGATCCTAGAATTTTATTCTTTATCATCACTGGTTTTTCAAACACAACAAAGATTTCTTGGGTTTTTGTTTGTTTGTTTGTTTGTTTGTTTTTTTAATGAGGTTTCTATGTGGAGGGTATGGGCTGCTAATCTATCAATCACATCTATTTCAGAAAACATATCACGCTGTGAAGTTTCAGAATGTTGTCGTGGAAGAAAGTTGAGAATTTTCTCATCATTCTGGGCAGGAAATTAGAATGTGGCTACTTGGATCTTGCAGGAACTTTCACAAAGGAAGTGAAATTCGGGAAGATGACGAGCAGGATGTTTCACGTGCAAGATTGCACGCATATGGAAGTTGAGAGAATGTAAAAGCATATAGCAACATACTCAACGTAAATGTAAAAATAGTGTTAAAAGCTGTTGACAGTGCACAGATTGTGCTGTAAAGGGTATTATGCAATACTCTGTCCCCTCCTGTTAGAGCGGGGAGTATATTGCTGTGATCCTTCAAAGGGAGGCACTTACTGTCCTTCCTCGGGTCCTTCCTCCCTGAGATACCAGCTTGGTATAGCCTGAAGCGAGTGCTCTGCCCTTCCCCAGCCTTTGGTGGTGGCCTTGCTCTCTCTCT
>VXBH01005919.1:104481-165460 GCA_013400035.1 Rynchops niger | reverse complement strand
TTTTTTTTTTTCCCTGCAGGAAATATCTGGAGCATGAAGTTTACACCTAGTTTCAGATGTGAACCTGGCAGGAAAGCAAAGCACTGCCCTTGGCGGGCTTGGCTCAGTAAGCCCATGTGTGACCTCTACCCGAGCGTGATCACAAACCTTTTACCAGCAGTAAAGTGTTTCAGGGCTTTGCTTCTAATTCCCTTGTAAGCTCCCAGAATGACTTGTAGGGACATCACTAAGACCCTCACTGGTTGTTCCTGGCTAGTAAAGCCTCAAGACAGGTCCACTGTCTGCCTCCCCATGCGGCCCTAGGCTCCCAGTTGTAGTCCCAGGGTCAGCTTGTGACAATGGCAAAAGGTGGCTTGTTCCCTATCTCTCTTGCACTGAACTGGTGCACTTCCCTTGCCTGATGTGCAGTGGAGGCATAGCTACACCAGTAAATAGAGAGGGCTAGGGATCAATCCATGACTCCAAAGCCAAGCAGCACAGACTGGCTTATGAGGGCATTGACTGAGTCCCTGTAGCGTGTCTGTCTTGGAGAGAACTAGCTGGAGCACCTGGACCAGAGCCAAAGGGTGAGCTGACATCCTTAAGCTATGTGAGCAATATCCAGCACTTCTGCTGGCTTTGAGGTCCTTTTTAATTTAACAGGGACAATAAATTTCTCAGCACTATTACAGCACTGTGTCCCCAGCAGTTATAAGGTATGGATGGCTGTACAAAACTGTTGTCCTGAAAACAGATACCTGCACAAGTTCTTAGTGTTCTCTCGGGTAGGAGAATTTTTAGAACAAGGGTTAGACAGTGAAGATGGTATGGCTGCGCTCAGTTGCCTGTATGTTTAGCTTTGTATGTCTCAATTTGTGCAGGTCCGAACCATCCAGTCTTACAAACTGAGACCACTGAGTTTGGAACCACGCTGGGTGGGATTTGAGAGCTGGAGCTTGGGTGTCCTGATCTGGAAAGGAGAAGAAGTTTAAAGAAAGTGTTGGGAGAAAACTGATCACTGCATCTGGGCTGAGCAAGAAGATTTTTCTCCATGTCACTGGTGGGAACTGTGGGTCTGCTCAGAGATTTTGCAGTACAAGCCACGGGTGGCTTTTTAAGATCATCTGTGCCTTTTTTTTTTTTTTTTTTTTAACATCTGTCAGTCGTAGTATTTGATTCTTTATTACTGGTTTTATGTTAGTCGCAGGACATTAGGAAGCATTACAGGGCAACTGGAAGCTCCTAAAGAGCCTTCTCTGAAGTTAGCATCTCTTACAGTGCTGACACGGCAGGATTTCCAACGAGCTCTTTGCTCTGCCTCTTCTCCATTCCTCCTCGGGTTCCTTTCTGGCATCTCAGCTCTGCCAGAACATCTGCAGCGTGGCCCCGAGGCAGCCACCGTAAACCCAGGTGATCCCTCCGGTCCTTTGTACCTGCGCCTTTGTTTCCCTTGTCTGTTGGGGAAATTTGTACCTGCTGCTACATACAAATGAGTTGATCACGAACAATTGAACTCAGATTGCCCTGAAAAAGAGACCACTGCTGGGCTATCCCAAGAGACGTGGTGGCTGGTATGCTCTAGCTGAACTAGGTCGTGCATCTGCCCTCTGCGTACCTAGTACTCCAGCACGTGGGACTGCAGAGAACGGCATTGAGAAAAAGAAACCAGACAACTAGCTGGTGTGTATTGACTGTACTATTTTTGCCAGCTGGCTTTCTGAAAGGAAATTAATTAGGCACACTAGTATGGCCTCGTGCAAATTGTTTATGCTTTTGACTCCACGCTCCTAGGTCCATTAAGCCGGAAATGGAACTGGGTACGGCTGCTGGAATAGAACACACGGGACTCTTCTGCCAGAGCAGAGTGCTCAGGTTTTTTTTTTCCTCACTTCATGCTCCAGCACAGTCGCTGCCATCCCTCATTTCTCCTGGTACATTACACATCCGAGGTTCAGGAATGCAAATGATCATGCTGAATGAATCATCTCCATAGCCTTGTGCATCCAGATAATATCATTGTCTTTAGTTGTATGTTCACAGTGTGCTTCCTGAATAATGCAGTGTACTGGTGGTTTCTGAAACTTTAAATATCTGGCATATGAGATCATAAAGACTGACCTATATACTCATTTGATGAAAAGTTAGTGTAAATCCATTGATATCAGGGGAACTGTGCTGATTTCAAGCATCAAGACAGGACCTTAATGATCATATTTCTACTCCATTTCAAGGTATATTCAAAATAGAGGAGTCCTTTAAAATGCGACGTTCGTCAGGTTGTTCTTTTTAACAGAAAAAATGCAGATACAGGAGGAGATAGAGGAAATGGTCTAATTTTTAGAAAAAGCAGGACTAGTCTGAAGAGGACTTGGTATTACAAGCAAAGTGCTAGATTTGCTGGAGCATGTAAGGTTCCTGGCTCCAGCTTGGTAAAGCACAACAGCATTGTGTGCTGTGGCTTATTAGAGTAGCAGATTAGAGAAGGGAAATTTTGGCCTTGAGGCAAATTCAGATAAAATTATGTTGCTTGTTAAAAAATGTATTTGTTTTCCAAACCATTACCTGGATAAAGCCTCTGGAGAAAAATCTCAGCAATAGCTTCCAAGTGTTGCACATCACTGTACAAACTATTCTGGCCCCTGTGAAACAAAAGGCTGAATTTCACCACAGTTACTGTTTGATTAGCTGTTTTGGGAGTATGTGTACTGAGCTGCTAGGGACTTAAAGGTCTAGCAGCCAAAGCCACGGATCATTGAATGATCCTCCTCGCATTTGGAAACCTTCTGGGAACCCCCCTTCCTTCCTCAAGGGGGTGTTTATGGCCATGACTCTTGTTTGTCCGGTGTGATTCATGGACAACCTCAGGTTCTTCAGAGCTGCTGACAGCCTTGACATTTACAGCTACTTTCAAACCTACAATTTGGCCTTAACTGAAAAATACCCTGGCCTTATCAAATGGACGCCCTTAAGGTATTCTGTTTTCCTGTCTTTGGCTTGTGCTGTAGACCCGAGACCATACCTTCCTCCTCACTCCACAATACCCTTTGGCCTGGTTGTTAGGTCCAAATCTATAGGTTTTTTTCTCGTAATGTGCTACTGTTGCTTCAGGGAGACAAGCCACTAATGGATAGCTTTTGTTCTGTCTGATTATTCAGTAATACTTTAAAATAATGGCTTAATCTCTGTTCACATCTTTGGAGTTTATTGTAATCGCATAAAGCATGTGGAAGTTATTTAGTATTAATGTGATTGTCAGAAGTCCTTTGATAGAATTTCTACCATAATTCAGTATTAATTACTCTGAGCATTAAAGAAAAGGAGCTTATTTTTTGTGCTGCCTGAATCTGAAAGAAATCTTGATTTTGTAGGAGACAGCAACTTGCTTTCCTTAATCATTTGAATGTGAACATCTGCAAAAGCTGATGTTCGTTGTGTTTCAGAGAGAAAAGGTAGCTCAAAGGAGTACAAAATTAGGAGTGTAAAGGTTGACTGTAGTTTCACACATAGCACTAGTTGGGAAGATGCTTACCATCTCCTCTGCAACCCATGTGATATCAGTGGGTCGTCTCAGTCTAACTCCTCTTGCAGTCAAGTTTTAGTACCTTCATGAAGGGAATTGGTGCAAAGACCCAAGGCATATAAAAAGAAATGAAGCTGGGGCTAGGTGTCGGGTTTTTGTGCTGACTAAAACTTTCAGATAATATAGTTGAAGTTGTCCACAAGCAGTTCACAAAATCAGACTGAGTAGTTTCAGCTGAACAACACAGAGCTCAGTTGAGGAAACTGCCCAGGGCTGATGCCGTATTTTATGTGAGAGGTGAGTAGTCCCCTCAGTCACTCAGTTGTGGTAGGTCCAGGTTCAGTTCTGTTTGAGAAGACTTAAACCTCTGCTTCTCAGCTAGTATGAGGCAGTCCTAGCCATTAGCAAGGGCCATACTGGGCTGGTGTCATCTGTTGATATTGTTCCAGTCCATGTAACTAAAGAGGTAAGGCCTGAAGGCCAGGTGACTCCACCACCTGTTTAGATGGTCACTCTCTTCTTGTCTTCCTCTCTGATTTAATGAGTATTTTACGTCCAGTAAAATTAGCTTTAACAGGAGGGACTGAAAGACCCTGTGGTGGATTGAAGCTGTCTGGATGCCAGGTGCGCACCAAGCCACTCTATCGCTCACCTCCACAGCTGGACAGGGAAGAGAAAATATAATGACGAGGTCGTGCATCAAGATAAGGACAGGGAGAGAGATCACCGATTACTGTCATGGGCACAACAGACTCGATTTGGGGAAATTACTTTAATGTATTAGAAATCGCATCAGAGTAGGATAATGAGAAATAAAACCTAAATCTTAAAACACCTTTCCCCCACTCCTCCCTTCTTCCTGGGCTCAACTTCACTCCCAGTTTTCTCTACCTCCTCCCCTCAAGGGAAGAGGGGTTGCAATCAGTACATTACGCGTTGTCTCTGCCTCTTCTTCCTCCTCACATTCTTCCCCTGCTCCAGCATCGGGTCCCACCCACGGGAGACGGTCCTCCACTGAGTCCTTCCCAGGGGCTGCAGTTCTTCATAAACTACTCCAGTGTGGGCCCTTTCCACAGGGTGCAGTCCTTCAGGAAGAGACTGCTCCAGCGTGGGTCCCGTAACGGGTCACAAGTCCTGCCAGCAAATCTGCTCCAGCATGGGGTCCTCCATGGGCTGCAGGTGGATATCTGCTCCACCGTTAACCTCCATGGGCTGCAGGGGGACAGCTTGCCTCACCATGGTCTTCACCAAGGGCTGCAGGGGAATCTCTGCTCTGGCACCTGGAGCACATCCTCCTCCTCCTCCTTTGCTGACCTTGGTGTCTGCAGAGTTGTTTCTCTCACATATTCCCCCTCCTCTCTCCTGAATGCTGTTGCGCCCGCAGAGTTTTTTTTCCCCCGCTTCTTAAGTATGCTACCCCATTGCTGGTGGCTACTGGCTATCAGCGGGTCCGTCTTGGAGCCAGCTGGCATTGACTCTGTCAGACATAGGGGAAGCTTCTAGAAGCTTCTCACAGAAGCCACCCCTGTATCCCCCCTGCTACTAAAACCTTGCCACGCAAACCCAGTACAGACCCCTTCTTCACTCATTGCTGAAATTTGAGATTGCATTGCCCAGGTGAATATCCTGGCAATGGTGTTTTCTGGAGCCAAGCTCCATCCTGTTCTGACAATTCGTTATTATTGACTGTGCCCTGAGACAGGGAACAAAAGAGAGAAGGGTTTTTTTTGCTGGATGTTTCAGAATGTGAGAAGGTGGGACCGTGTCAGAGTTATAGTGTATTACATAAAACAAGACGCAAAGCACCTCTAGATGCGTGACAGGGGAAGAACACCAACTATACAGCTACAAAGGTGCTCCTAAATAATATAGCATCAATGCTACTGACCCTTCTCTGGCCTTTGGAAACCAAGAGAAATTGAGTGAATTGAATGTTTTGCTCCGCTTTACTCAGCCAGTGCGTCGAGGGCTGTACTTGGTGACATGCACTGCCTTTCAAAAGTATTACTTTAGTCCTAGCAAATAGCATTTATTCCCTGCTACCTTAAAAGAAAAAAAAAAAAGTTTGTTTTTTACTTCTTTTATGCTGTATCTCCTTTGAGTGAAGTTAATGAGGGGCAAAAAGGTAAAGGAAGGAACTGTCTCACTTTCACAGGTATCAAAACAGTTGAGATTAGCAAAAGCTCAAGCATGTTTCAGCTATCTGTACTTGGATTTTTTTTTTTTTTTATCAAGAGTGTTCTAGCTATAGCAATTTAAATTGAGTACAGGCTGTACTTACAGTTGAGGAGAAACCTTGGCAGTTTAATAGCGTTGAAAAGATTTAAGTGGCGTTTTTGCGTTAATCACCATACATCTTGGAAAACATCTCTGGATGATCCACTCAAAATAGTGGGCTCTCCAAAGGGTACCATAGCGGAAGCACAGTGGTAGGAGCATCTATCAAGCCTTAAGAAAAGGTAAAAGGAAGTTGACATTACTAAAGGGCAAAGAAAAGGGAGATTAATGGAGACAGGAAAAGGTCCTACCAAAAGCTGAAGTTGTTTCCAAAAGAAATGGAATTTATTATAAGCTGATTAAATATTTTATCTATGTGGCAGGCAGAAAAAGTTTCCAGAAAGAACTAAGTAAAGGAATGAAAGCATAATGTTACGTCCTCCTTCCAGGCGACAGCGCAAGCCAAAAAAAGAGCAAAAGTCACCCACCCACCCCCATCTGCCATAATGTGTGTGGGGGCGATTGGCGACCAGGTGTAACAGGAGTCAGAGAAGGCACAGAGAGACAGTATGAATTATTTGCATCTGTGTCCACTGTGGAAGAAACTGAGGACATTCCCTGTGCCCACAGGGAGACTCAGCAGGCTGACACTGAGGTAATTATTAGAGAATTTATGGTACAGATACAGGATGGGTGTGAACGTATTGGCAGGACTGGACTCACCCGTGACTGCTGAAAGAACACTAGTGTGTATTTCCTCACTTGAGGAAACTTGTTTGTTTCTCTTTTTTTCCGTCTTTTTAGCCTCATGTCTGGCTTCTGCTAATCTAACTGCTTCAGAGCAATTTATCACCCCTTCTGCTTCTACTCAGTTGGCCACTAATTTATCATTTAATTGCAACGCTCATTGTCCTAGGGATGTCAAAACAGGTGAGGTTGTCCAGAGGGTGCCACTAGTAGAGGAAATACAGAGATTGTCTTCTGCATACTTTAGAGTTGTGTGAATTGATTTTACCCCGTTTGAAATATTGTAGATTCCCCACATATTCCTCTGGGCTCTGAACAACTGTTTTTATTACCAATTTTTCAGTTGACAATGTTGTTTAATAGGCATCTGCGCTCCAGCTGCAGGCCACGCGCCGTGACCTCAGACATCACCAGTGATACACATACCATAGTTTAAAAAAGAGCCTATCCTAGGTTGTCGTCATAATGACTGTCGAAGCACCCACTGCTCTAAATAATTCCTCTTCAGTCTACACTTTTGTAGTACAGGGTCTTTAAAAAGAAAACATTGCTGTTTTCTCTCTACATCCAGTTCTCTTTGGAAAGAACTCTGAGAGACTGAAGAGAGCATACACTTGAATGTCACCTTCGCTGACGCTTGCAAATTATTAATATGCTAAGGAGGTCATGGAGCTTAAAGAGAAAACTCAAAAGACTTATCAAGCAGTTAGGTATACCAGCCAGAAATTGTTCTTTGCTATAAATAGGCCTTTCATGGCTACAAACATTTGGTATGTTTTATATTTGGGTTACAAAGCCTATAAGGCCAGCATGAAGAGGCAAGAAAGCAAAATGTTATTAGCTTTGTCTTTGCTGCAATGCGATTGCAGGCTGTGATCTAGATAGACTTGTGTCTGAGCAGTAGTCGGGTAGAAGACCCAGAAGCACAGGAGGTACTGCACGGTTCTGTTCGTATTTAGTTGCTGTCCCAAAGACACAGCAGACTGTCTTAGGGAACCCATCTTAATCAAATGTAAATCTTTTGAAGACTGTATCTGGGCTTTGTTGCAGTTCTTTTTCCCATTAAAACCAGAGAAAAATGTGTGATCTGGTTATGTTGCTTCTTACAGGCTCACTGTGGCATGCAGTCCAGTGAAATTAAATGCTAAAGATATCAGGCTTAGTTCTGTAACTTTTTTTTTTTCCCTAGCTGATTTCACTGGTTCTCTATTTTCTCATCCTCCAGGCTTTCGGCTCCAAGAGCTGTGAAACATTCAGAAGATTTAGAAATACTAGGCAGCAATTTCATTTTGACAATACAAGTAGTTTACAGCCATGCTGTTCTGCCTGTTCTTTTATGTTATTTCCACTTGTGTGTGACTTTAGCAGCCACAATCTTCAAAGAGTCAAACTAAGATGAACAGCTCATCTTTTGAAAGCTAAGATTCAAGCTGTCAGATAACAGAAAGGATTGATGTTTAGCTCTGCTGGTTTTGGAAAGAGTAGCTATTAAAAGCACATTCTAATTTGAGTTGGCAGAATAAGGATCACACACAGTCCCAAAATACCAGTGAACACTGATTTTAATGTTTCATTGCTTTGCTATATAGGATAGCTCTGTGCTCCATTGAAAAACAGAGTCAGCTTTCCCTCGGCACTATATATAGTATTCCCAGGGTGACGGCGTAAGAGCAGTAATGGGTGGAGGTTTAAAAAAAAATCCCCTAATTAATACCAAATTCAGTCAGAAGGGGAGCCTGCCTCTTCATGGGGATTAGAGCCTACCTCTGCAATGCCCAACTGGACTTTGAGTGGATCAAATTGTTCTGAAGGTCATGTGCTAAGGACTGCCTGTCACTAAGAAACAGCCTGGTGAAGAAAGATGTGGTCTGCAGTCAGTGTGGAAAGAGTGTGTTTCCTTGCTTTTGGGTCTTCGGAGTTGATGGTGGGAATAACCAGAATCCCTGACCTGGAAAATGCTGTTGAAAAGGTATATAAACAGGAGAATCAGGCTAATTTGTTTGTCTTTAATCTTTGGGACCAGAGGCAAGAGGAAGGCACAGGTTCTTAGAGACTGAAAGCCCCCGTCCGTAAGAAAGAGGAGGCAGTGTGGGGTCTCGGCAGGCTGCAGGCTGTGCCTGAGGGACCAGCTGAAGTGAGTTTTGGAGCCAGTCTGAGAGGGGGGAGCATCTCCGCTGAGAGTCTGAGTAGAAGATTTGCTGTCTTTGGGTCCATAAAGGGCAGGCAGGTGAGGTAGGGAGGGGGGCAAAAGGAAAGGAAAAGATGGAAATAGCATCACCCCATCCATGCCACTGGGTGACCGTGGTGCCTGTGTAAGGATCCGCAGCGAGAAGAGGGGAGAAACCCTCCTGCTGAAGCTGACTGAAATGAGATTAGGCAAAGCACTGGGCTTCTACAACAGGGATAAAAGCCTCCTGCAATTGATGGGGAATGTTTGGCATCTGTAATTTCACTTGATTGTGTTATTTCGTACCTTTTCTAATCTCCCTGAAGTTCATTGCAGGCCTGATTATTTTTTGGTTTTTTGCCTGAAGCTCCAAGCACGCTTCCAGTGAGATCAGAGTTGGTTTTGCCATTGCCTTGAATGGGATTCTAATTGAATCTTAAGTCAGGTAGCTATCCGTCGGCTAAGTAAACGGTGGCTTGTGTAGTTGGGGAAGCTGGGATAAAACAAGAAAGGAACGTCAATTTATAGTACTTCCAGTGCTCATTTCTGGCTCCCTGTGTGGACAATTAGAATAGTCTACCTTGCACCTAATGCATGCTAAAAGTGCGTGTGTGGAGAATGAGCACAGGGAAACTAGCGTTCTGGTAATTCAGACACAATCTGTGTTTTGGCAACATTGGCTACACAAGCCCCAAAGGGGCAGATAATCAAGAAGTGCATGATATGAATGAGAGCACAGGGCATTGAGGAAAGCATCACTATTTGAAAGCATAAAAGTGCTCTGAGAAATGAGTGCAGTAAAACTCTGTCACTGCAGTGGAGGTTCAGCTCTGTGGTTGCAAGCTGACTTCTTGTGACCCCATCTGTAAGCGTATTCCAACAGCTGCAGCAAATTGTTAAATCATTCTTGGCTAATGCTGACATCAAATTATCTAAATAATTCTTCTAAGGTTATCCTTTGCCATAGGGACAAATACATAAGTCTTTATATGCCTTCTGCTCTATTCCCTTGAGCTCTATTTGTCTTAATTTTCAAATAATACACTAGTTCTTTGGCATCCAAGCTGCTCCCCTCATTACTCAATCTTTTTTTTTTTTTGATAAGCTGACTTGCAATTAATCCAAGACGCTGAACTTGTGACTTCGCAGATGCCAACACAGTAAATAACTGGGATATCGAAGCCATGAGATAGCGACTCTCCAGGGAGATGATTAAAAAGAAACCAAGATGTGAGAAAATGCTGCCATTATTATCTGCAAGCGGGTTAGCTCAATGTCACTGCAGCAAATTCTTTGTGGTTACTGGAATTCATCTCTCAGTACCAGAGAGCAGTCCTGTCCCCAAATATCTCCTAAAGAACATCAATAAGAACATTAAAACTGTATTAAAAACAAAAAGCAAAACACTTAAAGCTCTTAAGTCTTTGATTGTACTGTCATGACAATGTACTGTGGCAGTTTTCTCTTGGATGCATCGTTCTCTCTGGAAAAGCAGAGCATTTAAGGGAATCCTACATCTGGTACCAAGGAAATTATTTCTCTGGTATCTGTGCAGCTGTGCCCACATGTGCCTGTTGAAAATTGTGCTTTTTAAGTTGATCTGTCATATGGACCTGACAGCAAAAATGTGTTGCTGATGATTTTATTTGCTCACTGTCCATTAATGAGAGTAGGGGAAGCAGAGCGCCCGGGCCCAACGTGCCAAGTTCGCAGTCACCGGCGCCTCTCCGGGCTGCCGTCAAGCTGCCGGGACGCATTACTGCAAATTACTGAGCAACTTGACTTGGCTTCAGGTGCTGCTCAGGGCTCGGGAGATTCCAGATCCAGTTTTATTCAAATTGGCAAGCCGCCCTGCGTTTGTGTGAGCTTGACTGCAGAAGGTCAGAGGATGACCCTGAAAGCGGTTCAGCTGTTTCTTGCTCAGAGCTGAGCTGGGGAGATCATGTCACCCGAGATGCACTCTTGCAGGAGGGGCTGGATCATTTGATGCATTTCTTTTGTAGCCCAGTGAGCGGGGAGGAGGTTCTGGGCTGTGCCACTGAGAGCGCCCAATGTTCAGAGCACGTCAGGTAGAGGCAAGCACTAACCAGGAACCAGCGGCTCCTCATTTAAAGAAGGCTGGGTGAGGATCGGCACGAGGGAAGGCGTTTGTGCCCATGTGGATGCAAGGACTGCACCAGGCTGGTGGCGTCCACGCCAGGAGAAGCAGGAAAAAGAGCATATTGTCATTCTCACCAGAGCTGGTCAGCTGCAGAGGAAAAGCCCTCCTGTCTCTCTCAGGCCTCCTCGCTGTCTGCCAGGATGGATGCAGTGTGGTACCCTCAAAGCCACCACTGGAAAGGGGTTACCTGCAGGACTCCCTGTCTGGATTGGGACTTAAAGGAAAATACACCTGAGCTTCCAGTACCATTTCTAGAAACTTGCTGTTGCACAGTGTTTGTCCCCAGATTTCTCAGCCTGTGAAACGTCACAAAGCTGGACAGGGCTCCTATTTTTATAAACGGGGAACAGAAAATTCCGTTTGCTTCTAGTATCTCCCCTCACGAGGAGCACAAGATGGGCAGCTGGGTTTAGGCCATCAGACCAGCCGTAATCAGCATGTTTTATGTTTCTCCGTGGGCTCCTGGCCACCTGTATAACGTCCGTCTGTTGAACTGGGCGTGATGCCTACCGACGCTGCGATCCAGATCACTGGAATGAGGCATGGATTTCCAGGGGGTGATGATGTTCCTGAAGGGCAGTTTGCAGTAGCGTGACAAATGCTGTCCCTTCTGCGGGACGTCCCTCCCATGCACCGCTCTCATGGCAGTGCCGTTCACTTCTCATTACTTTAAGGCATTTGGGGAGGTTCATCTAGAAGAAATGTAAACGCGTTGTGGCAATGACAGCAAAGGAATATTCAGAGCCGGTTCCTGGCCCTCTCTGACTGTATCTGAGCAATTTTAGTGTATTTGTCTTAGAGCTGCGGGGTGCTTTTCTATGAATGGTAAATTTGCTGAAAAAATGCAGTTTTAGAATAACCACATCTATTTTGCCGTCTGAAATGAAATCTGTTAACTAGCTGTAAGTGGGAAAGGAGATGGTGGAATCGGCTTCCAGGAGAGACAGAGGACCTGACTCGGCCTTCCCCTCAGCCAAGGTTCAGGGACCCCATCGCGTCAAGCTGTGTGCTCAAGTTCCCCTTGCTGCGAAAGGAAGTTTGAACCCCCATCTCCCAGTGGATGTCCCAAATTCTGGGGAGGGCAATAGTCTGAAAGCCTGCTGCAGGTCTTATTCTACCTTTTAAAAGCAATCAGAGTTATTAAAACAGGGTTTGGATGCTGAGGCTCTGAGCACCTAGGTGAATATTGAAAGTATTAAGCTAGGGATTTTTCTTTTTACCCTTGGTGGCTGTGTCCTGATGGAAATGGAACAAGTTTGATAGGGTGAACCCAACTCCTGACAGATTGTCCTGCTGGTCCTTAGAAAGAGAGGATGGTAAAGCCTGTTTTGGGGAACGTGTAGTTAACTGAGGTCTGATAGTAATGGAGTGAGAGGGCCCCTGTGAGAAGTTACAGCCAGACAAAGAATTTCTGCCAGGGCACCTTGGTTTTGGCTGGCCTTCTATATTCAGCTGTATCTTGGCTCTTTCAACAGAAAAGAATGCCAAATGCAATAAGGTATGAAATGATTTTTATTGTTTTGTTTTGTACGTTCAGGTTGAATTGATTGCTTGATTGGAAGACAGTGGCTTTGTCTACCTTAGCAAACAGCATCACGCAGTAGGAGCAGATCTGCAGAGCAAAACAGGAATGAAGACCCAGGCAGATATCAGGGGGTTTGCTTCAAAACAGCTTTATTCTAATCCTGCTTGAAGGAAACTTTGAAAGAAACTTGTAGGAAATCAGGAGACCAAATATTGCATGTTGAAAATGTCAACAAAACCTTTCAGCTTTCAACTTATTAGGAATATTTCAAGTTTGCTGCCAAAGCAGAGACTTAAAAAAAAACCTGGCACATGTTCTTAAGACACTTCAATGCTGTTGAAGCTATATTTTTTTGTTGACAATTGTTTCAGCTGAAATTTTACCTGGTGCTTCTTGAGGTCGTCTGGCATCCGACTTAAACCTGTGCATCTTGCTGTGTATGTGAGCCTTGCTGTTGTTTCAAAGAGCTCTATACACAAAATTGATCTCTTCATAGCCCTTAAAAAAAGGTATTCTTATTCCTATCTCTGACTGCACCAGAGAAAGGAAAAAAAAAAATCCAGTCTCCAGTTTTTTGTTCTGAGGGCTCTGCTGCATGACTATGAAATGAGTCATGACACGTTTGCTGTAGCTGCAGGAGACAGAGAGAGGAGGCACCAACAAAGGCAAGGTGGGCACTCGGGAGCTGAGAAAAAATTAGGGATCACACGGGGGAGAGCAACCCAGCTGCCCTGAAAAGGAGTGCGTGTGAGGGTAGTGAACTTTGCCTGCATGATGCAGTCTATAGATACCGTCACATCGTAAAGGCAGGGAGGACTTAGTGGTGCTGTGAAGATTACGTGGACTCCGGCAAGAAAGCAGGTTATCAAGTGTAAATCATAGTGACTTTCTCATGCAAAGGTACCCTCCGATGCAGTCAACACCCTGGGACAGCGAGTGTTACTTAGCAAGTTTGTGGTTTAGGTGTTGGATTTTACCTGTGGCTCTGGGTGATCTCCATATCAGTTACATCGAAAGATATATATTTGGGATACTTTAGTATCTTACTGAAATGTGATTTGTTTAGTGTCATGACATCAGGACAGATCAAATATCAGTGCAGGTTTTGGTGTGTGAGAATGGCCTAGGATTTCCTGCCAGATGTCTCATTCATCTTGGCATATCCAGAAGCACGTGGTAAGGAAAGGTTATAGCCGTGAAAGGTACAGTAGTGTGTATATCATGCTGTCTTAAACACCAACTCCGAATAGTATTTGGAGCCTGTTGCTAAATTTTTGTGGTGCCACTTATCCTAAAAATTCATTGATTTCTGTTTTATTGTTTGTAACAAAGTGTGTTCTTTGAGATTTCTCCCAGTTCCAGAACAAGAATTAACTATTATGTCAGCACAACCTGACGTAACAAAAACAGTTCTTGCAAGTCCAGAATTTCTATTTAAGTATTTCTTGGTATTGCTTGTTCAGCATGTAACTTGGATTCTTTTTCTAGTATGCCTTTAAGAAACAAGAACAATGCAGACTTTAAAATTTCTTTTAAAGATTCCTGTGCCTGAAAAAAAATAAGTTGCGTTTTGGAGAAAAACAAAAATGATTGATTTCACTAAAAATGATTGATTTTCAGGAAAACTGTCAGTATTCATTCAGGGTTTTTTGAAAAGATGAAATCAGAAACGTTTTGGTTTCCAGTGTTAGCAGGATACCAGAGAGTTTTCAACTGTCTCTTCAGGTTTGTGTTTTTGGAAGAGAGGCAGTGTCAGACAGTCAGAAGTTTGTCTCGACTTTCTCTGGGCTCGAGAAAGGTGTGCAGGTAATTGTAAATATGTGTATGAAGAGCAGCTTTTAGCTGGGTTTTGAAATGACTGTGAAAACCTCTGTGTGATAACTTGTTTTTCTCTTTTGTTTTACAGGTTCCAGAATCTGCTGTGGTCTCGAAAAGCATTTGTGGACAGTGTGAAGGTGTATAACCACAGCTACATCTATATGCCAGCCTTCTCGATGAAGACAGGGACAGGACCCTCCCTACGTGTCTATTACACCCTGGAGGACTTCGGTGCCAAGCAGGCAGTCCTTTTCGCCAACCCCAATTTCCTGCGCGACATTGGCAAGTTCTGGAAGAGCAAAGGGATCCACGCCAAACGGCTTTCCACGGGACTTTTCCTAGTCAGTGCCGCCCTTGGTCTGTGTGAAGAAGTAACAATTTACGGCTTCTGGCCGTTCTCGGTGGACCTGAACGGGAAGTTTATTAGCCATCATTACTATGACAATGTCTTGCCCGATTCTGGATTCCACGCCATGCCGGAGGAATTTCTACAGCTCTGGTTTCTTCATAAAAGTGGTGTACTGAGAATGCAGCTAGAACCATGTGAGGACCCTTTAATCCAGTCTTCTGCCTGAGGATCATAGGAGTTGGTTTGGGAGATCCAATAGTTTTTAATTTCCACACTCTCCAACAGAGAGTTCTGTTTTCTGTTGATTCTTTTTAAAGGGAAAATAATTGTGGATCTGCATGGACCATAAAAATGTGACTTGAAGGCCACATGGAATACGTCCTTAATGTATAGTGCTTTATGGAACTGGGGTGGGGGGAAGTGAATCTCTCCATCGAGTCCATTCATCAGCATTGTGAAAATAATGTCAGAAGCAGCACAGCTGAACTTCCCAGGGGACGTTTTTAAATGACTGATGTAAAAAGGGCATTAAGGCTCGGAGAGACACAGGGCCACCCACAAGCTATTGCTGACAGTGCCAAATATGACTGTCTGTTCAAAAATCCATTTCATTCCAGATTGGCACCTTGTACAACTTTCCTTTTTCCTTTTTTTCCCCTCTGTGCGCGTGGGTGTGTAGGAGAGCATGTGTGTATTGTTGACTTCTTTGTTTCGTTNCCCCCCCCAGTGGAAGGAAAAGGAAAGGGTTAAAAGCCCCAGGAGCTGGGTATACCATCAGCTCTTCCAAAGACTCTTGGGAGTGTGATGGGTGCTAAGAATCTGGTTAGGAGAATGTCCTAGGAATGCCTTGCTACTGAGTATGGGTGGACCTGCTTGCTGTAGGTTTTATTAGGGTGGTTGAAGTCATTGCACGTATAGCTATGCTAATGCTATACTGTGGGCAAGAGCTGGTAGAGGGAAATTGGTCTGGAAATAAAACTTGGGTTACAAAACCAGTAGCGAAGTGCAGCCTGGTTTCAGTTGACCTGCTGCAAGATTTCCACAGTGACTTTTGTAGCAGGGACGGTTCCTGACCTGTTTTGCTGTCCAGCCTTGGGGATTAATTCTGTATTCATTTGGACTCCAGATGTTCGTGGAATGTCAAGGGGATTTGAGGTGTTCAGTGGAATGCAGAACGAGGTTCTTCATTTGCTTATAGCAGAAAAACTGCAGAAATGAATGTAAGTCATTTAAAATGAGTTTGAAGCTTCGAAAATCCTTTCTCTGTGCGTGACTAGCTCTTCTGCTTGGATTGTAACGTTAGCCTTAAAGACTTGTGCTTTTCTCGCAAGATTGTATCTGGATAAAGATAGTCTGGAAAATAAAACAGCCTTTGGGAGCACTGAAAAACTGCATAGCCAGCAAGAAAAAAGTAAAAAAATTAAAAAAAAAAAACAAACGGCAGGCCCTTACGTAAGGCAGCCTCTCTCCTCGCAGTGGGTGAATTATGTCAGCGTGCGCATTGCACGAGCGCTGCTCCGGCCAGCGCGGCGCCTGAAGGACTGTTTTATTTTGGGTTATTACTTGGGCAGCAGATGGTCCTATCGCCATGTAAATGAGAAATCTTTTTGTTTGCTTTCTTTGGTTTAGCACTGTAGGACAAGAAGAGAATACCAGCTCAGTCCATGGTGCAAGTTCAACTGCAAGATGTTATCACCATTAACTTTAAAATCCAGACCAGTATTCTCTTTCTTATCCTTCCGTCACTAGTAGCTGAAATTCTAGTCAAAGTGTTGAAACAACAAAACTATCATCAGGTTTCCACAAAAATTTCCTGTGCTACCTGTTTTAGCTCCGAAGTGCTAGTATTTTGGGGGATGTGTCCTACCATATGTTGACAACGTCTCTCTTTGTAGACTACCAGCTGCAAGTTATATAGTTATAATTAAAAAAAAAAAAAAGCAAAATCCGTGGCTCTTCTTTAAGACATGAATAATTCAACTATCTATGAAGGGAAAAAAAATCATGCTTTGCTTTTTAAACCTATGTTTCATAATAAAATCTTCTTCCTAAATATGGATATTCCAAGCATAAAGTGGGCACTGTTCCATAGGATTACAGGGCAGTGCTAAACTGTAACGTGGAGATTTGGATTGAATAGCGTTCTAGAGATTGTTCTGTTAAAATCTGAATGTGCTTTGATAACCCATTTTATCTTTGTCCATATTTTTGTTAAAAGTACAGTCAACACGCTGATGGAACGTCACTTGATAGTTCGTTCCCTTTCATTATGTTTGTTTTATCTATGACGTGGGTACTCATCATAGATTTGACGAGTAAAGTTTTGAAAAATCTGAAAGTCAAATATTTTCTTTACTGCTTGTTATGGCAGGATTTTACTGAGCTGCCTTTCCTGGAGAAGAAGAGGTGCCTCTATGGTTTTTATTGCACGCGTCAAGTTTTGCGCCTTTTAGTGCTTTAAAGATGATGTTATCTGTGAGAACAACAGCTGAAATACGGTGTGCTAAAATGGCACTTCAGCAGGATGCCAGTATATCCTTGGGGGGGGAGGAGGGAACGAGGAGAGTAGCGGGGAACTGCCTCTTTGCTGGTCATTTTTGTGTATTTTTACCAATACTTGGGAATTTAGTTCTGAACCTCTCTGACAGCTGTCCAGCCCTTTGGTAATCCTTTTTTTCATGCCTTGGGAAAATAATCGAATTAGAAGAACAAGAGAAAAACATGTATTTTTGTAGGAAAACTCTGTGCAGTGTTTCATAATGTCTAGCTTGTTCGTGTTCATCGGGTGCTCTGGGTATCTGGAGATGTTGTACTCCCCACCTCCGTAAGACTGAGGCAGACTGAACCTGTAGCCTGTGGTCTTTGTGAGTCCCTTCTGATGCCTACAGTTCTGACGTTTGCAAGGAGATAGCTTCCAAAAAAATTATGGGAGTAGGAGAGACCGAGACTGTGTGTGATGTCTGACTGATGTTGGAGAAATCGATAATTCTGGCTCTATTCACATTTATGTGGAGTGAATATAACTGCATCTTACAAAGATAACTGTATTTGATGGGGAAGTAAAGGCTTAAAGGGTAAATAATTTTCTGTAACTTCCAGAAAACTGGCAGCTGAGGAAAGAAAAGAAACAGAAATAAATACCCCTTTTGAGAGAGCAAAATCTGTTTTACCTGGCTGACTTGTCAGTCCATGCAAACACTGGTGAACGATCAGCCTTTTGCCCAGCGAGTAAAAAGGGACGCAGGAGAGTCCTGCACGTGTTTTGTGGCAAGAGNCTGCCTGACAGAAACATTGGAGTACATATTCTCTGCCCATGCTGCTGCTCAGCGTGAGGATTGACTTGTCGAAATCTAGGAGGGGCGAGGATCCATGTATAGGGTCATTCATGTGAAATATAGCACTGCATGCAAGTGGCTGAAGCTGTGCCCTTCTTCAGGAGGGAGGTCACACCATGGGATACGACAGTACAAGACAGGCACAGGCAAATCCAGGAGGCTAACTGTATTAACCGTGAGAAATCAGCATCTCACAGTCATGGCAAACTTTGGTCAGAGTGATTATATCGATCCAGCATTTACCTATTGATTGATTCCAGTCCATTGATGGCAGTTCCCTTAATCACATCTCATTGCTTGTGTTGCTGTATTTTCTTTGAAGTGACTTGAAATCCTGATGTTTATTTTGTTAGTGAAATTTCCTACTCTAGATTCTCTGTTTCCACTGCCACGGAAATTCTCTGAATTTCTTTAATAGAGTAGATAAAGCTGCACAAGTCTTTGCCAGGTTGAAAGATACTGCAATTCATCTTCAATAAAAACGAGTTTAGACCAGCCAAATGATTTATTAATGTTCCTAGTTCTGAATTTTATGATAAAGGTGACAAGGTACAGAAGCGCTGGAATCACTGCTCTGCATAGGAAGCGTTGCACCAAGTTTGTAAGTAGATTAAGTTCAATTCCTTTACAAGAGCTGTACGTGGAAGATATTCAGCACTGAAATCACTTTAGATATAATCTCTTTGGTGGTGTATATGCCTCTGAGTAAATCAAGATCAGTTTTTGAACTTGCGCCAAAACTACGTAAAATTTCTCCTTCCTGTTGATTATGAAGCCTTTGGAGCTCCTTCTAAAACAGACAAGCAAAAGAGAAGCCAGCAAACTAAAATCGTAGAGAAGGGCTGTGTGTGCTCATGAGAATAGAAACACTTATAACCTTGGCACAGACCTTGCTATAATACTAAGGACTCTCATTCATGAATGTTCTTTTTTTATATTTTTGCTGAACCGAAGGTAACAGGTTTGGGGTGAAGCAGCTACGAAAGTCAAAGGTCCAAGCCTCAGTTACAGCTCGACTTTTGTAGAATTTTGAAATATTGGCTGTTTTGTCGACTTGACTACTTTCACCTTTTTGATAGCTTCATCAAAATGGTGTCATAACATACACTGCTGAGTTTGCACCTCCGTGGGAGCTGAAACTAAGCAAAGCATCTGCTTTTTGAAAACTGAACCTCTGAGCTGTGACAGTTACGTAAAACCCTTCCTCTGTCCGTCTTCATGGAAGCTGGTTTAATATCTGTCTCACCCTTGCCTGCAGTTAATGAGGAGAACAGGTGTGAGAATGTTGAAGGAGGCGAATGCTGTCTCACCGTTTGCTGCCTGCTTTGGTTCTTTTCTTCAGCTCGATAGATAAGTAAGTACTGGAAGAAGTCCAGGTTATGTGAAGGACAGGCAGTTCTTGAAGAGCTGGATGATGCTGGAAAAAAGGAAGATCAAGTCGGTGGTGTAACAAATTGGAGCGTAGCAAGTCTTGATAAAGATCCGCAGATCTAAGCAACAGTAGGACATTTTCTTCTGGTAGTGACTGTGAAAAATTAACTACCTGTGGCCTACCAATGTTTTTTTTGCAGGATGGCAGCAGAGCAAAATGCTGTAAGGAGGGGAAACTGGGATCAAACAGAAAGGGAAATACAATGGAACAATGAATTATGATGAAAAATCTGTCTTTCCCTTCTCTCCTGCCACTCTCCCTGAAACACACAGATAAAATGGACTAACCGGCTATTATTCTAAGTCTCTCTCTCCTTTATGAAATGACATGCTGGGATTTCTGGTAGCTGATACTTCCTAGAAAACAAAAGTAATGAGACCTTGTCCAGCAATGCCTATCCACCAGCTCCATGGCTATTTGGGGAATTTTCTGGGGGCTGTGGCTGTCCTGGTGTGCTGTGACCTCCCTAATGGGACCTGCTGTTAATGTCATGTGGTTCCATCAGGGGGATCATCTGGACTTGTATTTCTGCCCCAGGGTGTCATCCTAAAGGATCTCTGTGTTCTGTCCTTCCTGATAACCGTCCTCATTGGGCTTAGAAGTGTGAGTTAAAAAAACGAGCCATAAGGTAGCTAATATACTTTGTCATTTTCAACCATCTTTTCTTCTGAAATGTTGGTAAATCCAAAAAGAGTAAGCTTCAAATCAAAAACATGACTTCAGTTACGCGTTGGTAATTCTATCACTGGAGAAGAGGAAGAAGATGGAAGAAGGCTGCACTTTTCAAAGTGACTATTGTAAATTAGCTTGTCTTTCCTTGAATTCCCAGATTTCGTCACTTGGAATCTATCCGACGTTTGACTTTTTGGTAGTTTTTGAACAGAACAATTAGTAAAAGACTTACTGGCATTTTTATTAAATATTAGCAAACTCATTTTTCTAAGTGTAACACAAATGCGCAACAGGAGGCTTAACCTGTTCTCCCTAGCTGATATTTCTTTGGCAGCAATGAGAACTTAAGCAGCTACTTATTCCTCCCTGATTGTTCATTTTCTTCTTTTTTTATTACAGCAGGTTGAGCCCTAGTGTATTCAGCCTCTTCAGCTTAATGCGTATACTTAAAAATGAATCTCGCTCTGTCTTTTCAGCTGTAAAAAAAAAAAAAAAACCCAAAAAAAGTGTTGTTAATTGAAAATGGTTGCATAGGTTCTCTCTACAAGCAGGAGAGGTGGGCATCTCCAGATGGTGATTCATGCTTTTTTCTGTATATAAGCTACATCAGAGGTCTCCACAAGACTGAAAACACCCCAGCTGTGTCTGTAAGGCTAAGCTGTGCAGGGCCCAGCACAACCTTAAGCGTTTCCCCTAGTGGTGCGTAGTTTGCTCGTGAGCGTACTGCTGTGGCTTGGTCAGGTGCCCGCCGATGGTGTCCTAACTGGTGCTCAGGCATTGCATGGGGCGGGGGATGCGGCTTGGTAGTCCACGCGGATGATGCCAGCCCTCTCCTAGGAGTTCAGCTGTGTGTTGAGTTCAGCCAGCCCTGGCGTGCTGCTGGGGCTTGGGGATGGCGAGTAGCCCTCACCCATGTGAAGGCAGCAGGTACGTTCAGGGCGGTAGCAGGTAAGGATAAGGCTGTTGACTGCTGATGGGATTTGGCAGTCGCTGGAGTGGTTCTGCTTGGATTTGGTACAATTTAGCAAGTGCTGTTGCAGAGCAGGTTCTAGATAATTACCTGCGGCAAGGTTAGCCCTCTCCTGCTCCACAGCCAGAAGTGCTGGGCTTGCTGGAAATGATGGCAGCTCATCCCTTTGGAGACCAGCCTGCTTCTTGCCCTGAAACGCTTCTGATCCCTGGCAAGTCTCAGAAGGGCCTATTAAAACTGCATCTTAAAATAATCTATGTGTACTCCCTGCTGCTGTCAGGTTGGTCAGCATTCTGTGGAGCTGAATATTTATCCAGTTTGGGTCCCTCTAAGGCAAGTGAACCTTTAGCACTCAGACCACCTGGAATTTACTGTGTTATTTGGTGTCTTCTCTTTCCAAGTTAAACCCTTTTTTCTTTTACGCTAGATTTAACTATTGTGAGTGACTCTAAAGTGAGTATAAGAGAGCAATGCCACAGTTAGTTGTTCTCTGGGTTTATGAATAACCTGGTGTTCAATAAAACACTGAAGTACCTTTTGAGTATTTCCTGTTCATTTCTAATTGTATAGTCAATGAATTGTTTTGCTCAGATGGGGCCCATAGCAAAGATGAGTTGCATCAGTTTCTGTTCATTGGAAGGGAGCAATTTCAGATGCATAATATATTTTAAGCTAAATTCTTACTAAGAAGTTAGGGTATCTACATATCCTGCGAGGAGCTTTGTTATTGTGTGATTATCTGTGTAGTAAAGGAAACATCTCCACTGAAAACAGATGCACAGAGGAAAAGAGATTTTGATCGGAGCAGTGTAATCTGGAGCAGTGAGACCCAGATTTGAGTCCCTGCTCCGGGTGTCTTCGACCAGGGTTTTGGTGTGCTGCGAGAGTGCCATAATCACAGCTTCGTTTCCTTCTCCACTGTATTAATTTTTGTAGAAAATGCTTGAACACTTTTTTATCTAGTCCGTACGTGTGCTGGAAAGAAACACTCCCCTTTTCAAAAGTGCGCAAGTTTTCGGATACCCATAGCTTTCAGTATGCGGTGCAAAACTGACAGAAGATGTCCAGTTTTCAGGAGAATGCTGTTTTGGAGTAGTCTGGCAGGGCTCCTGCAAACACACGTGTTGATTGCTGCCACTTGACCTGTAGCGTTTCAGCAGACGATACAGAGCGTGCTGCACTGACAATGAAAAAAAAGATATTTTAGCTGCCGCTCTGCCTGCTCGATGTCTCCCATACGCTGAGTGGTATTTCTTAGTTCTGCGAGGGCTCTTCAAGCGAGGGCTTTGATCCTGAAGATTGTACATTGACTAATTTTAAAGGAATGGGCTTCGAATGTACTGAAAACTGAAATGAGCATTGAAATAACTTGAAGTGAGTCCTTAAGTGTTATCATTTGGTCACGCTGGATTGTTTGGCCTGTTATAAAACAGACCTCTCTGTATGCGAAAGCCCTTTTGTCTGAGTATGAGACATTGCGTCTATGAGGAGGTCACTGGAAGGTGAATGCATGATGCTGCACAGGGCAAGGACTTCCAAAAAACACTTAGTGTGATTTTATTTACAGCAATCATGAAATCCCCATTGAGCCAATATTGCATTAGGTCAGCATTCAGTGCTCTTGAAACTCCTACCCCATAAGCATTTCCAAGAATTGTTCCATGCGCAGGCAGGAACAGTAGATTTTTCTTTTGTTCGTGCTCTTCACCATGCATTAGAAATGGAATGAATTGTCAATCAGAAAAATTATTAGCCCTTTTTAGAGGTCTCTATAGACTACCCAAATAATATATCGGCTCACAATTATATAAATGTAAACAAACTAGCTGGTAGCCTCAAGTTTAAAGCTCAAACACTTATTAGTATCCTGAAGAATTACTTTAAAATCATTTAATGAAAAAAAAATTGCACAAATTTTACATTTGAAAAAAGATCCCTTTTCTTGTCTCCTAAAATACACTGATAACTGAAAAAACGCTATGTTAGAGGTATGTGCGTGTTTCCCCTGGTCTTCAAGTTGTTCTGCGCCTCTAGCTTTGTAATCAAGTCCATACTTCTGCAGAGCTTCCAATTTTAGACTACTCCATGTGGTGTCCTTCGATAAAAAATTACATGTGATACTCCAAATGCAGCCAAAAAAGAAAGAAAAACAAACTCAGGACAGTGCTTCAGATCTTCTGAAGTCTGTTATTGTTTATGTACTGCCATTTAGTCACGGTGTCTGAAGAACTACACAAAGATCAGAAAGGAGATAAGCAAGATTTCTCGTCAAGATATAGGGATGCAAGCATGTATTTAAATGCTTGGCTGAATTGTGACCTAAAGTTATTAGCAGGTGTTAGGTCTTTATTCTTTTGCTTCTCTTCCCCTCGGTTCTTGTTTTACTGGGGTGAAACCTGCTGCGTTCACAAGTCGTTTAAAATCTCCTGTGCACTACCATGAACTTTCCTCTGGGCTCTAAACCTAAAAAATCGTAACAGAGAGACATAAAACACTCCAGGTTTATTCATACTGAGTGCAAGCGAGCTTGTATGCAATATTTCACATCTTCCTAGTACTAATTACTGTATTAACTCAGAACTAAAATGAAGGCTTTCTTATTTCCAAAACAACTTAACCTAGAATGTTTGAAATCTTTCTTCCTACAGTGATTCCTCTGTTGGGTGAATGGAGATTATATTCAGCTTAGAAGTTCTGAGAGTTAGTTAACTCATGCTTGGGAAGTAAAGTCAAAAAACCAGAAATTTTATAAAATACAAAGATTTCACTGTTTTGAACAGTGAAAACAAGCAAACAAACAAAACCTTTTTTTTCTGACTGAATTTATACCTCTGTGTTAAAATCCACCCTCACTGTTAGTAAGTGTAATAAGGACATTACCTTCAGATAAAGGATAGATTGTAGGAAAGTGAAAAGCCATGCATTTTAATGAGAAAAGAAGGTTTTCTTCTCTCTGCCCTGACCTTCAATTTATAAGCCAAATTCTCTACTCCCTTTTACTGCTCTCACTCCTGTCAAATCAATAGAATTGCCTGGATTTTAACCAGCTGCTTGTTCTCAAATCTAAGGGAATTCATCAGATTAAAATTTTAAGTTAAGGTATTTTAAAGCAATGCCAGATTATGCTACCTAGTTCAAGGTTCCTATTCTGTAAGCTACTGATTTTTTTATTTTTTTTTTTTCCCCACAAGTGTCCATCATGAGTACTTTGTGCTATTCTTTGGCTGTTTTGGTAACACCGGTATCTTGCTGCATTTGAAACATCTGCTGTGCTAAGGTGCCACAGTCTGAAATCAAATCATGATCTAAGTCACGTCCTTGTTTCAGCAAGTTGCGTAGAAGTGATCCATGCGCTGCTCTATCTGTCAAGTGTATTGTATGAGCCAAGTGAAAATGAAAAAAGGATTTTTCTGTAGTGTGAAGCCTCACCATTGACTGGCTGTATCTGGGAATTAGATATCTTCAAGTAATTTATTGTTCATGATGGATTTGATGCCTGCTAGCCTTTCCACTCGCTGTTAAATAATTTTGTTAGACTTTATTGATGTAATGATATGAACTTTTCACCCCGCTATTCAACTGCAGTTTTTCTTTTCTGACAGTTTTTGCAGGGAAGAAATAGTTCTTTATTCTCATTTTTTTTTAATGGCAGTTTATATCTAAGGCTCAATTCTAGTTTCAGATGCTGGTTGGCTTAAAAATGTTGGTCTTATGCTTTTTTCCTGTGTTGTGCACAGTATCTTCTTTTTATGATTCTACATATGATGATCGACAATGAAGTCTCAACAAATTCTCTTCTTCTTAACCATTAAAAGTCTTTGAGTGCTAAAAATTCTTCTGGCTTTCATAAAATCCATTCTTGGCTGTAAGATTCTTTGTGTTTTAGCCTAAATTGCATACAGTCAAATCTTGAATCTTTTCAATATCTTAGTGCACTCATAGTCAATCAAGCATCAATAAAATAGAACTTCATTTCCAAAATTGCTTTCAACCTCAGTGAAAAACAAGGAGTCCTTAGTAAGCCTTCTCAATAATGGCCCATAACTGCCATGGTGATAAAAATATTTTTTATTTTCATTTTATGTCTCATGGAGGTTACGAGCCTAGACAAAGATATAAACAACTGAAATCAGTATCACTCTGGTTTTCCTCTTGTTTTTGGTACGTGTATTCTTTCCATTGACTGTATTATTTTTCATTTTTTCTTTTGTTGACATCTCAGCGAATATCTCTCAGATTCTCGTCCAATACCTAAATTATTATGTCCAGGACTTGCATTTAGTAAGGTTTCTGTTCCACTGGAGAGTTTACTAGTAGTCTGCATTTTAAATGAAGGGGGGCTATCCTCTTCTTGAGGGAGAACTGTTCGGGTGAGAAAGCAAGGCATTAAAACCCACTGCCTGGGTCTTTTCTTGCTTGTGCTGAATACCTGTGCCCCAGCACAGAGGGCAACCCCTGGCTCCTGAACCTCTTGGGGTTTTGGGAGATGCTCAGGGGCGCTGCTAGGGCTGTACTTTGGGCTGTGCCAGCCTGGCACAGGGATTTGGGGTATTCCCTGAGGCTGCTGGGTGCTCACAGTCCATTCTGGCAAGAGGGGAGCCAGCGGGGCAGCGGAAGGTGATACGAGCCCCGGATGAAATGCGCAGTGTGGTCCCAGCCCTCGCTTGGTGGAGGCTGAGCAGGAGCCTCCTCCGGGCTCCCTCCCCAGGCTGTGGCATGGGCGGCCGGGTGCTCAGACACAGCCAGCCTCGCTGACCCTGCTGGCAAGGACGGTTTTGCATCTGGGAAGTTGTCTCCCAGCTGAAAAATCGTGGAGCGTGGTTATGTTGTCCCCAGCCCTGCCTTTCCCGGTCCTGAGCAGCTCATCACCAGAGCTGGGTGCTGGCAGCTCCCCTCGGCCGAGCGGCTCCGCACTGCAGCCTCCCGGTGCCACAGTGGAGCTGAGACCTCTGCTGAGGGATGAGCCAGCATGTGTCTGGGCCCTCTTAAACGCAGAAGAAACTTCAAGTGCAGCAGTGACAGCAACAAGGCTCTTTCTCCTTTGTTGTGGAAGGAAAGACAGTGCAAAGCATTTTCATACCATGCTTTAGCCACTTACAGGTCAAGAGCAAGAAGTTTGAATGTGCAAACACTTTGCTGTAAGTTCTATTTTTTCACCCCTAGCATAGGATAGAAATGTCTCCTATTTTTATTTAGAAACCCAGATTTTTTTCTTAAAAGATGTATTTAAGAACAATTAGAAGTATCTAAGTAAGCAACTGAAATCTTGTAGACTCATTTTCATCTTCTCCAGCTCTGACAGTTCAAGGTGACACAGCAATCCTGCCTTCACAGTCAAAGTCCTTTAAGGACTTCTGAACCTTTCTGTTTCTTACGCATACCAGACACCCTGCTTTAGCCTGTGTCAGTGTTGGTTCCATCTGGCTATTTCTGAAAGCTCAGGAGAAAAGCAAACAAACACAGATATGAAGGAAATTAAAGGTGCCTCGCTGTGATATTTTTATAGAGTTGATCCGTTGCTTTGATAATGAACTGTGAAATGTAGCATGCGGATGATGATGGATGTAAAAGACTGCATGTGTTTTTATTTGAACGTCGTGGTGTCCATGAGCTGGATTTTTAGTATGAGCTCTGTAGTGGTAAAATACTGAAAAGAGAAGTGAAATGGAAAGAAGATAGTTTATTGGTTTTTGCAATGCAATTTTGTCTGTCTCGCTTTTTGCAACCAGACTCAGATTCCAGTAACGTAAGCTTTACCATTAGGATGGTACTAAAAAAACCTGTTCTCTTCCTAAAGTTAAATGCGCTTCCTTCCAGCGTTGTAAGGGAAAAACTATTTGCATTTCCAGCAAATCAGACCTCTTCCCAGGCGTGGGCTCGTCGGGCTGCACTGGCAGGGAGATCAGTTGGGCTCACTGATGATGCCGTTCCATGTGTTTCCTGCCCATGGAGTTCTATAGTCTGTTCCTGTGCCAGGAAGAAAGTGACTCTGGTTTGGTATGGTTTGCTGCTTGCTTATGGCTGGAAGCTGAAGTGCAGGCTAAGATGCCACGAGCTCCCTTCCATTTCTTGTAGGCACAGACATGCACGCAACTTGAGGAAGGAGTGTTGAGCTTCAGTGGAACAGAAATGGGCCAGGCAAAGGTTTTTCAGAATTATTAATTTTGAATTTACCTGACTGAGGTATCTATGAGAAGTCAGTGATTTCGGGAGGGCCTGGCATTTGTGCCCTTATCCCCAAGCTGCAGCGACCCTGAAATCCCTGCCCAGCCACAGGCACCCAGGGAACCCACAGCTGGCTCATCACTGCGGTTATACCAATTCCCTCATGTTTTGCTTTGGGAACAAAATAGGTTATTTGAAGGCAAGCAGCCCAGGAAGCATTGCTGGAAGGATCACAACTGGCTTCTGCTTGCCTCCGCCTGGAGCTGCAAAGGCCCTGCTCTCACCTTCCCTGCCATCCCATCTGCACGCCTCAGACCTGCTGCTTTGTAGCTGACCCTATCTGCAAGGCTGGCTATGAGCGGGAGGGCGAGCCTTTCCTCCTCCTGGGGTGCTCAAGCAAGTGATGCTTGAATCGATGGTGAAACATACCATGCTATAAATGTATGTTTGGAAGGAGTTCAGTGTTTGGTTAAAATAAGCTGGCTTGGGATCAGTCTGTGGTTTATAGTAACGCTGGTATACAATAGCCCAGGCAGGACAGACGCAAGGTGTCTCCTGTCTCTTTAGGGGCTGGGCGTAATTGCCATTTTTGCTCTCTCACACAATATTTCCAAAGGAGCAATGTGATGTGGGATGTCAGTGTTAGCTGGTGAATTTTGCCCTTGTGTAATTCTAGTACTTTGATTTGCCTTCCTTCTTATCTTGCCCAGTTTATTGGAAAATGTGATGGTAACGTGGTAGTTCAATGTCTTGAGACGGTTTTAAAGTAGATATGGAAACCATTATGCCTCTGAGGTTGCATAAGTCCATGGATTTGTCTTGCCTCCAGTGACTGGCATGTAATATTTATTGTATCATTTATGATGTATGTAAGCGCTACAGGCTGGATGTTGTGTCAAAATGACGTGAGCCCTTGGGTAAACACCTCCTTGGCTCACCATCACTTTGGTACACAGGGACAAAGGTACTTGTGTGGAGTGTGTTAAACATCACGAAGCGTGTTGTGGTTTAGAGTCTTGTGATTAGGGCTTGGATCTAATTCTCTCCAATGTAGCAAATGTTTGCTGTCGGATAACACTGTTACAAGGACTAAGGGTTTATCTTTCTTTGCCCGGCAATAATGTATTTTCTATTATGTCAGTAGATTTGTCCATTTTAAAGTAGTGTGCAGCGCTCCTTTGAAGAATGTCTCTTTTTCAGGTGTTTTCATGGTGACTGTACCCCAAAATGTCTAGGTGTCTCTCAGTAGCAAAAATTGCTTTGTTATTGAATGTATCTTGTTGTCTTTTTCTAGTTGCATTTTACAAAATATGCCACAAGCATCTCATGTGATTTTTATAAGGAAAGTCTTATTTATAATATTCGTGCAAGTGGACAGAAACAAATCTCAATTTTGTAGTAGTCCATGCCTTTTTTCATAGCTGAAGTCTTAATGAGCATGATCAGAAGGGACAGGCTCATTGTTTTGTTTAATTTTGATGGAATTTTTCAAAGGTACCTATTATGTTACTTATAAGTTGGATTTAATTATCTTAACAAATAAATATCTCCATTTTAAGAAATGAAAATAGTATTTGTGGGGCTTATTTTTCTTCTCTTTTCCCCATTCTCTAACTCAGTATGTCCAAACAATCAAGATCATTTCCTCTTCCTCTTTATGTTGTCCCGTATAGTCTATTGTCATGTCAAGATTTGCATCCGTTGTCCTCATCTGATATTTCCGGTTATTCTGCCTACTCAATTCCTTTCCTTTGTAGCTTAGTCAGTGAGACAAATTTATCTACAATGTTAGTCTGAGAATTAACCTGGGGCTGAACGTGTACATTTTTGCCTTCCCAGAATAACCCAGAAACACAACTTTGGGTGCACGTAGAAAGGCCAAGGACACACAGGCATTTTGTCAAAGAGGTTCCCATTCTGCTCTCGAATCACGGAATCACGGAATTTCAGAGTTGGAAGAGACCTCTAGAGATCATCTAGTCCCACTCCCCTGCTAAAGCAGGATTGCCTAGAGCACATCACTCAGGAATGCATCCAGGCGGGTCTTGAAAATCTCCAGAGAAGGGGACTCCACAACCTCCCTGGGCAGCCTGTTCCAGGGCTCTGTCACCCTCACCGTAAAGAAGTTCTTCCGTGTATTTGAACGGAACTTCCTGTGTTCTAACTTGTGCCCATTGCCCCTCGTCCTGTCGCTGGGAACCACTGAAAAGAGCCTGGCTCCATCCTCCTTCAGCCCACCCTTTAGATACTTGTAAACATTAATCAGGTCTCCTCTCAACCTTCTCTTCTCCAGGCTAAAGAGTCCCAGCTCCTTCAGCCTTTCCTCATAAGGGAGACGCTCCAATCCCTTAATCATCTTAGTTGCCCTAAATCAGTGTAACTGAATCCCACTTGCTTGGACTGGATGTTCCAGTGCTCAATCTAATACCCATATAAGACGCCTCGAGTACATTTTCTAAAGCAAATGGTGATTCTAGTATCTAAACATCAGATTGACCTATCTTAGATGCCTCTAGATTTTCAAGACAGAAAAGCTAGATTTTCTGTGCACAAACCTCTTCAAGATAGCTCGAGTTTGATACTGAGTTCCTTTTGAAATTATGAAAACATCCTCACTTTAAACTTCCCCCTTACTCCCCCACCCCTTTAAAACCAATGGAAGATATAGAATGAAATGGTCCTGGCCATTCCAGGGACAGTTGGAGTAGGGTTCCTCAGCCTGGTATATACAAAAAGCAAGCATCTCCATCTTCATTTTATTTGAAGAATTATCCACAGCAAAGATGGGTTTTGCTTAGGAAAGACAGAAGCTCCCTTTCCTTTAGCCACAATGGTTCTTTTTCAAAAAAACTGTGAATGGAAGATGAATGAGAGACCATTTAACTTCCAGTTCACTCAGATACAAATTGCTGAAGCCAGTTGAGGTTGAAGTCCCAGGATAGAAATCCTCAGATGATACCTTAACTTTCCTTGGCTCTCCAGCACGTTTATTTCCTCTCCCTAAATGCATTTTCCTACCCAGTGAGTAATAAGAGTTCCTTGTTCTTCTCATTTAATATTTCTTTATTTTCAGAATATACCATCTCCCTTGAGGTCACTCACTAGATTTCTTCCTGTTATGAGGAGGGACAAATGTCAATGGGGGCTCACAAAATGATCAGTCCCTTCCTCTGAGGACTTTTGCCAGGTGAGTTGTCAATGGGTGGAAGCTTCTGCACGGGGTTTCTCTGTTGTGTTCTTTCTTGCATAGTGTACGTTGCCGATACTGCCTTGGACAGTGAGAAACCTAGTTCAGTCTCCAAGTCCTTGAAGCTACATCTCATCAAGTGCTACTTGAAAGCTATATCTTGCAGATACTGTTAAGTTTTTATCTCTGGAAGGGAATCATACCTTAGCTATACCACTCACTGCAGGTATTTTTTTTTAGCCCTGTGCCTCTTCTTCCTTGGCCTTTAGCCTTAATGACCTAATATTCATTCCTTGTATGAAAATGTTCCATGGAAAGGCAAAACATCAACAGTATCAGTACCTCAGACTCTCTCTGTCTGGCTTTGACAGGAGATGCTTGAATGTCATAGGGAAGGTCATTGCTGGGACAAGAGAAACCTGTCCAATGCAGGAAATTCCCTTGGTATCTCATTTTAAATCCTCTTCTACCCAGATTTTCACCCACTGTCCAGCTTGGGTGGCTTGATGGGGGTATTAGCTTCTGAGTATCTGTTTCCTTTACGTACTTTTGCAGTTCACCTCTTCGTGGCACGTTAGCAGGTGTTACACATCACCTATTGCTTGATCTGGATGTCTGGTAGAAAATACACAATTAAATGAAAAGACCACCTGTCAGTGAGCACTGCAATGTAAGTATTGTAATGTTAATAACTATGGTTTAACGGCCGTGTTCCCATCTGGTGCAATTGTGCCTGACTCTGTTCAGAAGTTTTATGAAGTTGCTGTATCAGGCTTTTGCACCGGGGGGAGGATCTGCCAGTTGGCTGAGGCATGTTTGCTCAAGCCTGTTCAGCAACAAAGAGATTTTAGCCTCCATCAGGTAGCAGATGATGCACGGCATGTGCTGTCTTCCTAATGACCGTGAAAATGGTTTATGTGTAATACAAATAACAACTTCAAGTAGACGTTTTCAGGAGAGGACACTCATGTGCGACTTAGAATAGAGTTTGCTTGTGATTTCTGCTACAGATTGCCTGCTTACCCCCCTCAAACTGTTTAATCTCTTTATGTCAAATTGCTGTGATCTGTCAACAAGGACTAATTTTTCCCACTCTCACAGATGTTAGAGTAAAACACTCTTAATGTTTTTTGAAAAATTCTAGCATTGGAGAATTGGCGCCTTGAAAGAAAAGAGCTGCTCTGCCTATAGAAGTTCATCCAGTTGAATGCTAGTCACAGGTCACCATGACATTTTGCTTTGCCGTAGCTGGTTAGAGAATATTTTAAGTGTACCACAGCCATGAGAGGTTGCATTATGCTCATCTTGATTAAACTGATACTTCATGACGCGCCTTCCTGTATTGCCCATTCAGTGTGGTAATTAACTTCCAATCATGTAGTGCAGCTTTTTCTCCGTCTATCAAACCAAAGGTCTTGAATCTTCTCTCCTGCAGACTAAGACTCCCTAGCCTAGTTAGTCATTGTTTTTAGTGAAAGCCATCCAGTAACTTTGATTATGCCTATTGCTCTTCCCTGCAGTCTTTCTGGTCCTACTTCTTTCTTTTTGAGACGGAGGGTTTAGAATCCTATGGATATTAAATTGCCAGGTGTCTTTTCACTATTTTCAGTGGTTGTCAGATCATGCCTTACTCATCTCCAGCTCTTAGCCTCTTCCCAGGCAACCTCCAATTCTGATGAATTTAGCTACTGAAACTAAAATATAGAATTAGAACATTTTTGTCTGTATGGTTTTTTGTTTGTTTGTTTGTTTTAATGTACATGTTCTATTTAATTTCTGCATACATCCTCAGTTTTGATGAGAAGTCTTAAGATACCTAGAGTAGACTTCTGACTAAAGAGAGATCTAAATAGAAAATCCAAATAGAAACCCTAACCATTTGGATATTTTTTAGAAAGAACATTAGGACACAAATACTTTATGTGAAAAGATCTGTATGGGCTTCTCTTCTGAAGTAGAAAAAGAATTAATTTCATTACCTTGAAAGATACTGTGATATGCAATCACTGACTCTGGTCCGCTCTGCTATAGACTCCTTTTATTTTCCAGGCGTTTAACAGGAATAGGACTGTAATGTGTTTTAGTCCCTGTCAACCCAATTTGATCCAGTTCTCAAAAAGCTTCATGTAGTATTGTCAATATTTTGATCTGCCAGTTCATCCACTTTGTACTTTTACTTTATTATGTACCCATAAATGAGTGTAAAAAGTAGGGTTTCCTTATTCAGTACCAGCAATGTAAACAACTTGCAAAATGGTCAAAAATAGATAAGCACATGTATATACTGCCAAAGGAAAAATCATAACGCAAAAAAGATTCCGGAAAATATTCAGGTAGCATATGCACATAGATTTCTTGGAACTTTGTATTCACTATTTAGACTTAAAACTGGTGATACTTACAGATGTATCTGTTGAAATTAATTGATACCCATGTTATTATACAAAAAATATTTCATAAGACATGAAGTACTTTCCCAGGAAAGGGAACAGTCTTCTACTGTGTTATGCAAGCTTACTACAAGAAAAGCATTATAGATGATGAGGAATAGCTATTCAGAATCCCTGTTTTAGAAATGATCTGTCATGATACTAAAAATAAAATACAACTGTGTATGCCAAATCATCATCAAACTCTGCGTGTGGTGTTTAAATTTAAAAAGAGGTATTTTAAAATAAAACAAAGTACTTGAAAATCAAGTGAGTGTAACATTTTCCAGTAAGGAGATGAGACTGAAAATATGCATGGGAGAGACAACACAAAGTTCAAAATAATTCTATCTCAATCTCTTTCACAATCCTATGCCATAACTGGGCATTTTTATCTCGGGTTAATGTATGTTTCAGAGTCCCTTTTAGAACCATGATCTCTCAAAAATTGTCTCATTCAAGTTATAAAAAGATTTAATTTGAAGGCTTCAACAGTTTGAACATGTACTGTTAGCAAAGGCAATTTAAAAAATCTGATAACCCATCGACGGTAGATCAGGCGCTTTGCCATTCAGTGTTAACCGCTTGCTTTCCTCACACCCCCCACCTCCAAATCTACCATTCATTGCCTTTGAAACCCTTACCGGTTACTGACAAATCCTCAATGAGAGAAACCACCCTTGGCGACATACTGGACATGTCTGGGGGCAGCGGAGGGGTGACAAAAACATGACAACGAAAGGAAATCATGAGTGACAGCGGTATGGCCTTAGGTTCATTGAGTGACATGGCACTTTTGGCTTGGATTGCATGTGGCCTGTCAAACGTGGTTTAGCTCTTGGAATTATTAGCTGTCTGGATGAATAATTGTTAGAGATACCAGCTGTCAGCAAAGTTCATGGCTGATAGAAAATGACAAGTGCAAATTTTTTCGCATGGGACAGACACCGGCAGGCTAGGGTACACCCTTTCTAGCAAGAGGGCCTGGGCTCCAGTGGACAACGAGTTGAGCCTTAAGTCAACAGCATGAGCTTGCAATGATAAACACCAACCTCATTGCATAGCCAGGAGGCTGAGGTAGGGGATTTTTCCTGTGTGAGGTAATTGTGAGTCTGCCTCTGGAGTATTATGTCTGTTGTTGGATGCCCTAGTATAACAGAGGTACTGAAAAGCTGGAGTGAGTCCAGAGAAAGTTGGTATGGCTGTGGCGGGGGAGCACAGAATACCCAAAGAGAAGAGGGGGAGGTGCCCCTTTGTTCGGTTTGAACAAAAGAAGTCTGCAGGGGCAGCTCATGGTGCTCTTCAGCTTCCTGCTGGGAGGGTGAGAAACAGCAGAGTCGGCCTCCTCTCAAAGGTACACCATGAAAGGATGAGAGGCAACAGCCACAGGCTGCAGAAAAGGAACCTTCTATTAGGTATAAGAAAAACATTTTTCTATGAGTTTCGTTGGACACTGGACCAGACCCCCAGGCTAGCTGTGGAGATTTCACCCTTGTAGACGTCCATCCAGAATGAGACTGGACGAGGCTTGAGGAACCTGCCTGAACCCTGAAGTTAGGACTGAGCTCCAGAAACCCCTTCCAACCTGCATTATGCTGTGAGTAGCAGAGACGCCACTAATACTGCCATGCAACAAAGTGGGACCTGGAGGGTCAAACCTAAAACTTGTTTGGTTGTTGGGTGCTACAGCACCCAGATGTGAAGCTCTGTTCTCTTACGTTTGTGACATGGGACTGCCAAGAGAAGAGCCTGCCTTTTGTTTTCCATGAACTGCAGGAGACAAGAGCAATTACATCCTACTAGTGTTATTACAAGAGACGGAAGAACGTCCTCCTAAATCTCTTTTTCATTCCAGATGGACTCATGTAAAAGCATTTCTTCTGACACTGTTGGCCCGCCTACTTGGAAACAAATTACCTGATGAGACTGCTGCTATTTCTTCAGTGGGGCTGTTCAACAGCCTAAGGGACCTCATGGTTTCCTTTTGCAAGTCTAAATTTTCTTTTGCTCAAGCCTGATGCAGAGGAGGGCAACCAGACGGCATACAGGTGTGTATCTTCTCTGTGGGCTGGCAGGACAGGGCCAGGGTGGCTGGGACCGGGCGGATGGCGTACCTGCCTTCATGTTTCCATGGGGTTGGGCTCTGGTGGGTGAGGTTGGTTTTCCCTTTGCCTTTCAGATCCCTTCCTACTCCCACCTGCCCTGGCCAACCCTTCTCGGACCTTTCATCTTTCCTAATTTTGTTGAATACACCGCATTTTGCTGCCTTCTCTTCCATTTCGTCTCCCACCACTTGCTCCCCCCGCTTTGAGACCACTTCTTTCTGGTCTCAAACCTTCTGCCTCCCTTCCGGGTCCTGCCGACTTTGGTGCTCCCTGCCCGCTCCCCCCACTCTGGTCACAGGCTTCGCGTTGTCTCAGCTCCCCACTTGTTTCCACTCGGATCCCTACGGGCATTACTAAAACTGCCGCTCTGCATTAAAGATATTTGACAGAGGCAGATGCTGTAGGGAAACTGCCACAAAAGTAGCCTGGAGAAAGCAAGTGCTTTTTCATCAGTGCATATTTTGATGGTATGAACCCTAGACAGCTCAGGGCAACTGCGCTGAATGAAAAAGAAGTATAAATAACTATTTATTCAGCATACAAAGAAGAGATTCCTGTTCAGAAAAAAAGTAAAAACAAAAAAAGTATGTAAGTCACAGTGCAGGCACACAAGGGAAATGGAAGGAGCTGGGAGCCGAATGTTGCACAGACAAACTTAATCCTTGCATTTCTAATTTTGAAATGCTTGGTCTCATGATTTACTGTGCTTTGAATGTAGTTCTTTCAAATATACTTTTCTGTACATTTCCTCCAATGCACTGGAATTGCCAGAAATTGCAGAAATTGGATATGACATCTTGAAGGGAGGCAATCTACTCCCTTCTCCCTCCAAATAAAATAAAATGTAGCCACCAAAAGAAACCCAACCCATATACTGTATATTTCAGAACATATTGCTCTCAACTTTATCCTACAACAATGGCTGGCACTATAGATCCTGAGCTTAGGCACACAATTTAGTTCAACTTCTTCACAGGCACTTGACAGATAAAGTGCCTCTTAATAGCACCCAACTGGGACCAGCAACTCTCCAGCTGATTTTTGCGGTCCTGCTGTATCTCTCCCAGTCCATTGCTATCAGTAGAAATGAAATATATCAAAGTATGAGTTGTCATTGAAGTGTCACCACTAGCTTTTGTCATCCCATCCCTAACGTAAAGTTAGCAGATAGCTAACCCTGGTTTGAAATGACTTTAATTCAACAGATTGTGTTATTGATCACGGTCATTGCAGTAGACTACTTTGAAGCTATCAAAGTGATGCTAGAGACAAAAAAACATGGGGTGGAAAGTCACTTGAGGGTGCTGTCTCCATTTGTCTTGTCAGCATGCTGTTCTTCTCAGAGGCCTTGGAGATTTCTGATGGAGCCCCATCAGAAGGGGCTGCTGTGAGAGCGGGGGAGAGCATATACTTTGTGAGCTCCCCTGGCAGCTGCACCTCAGCATTTGTAGTCAGGTTCATTTGGCTGGGGGGGTCGCACCTTAGCTTCGTCTTCTTGACTTGGGTTTTGGTGTCTTTTTAAGATAGTATCTTTTCTAACATCATTCTGCTGGTATTCTAGGCACTCCCCCACTGTTGATAACAAACTATTGCTTTTCCCAAGGCAAGGGCCATATATCACACTGTGAAACATTTTGGGGTAGGGAAGCTCCTCAATGGCATGTTAGGACCTTTGTGATCGAAGACAAAGAGATTCTGTTTGTCTGTTCTCTCTATTTGTGATGCTCTTCTAAGCACCCAAGGCCTAGCATATTGAGAACTATTGTTCTGAGCTTTTGATGGATGTGCTGGACAGACTTTGGTCCTTGCCTTTTGGAAACAGCCTCATGACACGTGGGCGTGCATAGGGCGACACTGGGTCCTGCGCACGTCAAACGAGTTGGCCAGTCTGTACTCCCCTTCCCCACAACAGCCAGTCCACACTTTATCTTTCCTGAGATAGGGCTTCCTTAGGAAACTGATAGATTCTCCCCCTTTTGCTACAAGCACTAAACACAAAGAGGACAAAAATCATGACATAACGGACAGATTTTGTTTTCTTAGTGCCATCTTCCTTATTTTCAAACCATGCACCTGAAGTCCTGCCTCTCTGAACACAGTGGGAACAGTCTCAGCCAGCAGTTTCCCTCCTGAGACACCCCGCTGTGTGTTGCTCCAGGCAGCTTTGTGTTAAACTGCTCTTTTTCTGCAATCCTCTTGGCAGTGCAAGGGTGCCGAGGGAAAGCAGCTGCTGCTGATGGAGGCCTGGTGTTCTCAGACCCTGGCGTCTGATCTCCATCCCTTGCCTCTTGCACAAAGATTCAGGTGTCTTCTTTCTCGTGAATGGGAAAACCAGACATTTAGGCATGGAAGTACTGATGCTTGATGGCTTTGTAGAGCTCTTCTGCACTTGTACGCCTCATTGCAAAACCTCCAAAATAATTTCAAATTAATGCCTCCATATAAGTCACGCAGGAAATGGTCATAACAGAGAAAAGCAATACAGTTCCTGATTTACCACTGCCCTATGTCTATGCTGCACTGTGCGTTGCTCCACTTTATCCTAGCCCTCTGTAACTTTGAATATCAGCAGACCTGAATAAGTGAGGGATATGAATCACGTACACCAGTGTACCGTGCAGTGGGGAGAGAAAGAGGAGTACCGAAAACCAATCCTGTTAAAAGGGCGCTTTTGTAGATGATGCCAGTGTCGCACTTCTAACAAATACTGCTATCCATCCATAATCCAGATGGGTATTATCTACAGCACAAGCCTGTTATGAAACTTAATATTTATAAAAGCGTGTGCAATTCTGAGTTCATAGATCCCCTGAGCTGAATTCTGCAAACCCTGCTGGCACCAGGCAGAGCTCAGAACAGATGTATTTAGAAAGTGGAAATAAATATTATGCAACCTTTTCCACAAATGCCTGGCACGGGCTGGCCGTCTCCATTATTTACTGCCAGCATCACAAACCCATTGAACAGGGCGGGATAGCTAATCTAAAATACTCTATGCAAAGTGGCAGAAGGAAGCCTTGTAAATAAAAACGGTTATTATTTGGTATTACAAGTGATGTCTGTGAACTGGTGTGTCCTCTCTGCTAGGACATCCCTAAAGCGGTGTATCTGACAGAGATGTCACAGGCGCCCTCGCTGGCACAGCTGCGCCGTTGCCTGTTGCCCAGCTGCTCTGGGAACCATGTCAAAATCCAGGGGGTTGTTTACAGGTCCCATCGCTGTGCCCCTCCGTGCTGCAGTACAAGGCACAGCAATAACGTAATACAGACAGGGTGTCAAAATTCCCTTTTATGAGTAGGGAGTTCTTCTTCTCTGGACTTAACAGGGAAGAGAGAAGAGTGCCAGAAAATGTACAAAGAAAACCAAGGGTATGTCCCAGCCCTGAGCTACGCTCACCATGTAGCTGTGCAAATGCTTTGCCGCAGTCCCAGGGAGGGATGGAAGGTCAAGGGCATGGTGGGACCGGTGGGATTACGCAGGGTGTGATCAGAGCAGGCTGTGCAGAGCACAACATCGCACAAGGTTTGCAGTATGAAGCCTGGAAGTATCAATGCAAATTGCTTCAATAGCAGGTGATAAGCACAGGATTTACAGTGCTGCCTTCACCAAGCCAGAGACCTTTCTTTGCTGTTCCCCCCATTTCGAGGCCAGTGCTCTTAGCATTTCACGTAGGTGCTATATACACAGGGATAGTTTGGGAAGCAACCTTGGATAAGACCCAGCAATCTCAGTGTGTGTTTTTCAGTCCGGCCTTGTTGAACCAGTAATATTTTTATAACACTGTTAGCCTTCAAAAGATGGATCTCTCTTTTGTGTCTGCTATTAGAGGCTGTTACTGACTCTCACTGGTGCTACTGCTACAGCTCCAGCAAAGAGACTGCAGGTCCATAAGGGCTGGAAAGGGTCAAGAAAAAGGGGGTTCCCATGGGAGATGGGTTTTCCTGGCCACAGGGGTGTTCTCTGTGTGCATGTGGGGATCATATATGTCATAATACACTTGGAAAACTTCAGTGGGCAAGGATGCAGGCTGGGCACCTGAAAAGAAGTAGGGCAGATCTCTTCCTTTTCTCTTGTGTAAGAGCCTCATGATTTTGATCACCATCCAGCTAAGTAAGCTGTGAAGCCCTTGGGTAAAAGGGCATCATCCAATCATACTGTAGACTCCAAGAAGCAGAAGTAATTCATAGTCTCTGGAGCCAGCAGGGCAGTGTCTGGAGGTTAGTGAAAGTGAAGTTTATGGAGGATATTAAATAAACAGTCATCTCCAGCATAAAATTGGTAGCGGAATAGATGTCATTAGTAGGCAAAGTTTGGGAAGGTATCTGCACTGCGAAGAACTGAGTCAGAGGGGATATAAATAAAAAGGAGTTCTGCGAGTCCAGTAACTAAAGCTGGTTGACTTTTGTACCTGTTTTTTTTTTTTTGTCCCAACTAGCTGATTTTCTGGCCTAAAATACTTTTTGCTTGGTTCAAGTTCAAGCCAGATAATAATTTCTCTCTCAACTGTTGAATTACTGAGTAACTAGCAACTGATGGCAATTGCTTGGGCAGTTCCCTGTCACTGGCCCGCTCCACGCATTGCTGGTGCTGCATCAGCAATGCTCTGGCGGTATGGAAACAATTTGGGCAAGATCTTTAGATCTCTGGTTCTTTTTGTCTTCTTTTTGTTTCTCTTTTTATCCTTTTAAAAGTTTTTATTTATTTATTTTATATGATCAAATTACCCTGCGATCTATGTGTGGATGCGCGCATGCATTTAGCCTTAGGAATGGATTAATACAGGCCCAACTACATTCTGCCTCAGTATCACTTCTGTGTTGAAAGGACTGGATTTTCAAGGCTCTCACTTGGCTCCTGTCCCCGAGATGCCTTTTGTGTACATTCCCAGGTGTGCCACTGTGTTGAAAATGCTGAGTTTGAGTCCAGTTAGAGCTAACAGTTTCAGCAAACAAAGCTTCTGGAGGAAAAGGTGGACCTCTTTCTGCAGCTTGCTTAAAGAGCAGGGCGTTTACTATTTCATAACTTGCCAGAACAATGTTTCCTTCTTCCCTTCTGCCTCTCATCAAGCAACATGATTGTCGAAGTCTGTCTCAAGACGTAATGCAATTAGAAGGAATGCGTTCATATTTTCATCCATTGTCAATCGTTCATAAGCCTTTTGCCATGCAACTAATGAAACCGAATATGAACCAGACTTTTCTAATTTCAGATTGAGTGTGAATCATATAAGTCTGATGTGGAAAGGGAAAAGTTCACTTCTGTGTAAAAGAAACTTGTGGACAGATGGTTTGGATTTAAAGAGAAGAGAAGCAGGATTTCTGGAAAAATTGCACAGGATTAATAAAAATGTAAACTGAGTTCAAGTGCAGTTCACCAAAAATCTGAAGGCAAAATAATTAGAAACTTTACGTCAGTTTGATTTGAAAAGAACAGAAATGAAACTGCCCAGAAATACATATTGAACAATCTTGCTAGTAATTTACGTTTCTATTCAAATTGTTGGGAATTTTCAACATGCCTGTAAGCCTTTGATATCGCTGTCAGGCTCAGATATTATTTGTAAAGGGCTGGTATACATTTACCCCTTCAAAGACAGACTTCCAGAGGAAGAGAAAACTGGACTCAAGTGCTACCCGGGCAGCGTTGGAGAAGCACATATGAAATAGAATTTTTGAGTTGAGCTTATAGTTGCAAGTTACTGATACTCTCTCTCTCGACGTGTCCTTTTTCAGATGTGAGAAACTCAGTGCTAAATACCTAACCTTAGCTTTTTGTTATCATAACAAAAGATTAAGGTCTGAATTTTCAAAAGGATCCAGTGGTGGTTTAGCTAAATTCTGGGCAGTTTCCAGGTTCAGCCTGAGGCATTGCTGGGACCTGGTTTTCAGTAGCTGTCTGCATTATTCTTTCTAAGAACGATGCTGCTCTTGGACAGGCTCTTCCACTTGCAAAAATTGATCCTTCCAAAATCACTAAAAATACAGCTTGCTGTGGGGATGATTTTTTTTTTTTNNNNTTTTTTGTTTTACTGAAAGAAGTAAATACCCCTTACAGACCTCTCCTATTATTCTGCAAGAGCTAGGTATATTAGCAAACGCAGGGGTCGAGGAGGGCAAATCCCATGTAACTGATTAATGTAATCATTATCCACAGCTGTTGACACTGGCTGACATCTGAATACTGGGAGGGGGGGAGTTTGTATAATGCTTTGATGTCCACGCAGGAAGCTTTTTGTCTAAACACATGTGAGGCTATTTGGTGACTGAACGATGACTTGATTGTAGCAGTAAATGCCGGAGTAAGAGCATTCATTTCAGTAAGGGGAGGTGGGTCTAAATGTAGTGTAACAGAGTGGCTCCTGGTGTCCTCGGTGGGCTCCTGTGCCGCAGAAATGAAGATAAATTATGATCCGCTATTTGTCACTGCCAGAGACTTCATGGCTGCATCTCTGCTAGTCAACTCCGTGGTCCCTGTGCTGGCTCCCAGGTGCAGGAACACAGTCATTTATACTAGTAAGCTGCCAGCGTGATCCTGCGCCGTTGCCAGCTGGAGGTCTCCCAAATGTTTGCCAGGCACAGTTTAGGAATTAAGACAATCCAGGGACCATTCCCCATATCACTTTGTATGCCAGTCTCCTGTTTTGGACAGGAGTTTATATATTATGGATGCGGGCAAGAATGGAACAGGGCCCAAGGGAATCACTGGACATGATTTATTGGTATAGGTGAAGTCCCTGGGTCTATCTGTTGCAAGAAGGTTTTGGAAATGGATAATACCTGTAGTTTCTGCTTTGCAAATGTGAAGAAAAATGTTGCTGGTAGCTATGGTAGACAAAAGTGAACCAGAAGTGTCTGCAAAGCTCTCATACTCCTCTGGATCTGGATTTGTCAACTGGGTCATTTATAAAATGAGGTGAAGTAGTTTGAGGTCTGTGTGGGAGGAAAGAGCAGTAGATTCATTAGTTGGGGTTTTCTTATTTTTAGTTTCCAAGCCAGACTTTTGACATTCCCGTGGTATGATGTGGAGTGCCACAATATCAGTCATGAGGGTCTGAAGCCCAGGCCCCAAAACAGAGGGTTCTCACAGCCTGTGGGCTTTTTATTTATGGACCTAAACCACCGTAAGGTAGTGTTGGGAGTTTGAGAGCAGATTAGGCTGTGCAGTCACACATACGGTGTCTAACTAGATGATTATACCTTGTACCTCAAATTAAAAACCCATGGCTACTACGGTCTATGGTATATATTGGCAGGTATCTCGATAGCAGTATTAGAGCTGACCAAACGCAGAAAGGTGCCTTCCTAAGGCCCGGTGCACTGCAGCAAGCGCAGCCCTTTTGGCCACCCATGCATGTCAGCCTGTTGGTAGCACTAGGAGGGTTAGAAGCAAGGCGGGGAGATCTACCAATGTGAGGTGGAAGCAGTCCCTGCACTTCTCCCTCAGACAGACGTGTGGACAACAAGACGGGGCATGAAACACAGTACCCTATTCGCCTAGTTTGAAGTGGGTCAGTGCAGAGCTTGTCCACGTCCCCCTGCCTTACCTGTGCCAGTGAACAAGAGATTTTAGCATCTGTTAATTTTCCTGCTCCACCCTGCCAAGGGGGTTCCAGGGCAGAGCGTACGACATAAAGCTGTTTGCAAAATGCACATCAGTCGCTGACTCCAGTGTGTAAAAAAGTCATTAAAAAAGGGACTGTCACAAAAGAGAAGCTCTTTCTGCAGCAATTAAGACGACCTCCACAGAGCAATTAGGTATGCCAGGATTGCATGGGCATTCACCTAATGTGTCCTGATAGATGAAGGTGATCTCTTGGGAGTGTGTAGTTGTTACTACAACTCATAGTCTATTTTAATGTAGTGGGAATATCGTGGGTTTCCTAGAGCAGGCGTGCTGTTCACACTCAGAGTAGCAGCCAGGAAGCGGCTCCTACGATCCGTGTATTTGCAGACATGGAAATTATAGTCAGAGCACTATCCTCTGAGAAAGGACATGGGTAAAAGTCTAAGAGGAAAAACACCACTAGTAAATCCGGTTCTCTCTGAGGCAGATGTGTACTAGATTAAGGCGAGAAATTTATGAAGTAAGAGCAACGGGTGAGCACACTATCTGGATTTGGAGTAAGGAGTGTTTTTTGGCTAACTAGTGGCGTTGTTTTTTTCATGAAAAACAGATTGGAAATCGCAGGAGGGTAAGCCTTCGGGCAAAAGTTCAAAGGTATCCTAGCAGGAGCAAAGCAATAATGCAGGGATCCATCCTTAGTGTTTTCCCACTTCCCCCTCCATGGCTAGCTGGGATCTCAGGTCAGGCTCTCGGTTGCAGTCAGTATCTGAAGCTTGGGGCTGGCTCAGAGGGAGAGGTCCAGTTGCGACAGAGATTGCTTCTTGGTGACTGGCTTGGAAATGTCAACCCGCTGAAAGCAACGCATAGATTTCAGTGCTTCTGAAATATTTTTTTTTTGCCAAACAGGGTAAAATGAGCAGCAGAATGTTCTATTCTCATGAGGAGCTCAGGGGAAAATTAGTGGAAGTGAATTTTTTTTTTTTTTGCTTGATTTTAACTAGCTTTGAAGGAAGCGAAGGAGAAACTGAAAACTCCCTGCACTCGTTTTCTCTCTTAAAGTCACACTCCTGTGGAGTCAAGATGATCTATCTTGATCTATCTTTGTTTTAGTCTGACATTTTGCAGTTTATTTTTTTTATGTAGATACTGTCTCTTTCATTTTTGGCTTACTGTTTTCTTCCTTCCCCCCCCCCCCTTTTTCTGTTTTTAACCATTTCAGGTGAGCCTTATATTTTGAAACAATTTTTTCCCCTCTCTTCTGTGAAAATGCCAGAACAGCAGCCCTGGAATGCTGGTCCAAAGGCAGCAGAAAAGCCGAGGCTGTACACTGCTCTGAGGACCTGACTGTCTTGGCAGGACCACAGCCAGTCCTTGGCTTTGCTGCCGAGGGTGTAAACTCGTGGTGTTGGCAGCCTCTCCCGTGACGTTTAACAGGGCGGACAGCTGCTTGCTGGGAACTGGGCTGGATGGAGCCTCCCGTTCGGTTCACAGCAGCTCTCCAGAAGCCCCATCTGGTAGCGATAGCTTTTGGTTAGAACTGTCTCGCAGGCTGCCGCTGCAGTCAGCCTCCCTGTCTATGTGCAGCTGGTGCTGTGAAGGTCCACAGGTTCACAGACGCGCAGGAGGCCACCCGTGCACCGGCACAATCCAGATTTGCACTAGGAACAGTAGATTCTATGGTTTCCGACACTGATAGGTTGCCTTCTGCAATGCTTCCGACCACGTCTGGTTTGCAGATCCATGGGTATTTCTGATACTATACCTGTCCCAAAGCATCTGGTGCGATTGCTGCTTTCACTTCACTTTTAGAATGCTTTCTTTTTACTACCGCTGATTTTTATTTTATTTTCCCATATTTAAGGCTTTTCAACATGAATTACTTTTTCAGTTTTATTTTACTTGCCTGTGGATTTTTTGCGGGGTCATGGGTATTTATGTTTTACATGTCCCAATCTACATTAAGCCTGTTCTCCTGTTCGTAACATCCATTTGCAGCGTGTCGTGACTATTCAGCTGTGGGTAGTACTGGAATGATTCATTTTGTGACCAGAACTGCGATCTGCCTTCTTCCAGTTCCTAAATTAGCTGCCACCTTTAATAAAGTCAAATGTTTCTTAGCATAAAAATAAAATATCTCCATACCTCCTCACCTCTAGGTTACCCGCAGTTTGATTTCCCCACGGCCTCTCCTCACCGCCATGCTCCAAGGAAACACTGCCCTCCGAAGTTGCAGACGGGATGAGTTTGGCTGGTCTGAATCCAAACTCAGCAGTTCTGCTCGGCCAGGTCATTTTTTGCTCAGCTGTTTCGAGCACGGACGTTGACTTGGTGGAAACCGCCCCGACATTGTTCAAAGCTGGCGAGCCCTTTGGTGGCTCTCGTCGTGTGCCAGCCGCTGGTGCCCTCGCCAGAGCCCCGCTCCCACGCCGAGTGGCGGAGATCTTCGCCAGCGAGAGCACGGCTTTCTGGGGAGCATTTGCCAACGCCAGCATGTTCTGCCAGTGAGAAGGACCTTACGTGGGACTGTGGCAGGAGTGGAAAGAGGTGAATTGGAGCAACCTGCCCCTGCTCTGAAAGAGTCCTTAAATGCAGGCATGTGAGTGGTGGGGTTTCAGTCTTTAAAAGGTCAGTTTAGCCTTTGTGTTTTCTTCGTTGGTTATGTTGGCCTGTCAGAAGTGGAGAAAACAGCGGCAAAAGAGTTTGTTTTGGTGTAACCTCGGTACAGCCTGGTGAAATCAAAGCCACCCCTGCATCCAAATTGCTTTTGGTTACTGTAGGCTATTGCAAGGTTATTCTGCTGAGACTGAAACCTTATCTCTCTCGTGGGAGCAGTGCCGCAGAATCCACACAGCAATAACTTTCTGCAGCATTTATTCTACTCTTCCCTCTAAAAAGGGGTTTCTGAATATGTGAAAGTGGTTATAGAGCAGCCTCAGGAAGAAAACAGCAATTAGGGCTCCCAGGGCTGTTTTGTTGGCCTTCTGTGAACATGAAGATGTTTGGTGCCATCCTCATGTTGCACATGCATCGTAAGTGTAACACCCAGGCAAAAAAAGAGTTGTCCTTACTGAGGGTGGAGGCACAGGGGTGACCTGGATCAAGCACAGTCCCTCCCCTCCATCCCAATGCTGAGCCCTGGGGTATTCGGTTCGGTCATGGCGAAGTGATGGAGCCAATCATCACGTTGGCCATGACTTGCAGCAAATTGGGCTGGCTTAGGAAAAACTGACCGTCCATCCAGCTCTGGAGGGTAACCTGAAACTACCCCCAAACCCGCTGCTGCTTGTTGTGGCTGCCTGTACATACACCCCTGCCAGAAAGCTGCCTCAGCTCTTTGGCCCCAAAACAAAGTGCTCTGTGAGCTCTCCTCCTGCACGCACCCCCTGCTCAGAAACACCATGCCTTTATACATTCTAGCACCTCGATGGGAGAAAGTGCTGCTTCCAGAAAGCCTGGTGGCCCGGTGGGACCCCACCTGTGCTGTATTTTGGGGGCTGCAGAGTACCTCGAGGCTGTAGAAACAATTCAGAAAGGAAAGCTGTTATTGTTTTCAAGGCATTGCTGGTAGGATGAGAGGAGCACCTGGTTCTTAGTGTCTAACAAACAGTGATATATATTGCAGGCTAGATTCCATACTTTCACATGCTCTCTTCTGTAGCTGAGAGACAACATTCAACAGAATAAATTTTTACAGCTCCCTGGAGTCTTGCCTTTCACGTCTTTTCTTTTTACCCCCTTCTCTCATTCTTCTCTCCTTTTTTTATGTCACTAGACCTACCTAAGGTGGAGAGGAGTTTTTATGGGTTTCCTTTCTGGAAGAAGCTGACGCATGCATTTAATCTTGTGTATCGAGATAGTCTCCTACATAGGTGCTTGAATATTTTCTGGTTCATTGTGCGTTGTTTGGAAACAAGTCTGAGGTAAAGTAAGATAGTCCCCTGAAATACAGGTCGTTGACATAGAGGATTTTCACCAGTAGACCTAGACCACGTCTACTGGCCATGTTTTGCTGGGATATGTGGAGTCTGCATTCCCTTTTTGCTCCTTACAATGGAATAATTACGGTAGCCATTTGAAGTGACATTTTCAGACCTCAGAATTTGTTCTGCAGGGATTTGGGATCATCCCTTTTCCCACCGCTGGTGATGAAAGCCTCTGCTCTCATCCTGCATGCTCCTGTGTGGCTGCACCAGCAGGTCCTGCTGTGGGCAAGGAGGGCCAGCCAGCCCCACTCTTCCTGCCTGCTTCCGCGCTCCCTTCTCAGAGGTAATTTTTGATTTGGTAAAGCATTACATTTTTCCAACTCGGAAATCTGCAAAGAAATCGGACCGTCAGCAAGTAATTTTATAGCTCTTGGGTTTCTATCCTATAGCTGTAAATAGCAGAAGAAGGAGATTTCTGTCCTCTCTGAGGATTTCTGAATGCTCAAGTGGTAGAAGTTGAGGTTGTAAATCCTGACTGTGTGTATTATAAGGTAATACTGCGAAATAGATTAAACTAATATATTGCAATTAAATCAGAAATCTAATAAGACTAGGCCTGTGTACAAAATACAGGACTGTAGATTAACTACAGAAACTTGCAGAAATTTTTACTTTTTATAATTGTAGTGGTAGGATGAACTTGGGAGTGATGTTTACTAAAAAAAAAATAAAAGACAATCTTCTAAATGCTCTATCACCAGAACTATAAATCAAGTGTAGTGTATCAATCTAACCCATTTTTGAGGCAAGTTAAGAACTTGGGCACCTTACTCTCCCTTAAATAGAGAAATAAATATTTTAAGAGGTCTTGAAAAAGGTTGACTGGTTTTAATGTATTGCTTTTAGAGGTGACCTCCTCCACACATGAAAGTAATGGGACTCTGGCTCTGTGTTCATTTGAAACATCATCTATATCGTTTTCCTTTTGTGCCTGCTAACAGAAAAGTACCAAAAGTGCTGGCCTGAGCACTGACAATATCTGACATGATCAAAGAGCAAGAACAGGGCAGGTCTGCATAATCTTTTGAGGGAGAGGAAGCATCTGTAGGAGAAAAATCACATCAGGAGCATCACAAGAAGCCCTTGTGCACGAGGAGAAAGTGGTGGTCACATCAGGCTTAGGCATGATCCTTGTTGACCGCATTAGGCGGGATCAAGAGAGTCATGATCCTTCCCTCTCCCACTCCTGCACCTTAACCCCAGTCCCAGCTGGGGGTGGATGGTGTGGGTAGGCAGCCTGCGAGGGAAGGGCTGTGCTCAACCCCTGCTCATTGTGCTCCTCTGCATCCTCTGCACGCCATGCCCTGGGCGAGGCTGAGTGATCTCCGGGTGTCATACAGGTGATGGAAGACGGGCTTCATACGGATGCTGGTACCCCCAGCCTCAGCCATTTCTTAACTAGGAAGCTTTCTCTTCTGTCCTGGGCATGTCTAAACACAGCATGGGGAACTACAATACCGCGTTAGCCACACTACCTCACTGAGAGTTTTCCCAGGGACAAGACTGAACTAAATCCCACAAACCTTATTAGGATGACTCTTACTAATGTGTTGCTAAAGAGATAATTACCCAGAGGAAGAAAATTACGTGCTCGGTTGCCAAGGTCAGCGCTGGAATAAAAATTCAGGATCAGTTTACATGCCACCTTCATCAGTGTGAAGCAGCCTGTGAAACCTCAGTTATGGCGTGTGCTTTTCTGCTTTCCTGTGCAAAAATGCCACCTTGCAAAGCAGATGCAGAAGAGTCTCAGCAAGTAATTTCACCAAGTAATTACTCCAGGGTCATAGAGATGGTCTTCACACCTAGTCTTGGGAAATTGTAATTCTAAGAGGACAAATGTTTTTAGTGGTGTCATCTGAGGTGGAGGTTGTGTGCAAGTATTGTGAGCAGCGCTTCCAGCTCTGCTGGTGACACAGCAACTCTGCTACAGGAAAAAGATCAATTAAAATTTTCTCACTGACAGGCTATGCTCTTTGTACCGGGCTTTACAGAACAGGTCAGTGCTCTCGCTCCCTCAGTGCTACGGTTTATACCCTACTTGAATTCTTGATTTGCTGCCTACCCAAGGGATAACTGACTTTACAGATTTTTTTTTTTTTTTTTAACACTTGTGTGTTAACCTCTTGAATGTTCTCAACACCCTGTGCTGGGATGGTTCCCTGCCTTTCCAGATACTAAGAATGTCTGAGACCTCTACCAGGGAAACTCTTGTAATGAAGGCTGAACGGTCCTGCCTTTGATGCATTGATTAATCATGGTCTCTAATGGCCTTCAGCCTGCAGAGCTCTTCCCCTGCCTCCCCGTGAGCCATCTAGAATAAGATGGTCTCCCAGCAGAACCATAAACTCTCCCCTAGAGGTCTTGCTGGTGGTGAGCCAAGGCCCAGTTTGCTTCAGCAGAGCTGTGTGGCTGTGGTCATATTTACTGAGAAAAGTGGTTTTGAGTTGTGAGAAAGTACATGGGCTAAAGCCATGCAAGATGAGAAAGGTGAAATGGCGGAGTAAAGTTGTTGCATCGGTGGTATTGGCAACTACAGGATACAAAAGAGGACTACTGACATGAAATGGTACAAAACCCTAAGGAAAAAAAACAAAACAGAACCAGAAGCAACTCAATGATCATCCTTTCCCAGGAAACCACGGATGTCTACACTTATCCAGCTGGTTGGTACCTGGCCGGCAGGTGAGTTACACTTACCTTAGCAGCACGTAGTCCTCGCCAACTACTGGGAGCGTCAGCGAAGGTGTGGATGCTCTGTACTCTCAGAGATTTTGTCCTTTTGCAGCTGTCTGAACAGAAGTGACCCAGAGAGGGATGGTTACAGAGGGAAACTTTCATAAGCTGCAAGGGAACCAAAGCAGAAAGCTGCTCTTTCTGATGGCACAGAAGTATTAAAAAGTTTAATTTTTAAGATGGCCTATCAGTGAGAGCCACATTATATTTTGTGGTTCGTTTTTTTTTTTTTTTTTTAACTAATTCATCAATATTTTCATGAAAGTAGTTTATTTTCTTTCTAAACTCATAAGTCTCTCTCTTCCCTCTCCTTGGAGACAGAGGTGGGGTAGAGCATCTGTTGTTCATTTCAGTGGCAAGTCGGGCCCAAACCATGACATTCTTGGAAATAGTTCCAGTGATGAGATAACTTCAGTGGTAATTCTGTGCGCCTCATTTCTACTCTGAAGTCATCTGACTTCATGGTAAAGTCACTGGATCTTATTGTGCCTGCCTGCTAGACTGAAGAAAGCTATATTTGCACATATTTTCCTCCACAGAAATATCTGCAGACCTGTGAACATCGTGCCCCTGCTGCCTCACTAAATATAAATGTGAGCTCCTCAAGACTGGCTGCAGAGTGTGTTGTAATGCTTTAACAACTCCCAGTTTGCTTTCCTCAGTCTTCTACTTTTTCAAAAGCTTTCTTGAAATGTGGGCAGCAAAGCAGCTTGTAGTATTCCGAAGGCATTCCTATCAGTAGTAAGTGCAGATTTAATAGAGTATGAACTGTCATTGTCTGGATTTTATCCTAACAGAAAGTTACGTTTTAATTACATCAATTCATTAAGTCTTCATTTCCTTCCTTCTTCATACAGCTTATTACATTTTTTTAATACGATGATAGTCTAATATTCTTATAGATTTCATATGTCGTATCAACTGTAATGGGGATGTTGAGATTGCAGCATTGTTCTACAGACTAAGCCGAGGCTTCAAAACCTGATCAAGACACTAAGTAAAAATGTGGACAGTTACTGTGAACAGGTTCCTTTTTCAATTTGGTTTCTGCCATGCAGCCACAGCAGGTGCACTACTATAGACAAATATCATAGGTTGAAAAGCAGGCTGTGCTTCAGCACAAGCAATTTTATACTCTTTTAGTATTTATGGGACTCATATAGAGTCAGCAATGAAGCAAAAAGACACATTTTGACTTGGCTCGTTTAATTGTCCCCATGCCGGGCATTTGGCTATTACTTTTGGCTAATCAAGCTCTCTTGAATGCTCTCTCCTTTCCGTGCAGTATGAACCCTCATGTAAAACACACCATTTACGGAGCAATTAGTCAGCCGTGCAAAACTGACTACTGTGATAATCAAAAATAGGAAACTTTTTCAACTGTCAAACAGTTGACAGCAAATGTCTAAATGGGTAAATTACAATTCTTTTGGTAATTCATATTAGTTTGGCCTAGAGCAATGCAGATGTTTTGCTGTGGTGAAAAGCAGACACTTGGAGATGGGAACAACACGCACAAATTAATTGTAATTTCAAGTGAAAAGCATACTTGGGAAATATATCAAATATTTAACTAATACCATGCAACAAAGCATGAAATCCCTCTTGCTGACATTTTTCCTGCTGCATATGCCCTAGCTCTAACATGATATCGTTGCTATATTTTCTTCATCCTGTTATTACCTTTCTGCCTTCTCCCACACTATAGCTTTCTTCGTTGTTTTATGTTCCGATTAGCCGGTCGTTTAACAGACCTGCAAGAGAAGACAAGCTAATCAGAGGGCAAAACCTCCATCTTCCACCCCAAGCCACCATCACATGCTTTGATCCCCCACAGATGACAGCAGGCAGTAGGATGATAAGACTTCCAATTTCCTTTTCTTGTTAATCATGGTTGCAAGCATGGGATCTAATCTTTCCGGCAGTAATTCTAATTGAAGTAGGAAATTTTCCAAATGAGAAAGTTCCTTATGAAAGCTCTCTTTTAGTGAGAGTAGAGCATCAGCATTTCATGGATTTACACGTCAGGGGAACACATACAGGACTGATGAAAAACTGAATTGTTGGTTCAGATGATTATAGCTGTGTGGCAATTCTGCCGATTCAGGAGCCAACCTCCAGCCAGTCTGTCTTTGTTTCCATGAGCAAGCTTGCATGAGTTCGTAAAGAATTAACCACGAGTGATTTCACAGTTAAAAACAAAATAAAAAGTCTGGGGGAAATTACAGTTGACTCTCAGAAGTCATCTTCAAATCTCTGGGAGCTGAATATTTCGGGAAGATTAAATGTACACATGCTGTAGTGCAGCAAGACAGATGTAGGCCAGAGTGGGCTGGCATGAATCATCGGGAATCCAGGATGCTTGTCGTGGCAAGTGAAGGGAGATCTGAGCCAGGAGATAGAAATATAGTCTGGTGACATTGTTTTCAGATTAAAAAAAAAAGGAAAAAAAAATCTACTTCTGAGTAAATATATTAATTTTCTTGTAGTTTTAAAGCAGAGTCACAGAAGGTGTGCTGCTTTCCGCTACCTAGACATGTGCTGAAACCCAGTTCAAAACCTAAAATTATTTGTACGGAGCACTGCTTATTTACCTGGGTCATTTTTATTATTTATGAGTTTTCTGATATATCCCTTGGAGATGGCTGTGATAATAAAGAGAAAAAGATATTCCTAGGTCAGTTCAAAAACAGGGCTTGAGAGGATGATGTAGTGTCAAAGAGCGATGACAGAGTGACTGTGCTGCTTTTTCTAAATATTTTGTACTACCCTTTTTTCCTTCTTTTCTCTTCATGGTGAGATCTTTCACCACCTCCTTAGTGCTTCCCCTTCTGAGAAGTATTCCCCCCCCATCCCTCTTCAAAGGCACATTTGATGCTCTTTGGTATCACTCTTTCTGATTTTTTGTGCTCCTAAAAGACAATTATAGCACAGTAGGGCTTCTCTCTATTAATATTATTCAACAGGTGATGCAATAATTTCTTCTTTCTGTTACAAACTGGAGGCAATTTACTGTGATAGAAATATGAGTGCCGGGTTTGTTTTCCCCTCACCTTCTATTCCTATCTCTAAGGACCTCATTTGGAGTCCTCTTGTCACGCTTTCCTGGTGCAACAGCTCCTTATTGCCACTGTATCCTCACATTGCTTTCTTTTGGCAATGCCATTATTTGTTTGGCCATACCTGAAACTGAGCTGTGGTATGACCTGCATGACAAATTCATTGTTAACAAGAGAGTTTGTGCATTTTCAGTATTGCTTTGGCATCTTGCGTGGTCCTGGTGCCCAGGGTGCAAAAGAGAAGTAACCGGCAAGATGAAGCCTGATGAAGTACAGATGAAATAACAGTAGGGGTTCCATGTGTTGCTAATGTGTTCTTGGTGTAAAGCCAGAGCTGCACGGTGATGCTGAATTAGTGAGTAAAAATAAACCCTTAGATACCGCGCCACCCTTGAGATCACTGGACTCCTTTGCAAGAACCAGCTTTTTCTAAAATAGAAGTAATGATTCAATTACTCTAACATAAGAATATGAGTTGTCTACTGAACCAAATTAAAGCAAGAGAAGAGAGAAATATCTAATTATTACACGTATAAATCTTGCTTTCAACAGCCCAGATTTGGAAGATCAATTGTAAGTGCAAATGGCTGTGTGCTCTAGGTCTAATTTAGTGACAGTACAAACTACTGAAAAGAAAAAATACAGAGCAGATGAATCATTCTTCTCAGTGTGTGAAAGTACATTTAATGTTACAGTGAAATTATTGTGCTAGAATAACTTCAAATTATTTTGCTTTAGAAAAAAAAAAAGTCTTCCATGCTGTTTTATGCGAGTTATTAAGCAACAGTGATTAGAAACCAGAGAACTGTGAGAAATGTATTGTTAGTTTTCGAAACCATCTTTAGACTTATAACGGAGGTAACATTATGACTGTGCCGGGTTATTTTAAAATTTGATCATGTTGTAAGTGATTTCATAGCTGACAAGGTAAAAAAAATGTTTCTGTATGTCTCAAATGTCTGAGCCACTAGAGATGCATGTGATTGATACATACATAACTTCTTACAGGAGTGAGTTTAGTATGGATGTAACGGAGCATGAAGTCTTTCATATCCCTGGAGGACCAAAATGTTGCCTTCGTTTTGTAAGCAAAAGTACTTGATGCACGGTTCAAAAACATTGTGTTGTACAGAAGCAGAATCTTTCAATTATGATACGAATGGGAGGCTTTGATGTCAAAAGAGAAACTTCAGTCAGTGCAAAGTAGCAGCCTTCACAATTTTACAGATAATTGGATGATCGGACTGATGCGTGGCAAACACTAACCCTTCAACTATGTTTCTGGAAGGGGAGCAGAGAAATCAAGATGTGTTTCACTGTGGGTTGCTGATATTTAGGCAGGTGAGTGTCCTTTGTACCTACACAGGTCCAAGACATTAATTAGCTAAGGCACATGCCATTGCCATTTTGATTTATCAGTAGTTTATTATACATGGCTACTTACATAACTCAATTTTAAAAGGTGAGACAATGAGAATTAAAGCAAGATAAGGAAATTCTGAATGAAATTCAGAAAATGTCATGTCAGATTTTCCTTGCAGTAGTCTTCACCTTTTGATTCTTTTTCCCCCTCAAAGTAAGTGATTTTGACAAAAAACTCCATCTTCCAGAGGAAAAAAACCCAAAACATTTAAAACTAGTTTTCCTTAGTTTAGAATTGTGTCCAGAAAAGGAAAGCATTTAGTATTACCTTCTTTCTCACAGTTTAACAGTTCAGAGGATTAGCCCGGTCGTATGAATTTTTGGTCCCGTTTAAATGAATGCTGAAATCAATACTAAAATTGTATCTATTAAGAGTGATTAATAGAAAACTAGCGGAGTGTATCAACAAGGATGTTCCTCTTCATGTCGAAATGTAGAAGGCTGAGGATCTTAATGCCTAGAGACACGTAGTAAGTACAGCCCTTTGTAAACGCATGGGAGAAGATAATCTGTTAGCTGTGTAGCAAAATGACCTATAATTCTTATTGGTTCAATTACAGGAAGCTTTGTGCTAATCCTATTACTTCTTGTTCATGAGCTATTAATCTAAAATCTGTAAATAATCATATTTTTTAAAAAGTGCATTTCCTACGAGCACTGGCATTTCCTGGACAGCTCGTTATACAGCATTTGAAGACACCAGGAAAGAGAACGTAATTGAATACCCAAGGGGATAACTGAATATCCACGCTACTGCTGGAACTGTCTCAGCAGACGACAATTGTAACAATAAACAGAAGTCGCATTTCATTTAGACGTGGCAGATGATATTGTCAGAACTAGAGCAAAGCAAAGCTAGAGAAAGAATAAAATCACAGGAATAAGCAAATGCATGTGTAAGTATTTGAGAAGCACGTTTCTTTTCAGATGAAGGAACAGATAATAGAAACAGGTATTATATATGTATGACTTATACACACATCCCACCAGACACTCCAATGCAGGTCCAAGATCTAGTCTCTAGTTGCTGAATTTTCCTTTTTTATTTTTTAAAATGAAAATAGCTGTGATCTGCAAATGGTAATAATAATGTCCTGGCCTTGCAGTGTTTTTCATCTAATCTGATCTCCTGAGTAACACGGGGCAAAATTTTGTCTAGTAGATGTCTGAGCTGAGCTAAATAACGTATGGGTAGGTAACTTTCACCCTCCCAAGAAGTATTCAGGACTGTTTGGAAATTATTTGTTTTAATGATTTTGCTACATTCTCCAGTGATTTCTTTCTAATTGGTAGTCAACTTTAGCAGAAATGTTTGCAAAGTTTTGCCCTCTTTCTAATTTGAAGCTTCCTCGTTTTTGTTTCTAGCTGTCAGTTCTTATTCTGCTTTTTATAAGCAGCATTAATGAGACTAAAAATCTGGCAGAGATGAAAGCAGTATCTAGAAAACCACCTCCTTTTCCAATATTCAGTTCCAAACAAATTCACTGATTGCTTCAAGGTTTAATTCCATTATATAGGGATGTAATATCAAAAATGAAAATCTGGTTGGTTTCATAATACTAAACTCTTACCTCTCTTACCAGGAATATGATGTATAGAAGTCTGTAGGCAGGTCTGAAACTTGATCTCAAGTTCTTAAATTAAAAAAAAATAAACTGATAGAAATCTTGGGGAATTGGACTTCTATCAATTACATTACCTCTGAAAGAATAGTGATTTTGCAGAAGAGGGGAGAGACAGAAACATATGGTCCCCGTTTCCCACTAGATAAGATGGGGTTTATACATATAAAGATGGTGAATCACAAATCAAAGAAAATAAATGGTGTGTTGGGACAAAACTCCATTTCTTCCACCTATATCATCCCTCATAAAAATTCTTTTAACAGCTGAATGGATAATGAACGCTTTGAGATGGGGAAAATTGATTTGTCCTGTACATATTTTGGGCTAGATCCAAAAAGAGATTTAATCACTGCACTGAACTTGTGCTGGCCCCGTTTACCCTCGGATAATATACCTGGTGCTACTCACACATGCATACTAATCAGCTCTGAAGCACTTGGGTACCTTACTATGCAGTAAAAACATCTCTCCATTTTTACTGTCACTTCACACATTCATCATACAGTGTTCTGCCTCTTTCCAAATCCCCGAAGAGCTCCGACGTGCTCCCAGCCAAGGCACTACGCTTTCCCAAGAGCAGGAGCAGCCCTGGGGAAAGTACTACTGCACACACTTAACAGCAGAGAATAACTGTTCCCAAGGGCCATATCGCCAGTAACTCTGCTTGGTGTTGCTTGCAAGCCTTCCCCACCTCCTTTCTCCAGGAGACAGTAGAAGCCACAGATGTAGGATCTATTAAAGAAGCGAAACCTCCAAAACACCTTTCTCAGACTGCCTGCAGTCCCATAACACTGACTTCCTACGCTCTAGTAAAGCTTCCTCTTTAGTTATCACACTTAGTCCTAAGTCCCGATGACGGGCTTTTATCCTGCTGGCTTTTTAGTGTACTTCCCTAATGCTCATTGACAAGGGTGCGTATGGAGCCTGCTGAGGGCCATGAGCGGTAACAGCTGGATGAGAGGAGGTGGCAATGCCAGCAGCAACAGGGAGGCAGAAGGACATGAGACGAGGGATGTAATGACTAGGGACTGACAAAGCTAGGAGTAACCCCCTCCCCCTTGAGAAGTTGCAATAATTTTATTATCACCTTGAAGAAGGTCTTCCAACCTTGCTGGAGTAGCAGTCTCCAGGGAAGACGGATGTAGCTAACAGGCTACTCATTTAGCTGGAGCAACACAACTGTTTGGCATCTCTTTGCAGCATCCATCAAAGTAACATGTTTTAATGACCCACCATCAGGCAGTTCCCTAAGGAAGGTAAGCAGGGAAGGCGTGTAAGGTAGGGAACAAATCATCACAGATGCACTAATGTGGCTGAGTTTGACAGTGGCATAAATTCACTTATTATTGCTAGTTGCTGTGCCAATGATGTGCTTGTTTGAACCCAGCACAAAAAGACCAGCTTATACGGGTGCACCTTAATCCACAAGATAACTCAAGGACCACTGGTCAGAATAAGCAGTAGGTTTCCTCCAAGTACGCTGCCAGCCAAGCTGGGCTGCTCTGCTTGTGTGTGTTGCTGACACAGTGCCTTGGTTTGTTCATGGGTCAGTTGTTGGTTCACTGGTTTCTTTCTGGGTGTGATGATGGATACACAAGGGTCATAAATCGCCTTCTTCATGCTTGATAGCAAAAATTGCTTTTAAGAAAAGCATGGCTAGTATTAGGAAAGGAACCTGAAGAGACTATCTAGTCCTTTCTCCTACACCAAGGTCGGATCAAGTCTGACCTGAACTATATATAAAAAATACTTAGTTAATTTTTCTTCAGAACGTCTGCTGAGGGAGGCAGTCTCCACACTCACCTCTGCTCAATCCATTCTGGTGGTTTACTATGTTCCTGATTAGAAAGTTATTTTTCATAATCACTACCCTAAATCTCCCTTGTTGTAATGTAAGCTCGTTGCTTCTTAACCTGATGAGCTCTGGACTTGGAGAACCAATAATCCTCTTGTGTGCGGCAGTTGTTTTTGGTGTATTTGCACACTGCTGTTACATCTCCCTTCAGCTGTTTCTTCTTGGACTAAACAGTCCTGAATCCTGCCTGGAACAATGCTGCATTTTAAGATACATTTGTTGGCAGGGATCAAACCCCAGGAGATAATAATTACTGAGATGCACCTTCCCATCTATTATCCTCAGAGAGTTTCAGTTATCAACAGTCCAGCTGGAAAAGAGTTTGTCAGGGCAAAAATAATTCAAACTTTGGGGAAGTATTTTGTAGAATATGGCAAGGTTCAACAAAAATTAGCCTAAAAACCTATACAACTGGACAGAGAATTGTGTCTTTGATCTCTAATACTTTCTAGCACTTACAGAATTCTCTAGGGGAGGTTAAAATCTTTCTACGCGTGATAAGGTGATTTCTGTATTGACTCTCGGTGAGACTAAAGCTCTTGCTTTCAGCTAAGGTTTTGAAAATGTCACCCTTTGCTTTATGTTTCTGATTCTTGCTCGTGAAAGGTGCTAATGGTATGACGTGCTTTCCTGGGGATGTGGAGTCGTCAGACCGGGCAGAACGTCAGGGAGTGTGGCAGGAAGGGATGCAGAAGGCCTGATCCTACATCGCCAGCCTGGTCAAAAGCAGGATGCCAGCAACATCACGTTCGATCGGTTTTAACCTTGGCAAGGCTGGGTTTAGTGATCTTACTTTTTACCAAATGAGCCACTGTCTGCAAAGTCAAAACTATAAAAAAGGAACAAAGTTGTTAAGAATGGAGGGAAGAGCTCTGAAAGGTGGAACCAGATGCGATGACATTGCTGCAGCTATGAGTGGTTCCTTTTACATTATATTAATTTTAATGCAAAATTCAACATTAATTCTTGTATGTCCTGTCAGATTTGGGATTTGCCTGTTTCTAGATGCCTTGGAAGAGACTAGATGCTGTAGGAAAAGCCCCTTGCAATATTCAGGTTTAGCTGTAACTACCGGCAGCAACACTTAAAATTTTAAAATTCTGACAATTGTGGAAGGCAGCAGGACCTCCTGCTCTCTGCGTTTTGGTAATAGGTCACCTTACTCCTTGTTTCTCAAGTGCCTTCTCCTCTTTTGTGTGTGCGTTTGCACTCACTAATTCTTTGCAATCAGGTCCTGGTCCGTTCTCCTGCCGTTGCTGGCACTGCTGACACTGGGCTGCAGACCCCTGCCCGCCTTGGGAGGATGAGCATGCTGGAGGTGTCCTGAGGCAAACTGTATTTCTGGATTCTGAAACTGCCATCGACGTCCCTAGCAGGTTCCTCTTTCTGGGAGGTGCAAGTAAGTGTACCTTGTGAGGGTGAACTTTCCAGTGAGAAGCCAGTGCCAATAAAACCTTTGTTATTTCCATGAAAACAGTCACGGGAATAACCACTTCCAGAATCTACGGATAGATATTTTTATGTAAGAAGGCCTCAGTTCATCTACAAAAGAGGTTCAATCCTATTTTGCCAGGGTATTGCAAGGCAGTAAAATCAGAGCACAGTGGCAGCAGATTCTCTCTAATATATGCATATTTATTTAGCTTTAAGTACCTTCATGGTTCCTGGTTTCATAACCTCCCTTAGCTGCTTATTCTAATGGTTATAAATTTTTTCTCTTGTTTAACCTGAATTTTCACAACTGCAGCTTAAGCTCCTCATTGCTTGCTCTATCTTCAGCGCTAATGAGAAATTTTTTTATCCTGGTCGTCTTTAAAGCATCTTTTTGTCCGCTAGTAAAAATGTTAATGTCTCCTCTCAGTCTTCCTCCCCTCTGGTGAAAATCATCAATCCTTGACATTGCTGGGCCTGTTCCAGGTACTTTGTTTCTCTACTTGAAGGCTTTAATTTGTCTCTCTTTAAGCAAAGCACCCATATTGTAAGTGCAGTACTCCTGACTGAAAGCCAGCCATCACCAAGAAGGAATATCTCCTCCCTTGGTTTATAAGCACTAGCTCTCCAGGCGGCAAAGCAGAGCTCTTGCCTCATGTGATGGTGTTAACCTGCCTGGAGTTATCCACTGGGATAATGAGATTCTACCCTGGTACTGTTTGCCATCTGCTGAACAGAAAGTCCTTAATATACGACCATTTTTGATCATGAGTATCTATTGTTTTGTAGTTTCACTGGTTTTTAAATTTCTGAGGTTGAGATTTTGTCCAGAACTCAAGGACACAAACCAAGCTGTCTTTCATCCCTTGAATAAGGGTGAGCTGGACTCCAGAGCTGTGAAATACCCAAGCTGAGAACCTGACCTTTGCGCTCCTGCATGGTGCACAAAGGACCTTGTGGTGACCCTCTTACTGGCTGCAGGAGTTTCCTGGGGACCTGGCATCGGGCACTTTGGGGAGCAGGCAGGAGGACACAGGAGGTAAGTGTCTGGGGCAGAGCCAAGAGGCAACCGAAGGAACAGACCTGTGGCAGCTGTACAGTGCATATCATCAAAATGGATGGACAGGAACCACTACCGCATCTTTCAAGACTGTCAAAATGACATGAGAGACCATTACTACAGCCTGCAACTGGGAGAGCTCTGCTTTGTTTTGAGGAGGAGTAAGGCAGGATGACAATCTGGTGGTTTTGCAAAGCCACACTGTGGGGCCATGTTTCCATCCGGCATCACTCAGCTTTTATCTTCAGATATTTAAAAAAAGCTGAAGATTTTAGACAATGTATAGACCCATTTGTGCATGTATATATACTAGATTCACATCACGTTCCTTAATCATGCTGCTTAAAGGCTTCCTTTTACAATAGCCTCATTTCAACAGAATTTGTCATCTTGTCAGGTTACTATCTTTACAGCAGGTGATCCTAAAAAGTGGCATTGTGCTAAACTGTTAAGAGCTTCCGTGGTGCTTCCCCCTCTTCATAACCTGGCCCAGAACAGGACTCTTGGCATATTATCTCTGCATATAATTTTCAGCTCATCATGCTTTGTCCTTTGGGAAAGGACTGTTATTAGAACCAGAAAAAAAGCAGTGCAAGTTATTTATTTTCCATTCTTGGTAATGACTCGCTTTTAGTTAATGAATTGGAAAAAGTACATGAAATTAACGGAGCGAGATGTTGTCTAACTGTAAGGCAGGGGATGCTGTTCCCAGCCCTGTGATTCCTCCCCAGGTAAAGGTCAGGGACTCACAGACTTTGGGCATGTTCTGCTTTGTAAGTCTGTTTCCCAGATGAAAAATAGCACTGTTAATCGCGTTGCTTGTGGGATTGGAAGAGATTTTCAAAGGCAAAGAGAGCAATTGGGCATTTAGCATCTGTTGCAAGCTAACAGGTGTCTATTTCACATTTGTCCTTTAAAAAAACCCCTCTTTTAATTACTATCATAGTGCTTGGTAATCCTGGGATAAAGCTTCTGTTTATTAAAGGATAAACCAGAATTACGAATCCTAACTCTGTGAGTTGCTGGGCAGCCAAGTGCGTACAGTTTTTGACTAGGACACTTCAGATCTGCTTCTATTTGCAGCTCTGTTAATAACCTGCTACAGGACACTGAGCAAGCTACATTCCCTTCCTACTGCCATCTGGTAATGGGCCTCTGACAAAGTAACAGCTGATATCAATATTGTGATTACTCGTCGCTGGGTTAAAAACTGGCTGGATGGCCGTGCCCAGAGAGTTGGGATCAATGGGGTGAAATCCTCTTGGCGGCCGGTCACCAGTGGTGTCCCTCAGGGCTCAGTTTTGGGGCCAGTTTTGTTTAATATCTTCATCGACGACCTGGATGAGGGGATTGAGTGCACCCTTGATAAGTTTGCAGATGACACCAAACTCGGTGGGAGGGTTGATCTGCTTGAGGGTAGGAAGGCTCTACAGAGGGACCTGGACAGGCTGGATTCATGGGCCAAGGCCA
>VXBH01005919.1:11808-104135 GCA_013400035.1 Rynchops niger | reverse complement strand
GTGGCAGAGATTGTAGGTTGTTTGGTTGGACTCGATGATCTTAAAGGTCCTTTCCAACCATGAAGAGTCTGTGATTCTGTGATATTGACCTCTGAGTTCTGTAGATAACAAGTGCTATTTAAAATTTAGCAGGCATTATGATTATCTGTTTTCCTTAGCACAGTGGAATTACATGGTATTTGCAGTAATTTTATCAACTTTTGGCTTTGCTAAAGCTTACTCTGTCCATTTAGGTCTTCTAAAAATGAGACTCCTGTGTATTACTTATTTTGACAACAGCTAAATAGAGATAGGAGAATTGTACTTTAATAACTATTAGCCCTTTTTTATACAATTGTGTCTACCTGTTCTACTTGGAATATGTGATGAGCTTGTGAGTGCGGTTGCAGCTGGGACATGCAAAGGTAGGTGGTTTAAGGTTCATAGGGAAAGAGATCGCCTCTTGGCACAGACCGTACTGTGTGAATCTGGGAAGCAATGCTGACAGCAAAGTGGCTGCCTGAGCAAGCAGCAGTGTGCTGTGAAGTCCAGGTTCCCCCACATGACTGTCTGATAGCGTGCTGCTTCCCTAGCTGTATGGGTCTTCTCAAGAGCAGATACTAGGGGGCAGATCCTTGGATCATGCCCGCTAGTCCTTTTCACTTTTTTCATTAAAAAGTGAAAAGGAAAAGAAGAAACTGCTCTGGAAGGTTTAGCTGAGAAATAAGATTTTTATCAGACATAGAGTGTCTTCTAGAAACAGTCCTGTGAAGCTGGTTTGAAGTGCATAAGCAAGGTTGCCTGTGGAAACTAATGGTGTACCTGAAATCAGATAATAAAATGTGGGTGGTTTTGTTTTTTTATTTTCTTCCCCACATTTTTTTCTAATCACTGCTGGATGGGCAGGAACAACAAAGAAGACCTTCTGAAGCGGTTGGAAAATATGAAGATGTCCACAACTCAGATAAAAGTTGCAACAAAACCCCTTCCAGATTGGAAAAAGATGGGGTGGAGAACCAGCTACAAATCTGAAACCCGGAAACATCTTCACCAGAACCTACTACCAGGTTTTAAAGTGCCCCTTTCACCAGTGATACCGTCTGCTTTTGTGTGCTCTGTGTGCTTATGTTACAGCCTCTCAAAGGGCCATGGGGTTGTGTCCTAGAAGTCGGACTGCTCTGCCTTCCATGCTTGCTCTGAATTTTTCTCTCATTTAAAAGTTAAGTTTCCAGTTTTCATTTGAATGAAGTTTGGCTTGAATTTCAAAGCCTTTCGACCTTTTTCAGAGGGCTCATTCCAGGTAAGTTCAACCTACAGCTGGTTTAGAGTCTGTCACAGCCCCAAAGAGCACCTTCCCCCAGTCTGTCCTCCTCCCCTTCTTACATTGTCATTGTTCTCCTGGATTTTGGCTGGTTCACGTGACAGTGCTCTAATCTGTGTTACCATTTGTGGTATGCTGCTCTGACACGCCAGAAAACAGGATTAGCAAAAACTGGCAGCCCAGCTTCCCAAAGGAATTTTCATTTAGACAGAATTGTGAGAAGAAAAGAGAGAAGAAAAATCTATAATACCAAGCCACACATATTAATCTTGTATATATTCTTCCTTGCTGTTCCAAGTGACTATTTTCTAAGATCTTTCAAAGCATCAAGCTAAAAGAACAGGGTACATTTGTTGTTGGATCATTTTGTACTAACGATGGCATTACCTGATGAGAGAAAACACTGCCGAAACTCTATTCCTTGGCATTTAGCAATGCCTAATAAACAGGAGTTAAAAAGAAGGTGGTGTGACATGCCACTTGTATTCAGTATGATAATTGCAAGTGGGAGTCTGATCTTTCTTCCTTTAAGTCAATGAGAAAGCTATGATTAACTTAACTTAAACCCAATACTATTTTTATTTACTTAATTGGCTGCTTCTAGCTAAATTTTAATGAAACATGCCTGGGAAATGCACTTTGAAAGCATTTCAGCTCTGCAGAAAATGCTTCTGTTCTCCAGTGGTTCTGATTTTGGCAGAAGAGGGAAATAGCTGTGGGAGCTGGCACTCGGAATTTGTGGGAAAAGCTGAATAACACCTACCCAAGGGTGACAGACTTTGGTAAGTTTTCCTTAAGGACATGTCTTATCTAGACCTAAAGGGTATCAGAATTTGAGGTCTGGTCCACCTCTCCACCGTGGAGAATAACCATGCTCTGTTGTCTGCACAGGGAAAAGCTTAGCCTGTGTTTATCAGCAAAATGTCTTTTGTCTGTCAAGCTTATTGCAGTACACGGAAGAAAAGTGATCATGCCATACCTGCAGTCCCACCTGCCCTTTCCAAAGTACGTTATGGGAGTGTCTGGGTGACAGACAACATCTCAACTCCTTTGTAGTTTCAGAGGTCTTATGTCTTCTTAACGGCCTAGAAAGATATTTTGTCACTCACTCTGCAATACTTGTCTTCAGACCTCACACCTGAAAAAGAAAGTGTCTAAAGCACCCGGTGGTATCTGGAAATAAGTAAGCGCTGTCTGAAAATGGGAAAACCCAACAATGGAAATGACTATCAATTGTGGGACTGATGAAATTATTAGGAAGGTATTGGCCATGATAGCAGGGAATGCGTAGAGGTGTGTGTTTTAGAGGAAGAGTGACATAAAATATTTTGCAATCTATTTATCTTTACTTGTGTTGTGGCTAGGCCAGGCTTTTATGTCATGAAGGAAAAGGGTCTAGGTGGAAAATGCATCCCGGCTGAGTATAGCAGATCTGTGATTTTCAAATACACCTTAGTGTTCACCTTCTAAGTTCAAAGCCGTGGAGCAACCAAGGGTCATTTCAGGCAGTGTTAAGATGGTAGAGAAGCTTGCAACAAAAATGCGTATGGGGTGGATTGTGAGAGGTGTCTTTATTAAGATTTGTGTAAGCTAGTGTAGCAGCCAGTATAATTTTCCAAAAGGATCTCATTATGTTTGGAAGAAGTTCCTTCCCATATATTTTAACATGCTTCCTTTCTACAGGTTGCTGGTTGTTTGTTTTTTGGTTTGGTTTTTTTTTTTTTTTTTAAATGTCCCAGAATTTTAAACATATTGCACTTTCTGCTTCCATTTTTCTCTGACCTAAGTGACATTGACAACTCCGTCAAAAAATATTTCAGGAAGGAATGGGCCCCTTGATTTAAAGAGGTTCATATTGCTATAACCTGAGAGGGACAAATGGGATAAAAATCATAGATATTTATGTGCCAGCCAAAGTAGGTATGGAAGAATCGTTCAAAAATCTAAGGGTGCTTCTCTAGGTGATTATGCAAGAAAAAAGGTTGAATAAAAGGGTAATGTACAGAAGCTATCAGACCTGCCAGTAGCCAGTTGTGGGTCATCTTTTGTACCTAGAGCCTCCCTTGGGGACGGAGGGTGGGAGTATTTGGACAGGAGAGAAAAGCATAAGGGATTTCCTCTGTTGAACTGCAGCACACAGTTCTCACTGTGGGAAGAGTTGAGAAGGTCTCTGTCGGTTTTCTGGTGGAGAAGAATGAGGCGGTGATCCCCATTTTGGGGTCCATGGCACTTGGCCCTTGGCTCTGCTCCCCCCAAGACAGGCTCAGCCCAGCTCCTCCCCCCCTGCTCTGTGTGACAACAGCATCTCCTCTGCAGGGCCCCAAGGGGCTGGGGAGGAGGGATGGCACGTAGCTTTGGGTCCCACCACAGCATTGAGGGGGCACCTGTGCAGCTCACAGGAGATCTGGGGCCTGGGGAGCCCAGGCAGAGTCCTATACCCAGAAGTACAGCTGCAGTCTGGACTTGAGGAGGTGGCTACAAAAAAAAGCTCTTGGGCAAGAGGGCAGCCACCAGACGAACCTCTATGTTAGTCCTGGCTGAATGGAGTGTAGCAACTTGCTAGCCTTGTCTTTCCAGGTTTACTTTCAAAAAGCCCCAGACTGGGTCTACTGAATCATATGTAGAACATCTGTTTCAGTAATACATAACTTTTTTGGGAGGTGTACTGTGTGCTACTCCCAGATTTATTTTTGTGTGTGTGAAAATACCAAGATATTGAATGTTTTGCACTGGAAACAAAAAGCTGTTTGTTTGTCTACTACTTAGCTTTCTTAATTATTTAAGATATGAAATACTCATTATCTAGCTTCCAGCTAACTGGTTTTTTTCCATCACATTGCACCATTGAAATGGTTACATAATATTAATAGACACTTTGCACAACGTTTCTGCAATACTAAAAAACGAGCATATTTTATAGTTGCCCCCTGAGGTTTCAGTAGCTCTAATAAATAATGATAATGGTGACCTGGAAAAATATACTCTGTAGTAAAGTTTCTAATTCCTGGTTGGTTTAACAAATTGCTGTAGCATGGATTGTGTGTTTGATATACACTTTGAGTAAATTATCATATGTAAAAAGCCGTCCATCATCTCTATTTCTAATGCTACCTGTAGATTTTATTGCCTTTTGAGACGAGCCATTTAAGTACTGGTTTTTTATTCATAGACATCAAACTGGAGTATGTCATGAAGCCCAAGAATGTCTTTTTGGATGACAAATACGCTCTTATTTGTAACTGATGATGTGGGAATGTAAGCTTGAGATTTGACACCGAACTCATACCACTGTCAGTTAGTCTTTCCATTCTAGTCATTTACTCAGACCAAGTGAAAAAGATTATTGCACACATCACTGAAAGCAGACTAAATAAACAGAAAAATGTCTGGATGTTGGATGTGTACAATTAGAAACGTCCAATTCTTGATTATCATTTTGTCATCAGCTGTCTATGAGCAGGATCCTCAAACCACCTGTTTCTGTAGATCTCCTTCAAGATCTCAGTCACAAATCATCTCCCTCTGCTTAGGATAAATTTTTGTTATTGTTTGTTATTTATTTGTTTTCAGTAATTTGTGATTTGCAGGTTTTTTTCTGATTCACTCTGAGACAAATCAGTATTTCTGAATAATTTTCTAGATTCCTGTTGCGGCTGCTGCCGTTCAGACTAGCTGATCTTCCTGCGTGAGCAAGGCAAAACGTCTCGCTGATCACATCAGTGTAGATCAATAGTTGCCTGATCTCTTTTCCTGGTGATGCATTTATTAGTATGAAATTCTATCATCAGCCACATAGCAGCTATTTGTATGTGTTGCCAGTTGTAGGCATGGCAAGTAAACCGCCTGTAATAAAAGCTCAAGCCTGAGATAACTTTCTACATTTGTGTCAGTCCTGTGTTTCTGAAAGGATGGACTCTCTGATGTGCCCCGGGCTCTGAGTCCGTGCAGAGGTCTGCATGTGGGAGTTACACATGTCTCTGCTGGTGGACAGCCTGGCATTAAATAGTGGGTGTTAGTAGCTTATTCTCCCACATTTTCTTGCTACCTCATTGGGAATGAACAATTTTCGGTATTATTAAGCGCGGATACCTCAGCGGGGAACTTCCTGTTTGTAATGATTTTCTCACAATACAACCAATATTATATAGTCCATGAGGTCAAGTTTGTTGTTTAGTTATTTGTCCAGTTTGAGAATAATCCATGTGTCATTGTTTCCATAGGCCAAAAAAGGAAGCAAAACACTTGTAAATACATGTTTAAGATCTAAATTTACAAAATATACATTTAAACTTCAGTAGAGATTGAATATGCTGAGCTACATTGAAATTCCAATGAATTCTGATAATAAACTTGTATAAGTCATCAACAGATTTTGCCCAAAAGGCTTTTCTTGAGATCTCAATGTTTGCCATTTTTACATCGTAATGAAATGCAGAATTTTTCAAGAAAAAAGAAAGGTGGGGGAAAAACAAGAAAGATGAAATAAGAACATAGGATATCCTCACACTACAGCCTGGAAGCTAAGGGACTTCTCAGAAATTACTTAATCTGTTTTAATCTGTGGGTTTTTTAATCTATTTAATCTGTGTTTTTTTAGTCAGACCAGGAGCTTGAACTTCAAACTTCCACACTGCAGTAAGGATGTGCAGAAAGGACTAATCGGCGAGTGCCAGGATCCTGCATATGCATGGGAGAGCAAAATTAATCTCTCAGTGCTCTAGACACACTGTTTTTCTGCCCTGTGTGAGCTGTCCTCAGCCGGGCAGGTAGCCCAGCTCTGCTCTTCACTAACCAGTCCCACCTCAACTTGTCTTCTCCCTGACTCTTCTGTGGATCTGGGCCACTACTTTTTCCAGTCTTCCACAGGGAGAGCGCACAAGTGACAATGGATCCCTCCTGCTGCCCCTCCTCTCCCTTTCTTCACGGATGCTCTTCCTCCTCTGAGCAGGGGGGCATCAGGGCTGCTGTATGGGGCCTATGGGCCCAGGGGGCTCAGACGATGCTGTGTTGCTGGAGGGACATCAAGGCCCACCTGGCCGTGGAGTGGGGTCTGCAGTGACGAGCCCCTTCCAGGGGCTCCCTTCCAGAGGCTAGATCTGTTAATCAGGAGGAAAGGATAGTAGGGCAATGGGGATAAAACATGCTACCCATTTCCACTGTCCCCTGGAGCAACATTAAACTGTTGTTCAGAGGTTTAATAGCACTATGCCTAGCAATGGGATGCTTCTTGGTATTAGTCTTTTGGAAAAAAATACACCTGTCATGGTATCCCCAGAAAATGCCTAGTACTGTTGGCACTACCAAAGTGGTCGAGGACCTGAATGTTTGCCCATCTCTCCCATTTTTATGAGAAATTTTATTCTGTTCTTAGTTTGTTGGCAAGCATCTGACCAATTTTGCTTAGCACATGAACCAACATTCAGGCCGTGGATACACACGTAAGGGAGAAGCTTAGCAACTTGCTTTTCTCCATCCCTTCAGAAAATAAATTATTTTATATAAAGGTCCTAGGCTTCACTTGCCCTGGTTTGGAAAAAGCTGAGTCCCTTGATCTTTGGGTCTGGTTGCTGTGGGCTTTAGTGCCAGCAGCAGTTTGCTGGATTAGGTTTTTGCTTGTCTGCATAGAAACCAGAGTCCAGCACGGGGATATTGCAAGCTGCTCTTCCACATGTTAAATGCCCTCTCTTGGACAGCAGAGCGGATGCTTGGTAGATATCACTGTTAACGTAGTTTGGCAATTAGCTGCATAGTGCCAGCATAATTCAGGCAAGAAGCATCGGTGGAAAGGAGCAGTGCACCTTTTCATCCGTGCATAGAAAGCACCTCTTTCTCCCCTGGGAAGCCAGCTGCTTTAGGAACATTCAGTCCTCCTGGGAATGGGGCACTGTGCTGCTTTGATGTCTGATTTGACAAGAAGGTATTGGAACTCTCAGGTTAAGCTAGTAGGGCATCAGGTCCCAGTAAGTTCGATATAAATAGGGTGTGAGAGGATAGCAGTTTCAAGCCAAACAGCAAAAGTGTTTGAGTTGAACAATGAAGGTGGGGGCAGTCATATGACAATGACATGTGTACGCTTTACATCCCTACCCGTTGCTGGCGTGCACAGCTTGTCCCGATGAATTCTTTTGTTGTAGCATAGTAAACTGTCTGTTTATTTTGCCCAAATTATGTATTTTCTTAAACAAGCTGGATGCCAAATTGTACACCTACTTGACAAATACACGTTGTGATGACTCTTATTTAACTTTTGCTGTTCCTCTATGTATTTGAGTGGGCTGCATGGTTCACTACTGAGGTATTTTTAATTTACTTTATAACGACTTCTTTGTCAGGCATTGTCTGAGCCAGCTGCTAAATTCTTATTTTATATCTAAGTTGACTTAATCTTTTCTTCAGGGAAGAAATTGCTGTGCATGATAGACAATTAGTGTGACATGCCCCTTTGCATGAATATCTCAACTGCTTTCTATTTCTTTCACATATTTTGCCTAGGTTTTTTATTCTGAATTTCCTCGCCTTGTGCCTTTTTCCTGCTTTGTATTACTTGGCTGCTCCAGTGTTCTTATTTGACTGCTCTGCCTTTCCTGCCTGCAGATGAATGTGTTTCCTTCATTCGTGCACTCTCCTGTGTCTTGCTTCTGAGGAGTTTTCTGCTGCCTTTATTGCTCTTACTTCATCCTCTAATTTTTATTTCCCTAACTCAACCATTAACTGACTTATCTGAGGGAATGTTTGAGTGAAGTAAGGTTGAAGCTAATATTCAGCTGAATGCTGTTACAGATTTGACATAAGTTAACTACTCTTATCCACTCTATTCACATTCTTGCATTTTCAAAAGGCTTTGGTTATTTATACAGTGACACGACACTTATTGCTTATTCAGAAAGAGAGTTTTTTCAGTTTTTAAGACTCATCTCCAATTTTAAACCAGTGTATGTTGAAGACTATGACTTTACTGACATCTAATTTTCTCTGTGTGGAGACTTGCTGACCCGAATGACTCGTCACGTCAGCATGCTGGCTCCATTCATATCTACTGCCTTTGGGGAAAATCTTCAAGCTGAGTTAGGACCCTAGTTCCCATTCACTTACATTTGGGGCAGGGAGATGGGAACATCGGAGGCTTTTGAAAAGTAGCCATTCCTCAAGTCCTTGATTCCTAGCTGGCCTGTACAAAGCCATTTTTCAACATCTGTTGAAAAAACCTTGCAGATGAAAGGGTTTGAAAAAGAAAGCTGTTGCTGCCACACAGGTTTGCGTACTATAACACTTGGGAGAAGCTAGGCCTGAGGGCTTCTCTGGCTCCTTCTGCTCCTCCCTCCTTTTGTGTTTCTTATTTCGCAGTGTGGCTACTTTCTATTTGGACTAATGTTTGGCTGGCTTCCTGGAGTAGGAAGGTGCTATCCTTTGAAATTGATTTTCTGAGTCACATGCGAGAAGGCTTCTACGTTACCCCTCCTCTGTCTTCCAAACCTGATTTCCAATACCCTTCAGCCTTAATGACGATGCTCTATGACAAATATTAGTCATTTATTTAATATAGCATTTCTTGGCAGTGTTCTTGCCAAGACTAGCTCATCATGGGTTTCATCAAGAGAGGCAGCATATAGACTACTAGACAAGGCAATGAGCTGGCGTCGGGGACCTTTGCTCTCCCCTCTCACTGGCCTGTGGTGCAACCTTGCCCTCTTCATCTTTGTTTCTTCTCTCGCCCTTTGTCTGGTTTGTATGGTTAGACAATAAACTTATTTTTTTGTGTGTGTGTCTAAGGTTCTTCCGTGCCTCGGTTCTGCAGTGCCTACATCAATTATACTCACAGATGCAGCCCCCAGGTGTAGTTGTAGTACAAATCTTTAAGAATCATCATCTGGTTACAGCTGATTTGAATGTCTACTGCTTCTGAAGGAGAGGATAATCCCCAGAAATAAACAGGGAAGCACTGCATGTAATACCTCCAATTCTGTGATTTTTTTAATTTTTTTTTTTTTCCTTCTGTCCCCTTCCGCTACAGATAAGAGAACCTCTTTGGGACCCTTATGAGGCAAAATTTTCTGTTCATCCCTTCCATTTCACAGTCTATTCAACTCCATACTCCAGCCAAATGAGGTCTGAGGAGGATATTTTCAAAAGCCCACCTCCTAAATTCCTGTTATAGTCAACAGCAGATCAGAGCTGGGCTTTAATTGCTTTGGATTGCCCTCAGAGAGGATCTTGTATGATGGGCGAAGCCAGGAGAGTTTGTCCCCCTAAGCTAGAGGCAGCTTTGGGAAATAACTTCTTAAGATTAAAGAGCTTTGTTTTCTTCAAAGTCTGTAAAGTTTTTCTGTTGTCGCTTTTATTAATGGGCAATGCCTAACCTGGAAACATGAATAAAGAAACAAGTTAAAGTTGAAGTTGGTGTTCACTGTCTTTCAGCTGCTGATCTAAGACTTACAAGTCAGTTCTTCCTCCTTACATTACCTTGCTGTCCACATTAAATCAGGGTGATAGTCTTTACTTGCCCTGGCTTTATTACTGTATAGGTGAGGTGTTTAACTGCCTCGTTCACCTGCATTCATCTAAATCCTCTGAAGAGACTGCTACAGTGCTCTAAAGATAATAGAAAACCTCCTGATTCCGTCACTGGGCTTTTGCTGAGGTGCTCTTTAAATGAGAGAAAGACCGAGGGATTTCATAAACCTGCAATGCCTCTTGCTTCAGTGTCGACTGTGTAATACCCTGCCCGGTGTTGTGGACTTCTCTGCAAGCCTTTTTGTTTCTGCGCTTACCCTCTCTTCTCTTTAGGAAACATTTGTCACATGCAGCACAAGTTGAATAAAGCCATCAATGCTGCGCACAGATAAATCCTTTGCTAACGGCCTGGAATACAGGGCAGAGAAGGCTGGGGCTGGTGGCAGCAGGTTTCCTTGGCAGAGCTTACCCTGGTCTGACAGTCCTGCTCTGATGAAGGGGGAAATTATTACGCTGTCACAGCTTTATGTCTCATATCTGATACCCTTGGTCGGGTGGCGTGCCTCCCCAGAGGAGGCTGCGAGGAGGCAGGTGGCAGCGGCAGCAGTGGTTGTCAACCTGTGTCATCCCCAGCTTAGCATTACGCTCAATTTATCTTTCCTTCTTATTATCTGGATCTATCTGATGCTCGGTGAACCTTGGCCTCAAATGAGTCAGCGATGTAGCCGGAGGAGGACAGTTATATATGTAAATATTGTTAAAATCTGTCTTGGAAGATAAACACAAATTGCAGGCAGTGTCCTGGATGAATTTTTCACGACATGGCTACAGGACCTCTCTAACTATACCGGCTCTTTCTCTACCAGTGTTTCACAGCTGTTTTATTTTCTCATGCCTTTTTACCCCATTTATGTGTTCCCCTTTGAGATTATAAAATGGGAAGAAAGCCCTGCCTATGAGCTTTAGGATTATGTCTGATATTTAAACTCAGTTCTGTTTAACAAGAGAGCAGATCTGAGGGCTCTGTAAATATGCTCTGCCTAGAAGAAGGGCAGGACACTAGAATTTTTTATCCTAAAAATGCCAACACACTGTGAGTAAGAAAGCATGAACGACTGAGTTTTTGCTTTGTCTATGGAGCCTAAATAAAGCCAAACTGCGCCCTCCCATCCCCCAGTCTTTTCCTCCAGTTGGGATTATATTATTTCCTTGATAAAAGAAAAACAGTAATTTTAAAAAATATTGGGTTTAGTTGACCAAAATATTTTTTTTTCTGTCTCCTGGTATTTTATTTAGTTGTCATTGCTGAGATCCTTCAAAGACTAAACTTCAGCAAAATGTGAAACAAAGTCCTTTGCCAAGAAGTCTGAAAATGGAAACATTGAATTTCTCACTCCTTTTTCTCTTCCCTCTGTGCCCGTTCCTCCAAACGAAAGTCCTTCTTGGCTAAAAGAATCTGTTGACTTTGGCTGTAGCTGCCATCGAAGCAATTCTGACAAACGTCGTGCAGCCTTTTCCCCAGGACCATGGAACAACACAAGTGGTCCCAGCCGTATCAGTAAGGAAAGAACCAAAAAGGCAATTTTTTAAGCTGATGAGTTGTTCTTCCCTCTCTGTCACATGGTCTTACTGTTTTGAAACCTCTGTCTTTTAAAGCGCCGAACACACAGCCACAGGAAGCCAAAGGTCTCCCTGGTAGGTCTAAGATGCTCCCACTACTGTTCCTTTGAGGCAGGAGCACATCTGAGAAGGCGGCTGCCCTGTTTGGGGCCTTGGGCCTTGATTTGACTCCTAGCCATGCCCATCTGCATAGTGACTTCTTCTCCACTTCGCTTGTCTTTATTGAGTCACTTATTTGTAGATGGCAATGGATTCACGTTTTTATATGCAGACTGTATCTTAAAAATGTAGAAGTTTATCGGACCCATGAGCCCTGTTTCCAGAAATTTGTTTTCAGATCAATCATCTTACTCCCTCCTCCGCGCTGTTTCACCTTTCCACAAAGCCTGCCTGCTCCTCCTGGTATAAATTTTTGGCGAGAGGCATCTGCTTGTTAAATGTCTCAGTTTGCCAGGCCTGCCTGTTCCCTGCGCGGGAACCCCTGTTCCTGCAAACATGTTCGCCTAAACAGAACCAAAGATGAACCTTCCTGCAGATTTTGTATTTTTCTGTTTTCTCCCTCCATTGGAGTTCCACATGCTTCTGGAAATTTGCCGTGGGAGTTGTTTCTGGCATGCAGACCATCGCTAGTATGACCCCCGCTTTCAAAAGCACCATAAAGGTCTGTGGGGAAGATCTCTGCATATCACTGTTTAGATTTCTTCACTCTCTCTTAGGCTGGAGGGGGAGACAGGCCACCGGCATCACAAAGAGCATTTTAAACAATTTAAAACATGGTAGCACTTTGCTTTGGAAGAACTTTGCACTCCTTTGACTGCATTATTACCAGAAGACTGCATGAATGTCCTTCGAAGTTTGATTAATAGCCCTTTTAATTTTGCGGCACTGTTGATGTGAACAATAAACATTAAACCGTGGCTCTTTAGAGGGAGTGTTTTCCCCTGAATGTTGTAAAGTTCACCATTTCAGTTGGATCTGAATATAGCTTCCTCTCTCTTTTCTAATGTTCCCTGGTAGTTTTATTTGACAACTTCTTGTCTGGTACTTAGTTTGTGGTGCAAGGGCTTGCAGTGCTCTGTCTTGTAGTCTTTTGCAGGCTTGTTTGAAACATCCTCGTGCATTTATTGTGAGGCCTTGGTATGTGTAATTTAGGAGATGCTCAGCCTTTGTAATTAAAAGAAGAAATGCCTTTCTCCCAATACATTTAAGAGAATGTGCTACATGCTTTTTTTTCTGCAGAGTTTACTGACACCGAGATTCATGAAATCTGGTGGTTTCCCAAGGGATCTGTGTAAATATGCTTTATTTCAACTCACAGGATTGTTCTCAATTGAAGCCAAGCATCTCATGTTGTGCTTTCTCTTGGAAGAAAGCAGAAAGTAATGCTAGGAGACACCATTTAATCACACCAGCAAAACACCTCTGGCAAGTTCTCTCAAAATGCCTAAGAGCCATACGAAAGAATTAATCGGATAGTTGCTAACTGGATCCCAGCACACAACTTTCACACCCATGGGTCTTGTATAGGAGATAGGGAGAAAAAGAGCTCTCAAACACAGACAGCGCTCACATCTGGAATTTGGGTCTGGGACCATATTCTTCTGTAACAGGCCGAAGTAACACCTGTGGTGGATGTACAAAATAGGGACTTTAAGAAGGACCGGAGGCTTGGATAAGATAGAGGGCAAATTTATCGGACTGTCGTAAAAGCCTTTATTCTTCTCTGTGCTGTAGGCCATTTTACGTATTTCCCGTCAGGGCAGGGACAGCGAGACAAATTCAGGTCCTGGTCTTGCTAGTCTGGCAGGGGGCTGGAATGCTCCAAATTCTCTGCTGCTATCACTGCTACTATTGTGAGAATCCTACTCTCCATTTTGAATTGAAGAATTCAGAAAAATGCAAATAAGTTTGTTAGAAAGGACTCTGTCTGTGGTTTAGCTGTCATTAATAACAGTTACTTCTTCTCCTAAGCAAAGACCAATGTAAAAAATGTCTACATTTAGTGGACCTCTACATTCATTGTCAAAGGCTGGACCCAGAGAGCATGTGATCTTGTGGTCCATCGAGTAAATATGTGCTCATGAAGTGCTTACATGCACATTTACAGAAGCTTTGACAGATTTGAAGCCGGGAGAGTGTAGCCGCGCTGGAGAAAATGCTGTAGTCTCTTGTCGGGCTTCAGCCATCCCAGTGACCCATTACGCAGCTGCCCTGCGCCGAGGCTTTCCACCAAGCGTGTTCTCAGACAACAGCAAAATGCTGTATCTGAAGTGTCGCCCAGCAGGCAAGTGGAAAGACTGCAATGTGCAGAAGCATAGCCCTTTCATCTGCTTGTAGAGATGCCCGAAACCTTTCATTTTGAAATCCAGAGGAGACTTGCCAGGTTTAGGACCTCCCTCAAACACGGTCTGGGTTAGCAGAGCGGATGATGGTTGCGCAAACGACTCCGTTGGCTTTTTCCACTTTCTGTATGAAACCCGCTACAACAAAATGGCCTGAAATAGATGTCAGGGTCTTGAGCGCACCTCCACGAGAACCTCAAAACGCATGCCTGTACCCATCAGAGTCAAACAGCAAACACCCCTTACGTCGCGTGGGTAACAGTATTTGCACTTCTCCCTTTCACCTGGTGCTCAAATATCATCGGAGGCTCTGGGATAAATTCTTGCACCCCCTAGCATGCTAATAAGGGGCAGTAATCAAGGGGGATGACCTTGGTTTCAAATAGAACAGCTATTTAGAGATACATCACTGCATGGCATCAGATTTACCCTCTTTGTTTACAGTGGACTTCAGTTAACTGGAAGGAAAAATATCTGTGATGTATCAGTGGAACAAATCAAGATTGCTTTCTTGGCTTCAGTAAATAACCTAATATTCACCGTCTGATTTTCTAGTTTAATTACTCGGTGTTATTGTACATGTACTGCTGGGGACTGATGTATTGACAGAGCTATCTCACACTTTTTTTTTTTCTCTAAAGAGCTTTAATAGTTTTGTTTCAACGAACTTGCTTAGCGTGTTAATCTGTGCTGTACAATACAGGTCACAGTCCTTTATCTCAAGAGATGGTAAATAGGAAGATATGCCTTTTAAATGCAAAGTAAAATTGGAGGTCAGAGAGGGCAAAGAGCTGTTCAGCTACCTAGTCTGATTTTCTCTGATGGTGTAAGATCATTCCCTGAAAAAAGCGCTGTATATGCGTGTGTGTGTGTATGTATTTGCATCTGAATATGAAATTTTTGCATTTCCTCTTTCTATGGAGAATATTTTGTCCTACTCTTTTTAAAACGAACATTGACAAGAGATTGGTCCACAAAAGAGAATCTACCGTTATTTACGTTGCTAATGGCTGTCAATGTTCACAGTGAAATAGAATGAATACATTCAAAATTAATTATTCAGCAGCACCTGCTGGTGTCCTTTGAAATACTGCAGCACACTTCTGGTAAATGTTTCTTTATTACCCTAAATTTTTGCTACCTAACCTGTCAGTTGGGAAATTACAATATAAGGAAAGTAAAAAACATATTTTCTTTTAAGAGCCATCAATTCTTTTTTTATTAGGCTTATATCCCTCTCTAATGGAGCTCTGCCTCTCCAGGGAGCAGCAAACCCACCACAGAGGATCTTGGTCCCATCTGTGCAGTAATAATTAGAAGCATTTTAACTCTGTGTGCAGAGGGATGAAATTACATTATTCATGAAGTAATCCCTTGCAGTTGTCTGGCGTTACCTCAGCTTGCCTCATGGATTTGTTGCTCGCTCCTTTTCAGTAAGTGGCAGCTATTAGCAGCTCCATGGCCTCCCCCAGTTGTCTTAGCTCATGCTCTAGAGCCAAGGAAGCACCACTAGTTTTACCAACAACTCGGAGTTTTAAAAATCACTTGTGATCCGTCGGTTGGTAAGTTACCTAGTTTCATTCTCTTGCCATCAAAACTTCCATTGACACCTCTGAGGCCAAGTCAGGCTGCTATTCCATTAGGTGTTTTCTCGCATTATTAGACAGCTTCTAACATGGCCAGCTTGCCACACTGGTTTAGATTCTGGTTTGGACGTTGCATAGCTGTAAGACGAAACATCTCAGCACCTCATCAAAAAGTAAGAAGGGGCTAAAGGATGTGATTTGGCTTACACATCAAAGCAAAGACATGAGTGAAAGTACGTACTTCCTCTCTTAGAGCTTTCTGTGGGTTGCCAAAATATGGGGTCAGGCTGATGATGTCATCAGCTGACGACAATAATGACTTTGGCTCCACGTACCTACTAAGCGGATAGAAGAGCCAAGCTGTCATGGCAACAGACCTCTTGTTTTGCTCGTTTAGTATTGCTCCTTCCTTCTTCTTCTGTGGAGAAAGCAGAGCGACAAAGGGACCCTATTTCCAGTTCATATTTGTGATACAAGTTGCCCCTTCCCCCAACTGGGGTGCTAGATACCAGGAATGGAAGGACAGTTGCTGTTTGTCAGAGAAATTGTGACTTGTAAGCTGCTTGCTCAGCTCTCCCTCCAACTCTAAATTAATTAATCTCTGAAAAGGGCTACCCTATCAGCATAACATTGACATCAATTTGTATGGGAGCAAGCCAGGATTAGCCTCAGCAGGAGAACATATGTATGATGCTATATATTATGCTCTCTCCCTGTTCTACAGATATAAAAATGAGTGACTGCTTCTGCCGGTGAAATATAATTCTTTATTGCTGGTGGCTGGAAAAAAAAGAATAAGCCTGTATTGTGTTGTACCTTTGAGAAAAGTAATTGGATGGGTGTTAGCTCTAGCTTTCAGTCACACTTGCACTACTCCCACGTTGAAAAACAGTTTATCTGTCTTTGACCTTGAAGAAGATGGAGGTCATAAAACAAGAGGAGAAACCATTCAATTAGAGAAAAAAGAAAAAATTCTATGGTACAGAGTCCATTTTATGGCCTTGGTGACTTCTCAAAACAGAAAAATTCTACTTATCTGAGTTGTTTTCTTAAAGAATTACATATATCAAGCACGAAACAACTGAAATAGTAGTTAAGGTCCTCTCTGAAATAATTTAAACCCTACCCTAAATTGTTTTTCAGATTGAAACTCATACGGACAATGAGACTAGACTGATTTCTTCCCATGCAGGCATCTAAGCTGTTACAGCGCAAGGTTTCCTGAGAAGCGACAGAATGCAGGGGCCACTAATTATTAGCCTTTCAGCCTGCTACAAAGCTCAGCTGTCTCTGTCTGTACCCTCTTGTTTCAGGTTGTCATTAAGAATGAATTGTGCTGACAAGGGCATCCTCGTTATGATGAGGCAAAGTTTCTTCACAAGGAAATGCCATTCATTCCATGGAGACAGAAAGCAAATCTTGTCCAATGACTAAATGACTGATCTGGAAAAGTTAAAAAGAAGGGAAATGGTTGTATCATAAAAGGGTTTCTAAAGAAATAAGGCAAGGAAAACCCCAGATTTTTAATGCACAGCAAACTATATCAATCAGAAGAAGAAATACTGATAGACACTCAAGCATAAATATTGCAGTGAAACACTTCTCAGTGTTTTCCCATCCTGTCTCTTCTGTAGCCGCCAGGCCCCTTGCAGGATGAGATCTCAACACTGACTGACTTTGACCTAATTTGGGTAGGACGTCTGGAGCACTCACTTCTCTCTCTTAGTTGCACAATAAAATAAGAATGTAAAGGAAAGGTGTGTTGAGCTTAGGGAAAAAGAAATCTGCCAATTCTGCCAGTCCTTTAGATTCAGCTCAAAATGAGCTGCTTCAAATGTACTGCAGCTTTTCCCTTTTCCCCCTCAGGTCTCCAGTGCAGTTTGTAAGACTCCAGGTCAGGCATCAGGATTGACGCATTAGGGGGAGTTTGAGAAGACAGCAGTGATTTAAGTGCTAACAGAATGGACTGACTTCCCCCCCTCCAGCCACTGGGCTGCCACTGCTTTTTTGTCATACAGAGGGCAAACATTCCCCTGGGATTTGTCATCCTGCTAATTAAGCAGCAGCTGCACCCCTCCATGTAATTTCATCCGCTAGTGGCATGTGCGCTGTTTGGAGAGCTAGCTGTACATTCGCTAGTCATCAAGTTTACCAGGGTGTGAATTTGCTCCCTCTGATGCTAAGAGCAATATGTAGATAAAACACACTCACCGAAGCCAGACGCATTTACCTTAGCATTCTTGTGAACCTTAATTGTGTACGTGATTTGTTTTGCTTAAGGCAAATAAGCAATTATCGTATGGGGCTGAACTACCAGCTGCTGCATAAAGACAGATCATGTACTTGAGAACAATTTTATTGATATTGATAGGTTTCCAGTTTTGGTTATTTGGAAGTTTTGCTATATAAAATGTGTTCCAGCTAGTAAGCTGTTTTCCCTTGCTGAATATTTAAGGAACACTCCAAATTGAAATATATCCATTATAATGTTTATTTAATGTCAGGTATTTTGTTTCCCTATTGCTGTTTTCCTTATTTCCATCGTTTAGTATATTAAGCTAAATTCATTGCTCTCCTGCTCCTCGGTGATAGACATCCAAATCAGAATGACATTTTTCTAAATCCAACGGCAGTCATGTCTAAGATGTGCAATACAAGGCAATGCAGAGATAACCAAGCCACTTCTGAATGAATATGGTCACACCAGTATGAGAATTTTCCTGAACTAAGTGGCTGAGGCACATGACTAATTAGCTAAGGCACAGCATCTCAGTAAGGTGTCTATATGTCCCTCCAGGGCCATTGCTTGTGCCTCTGTACCCAAATACACAATACAGCTGGGATCAGGCTTGCAAAGCGCAATCACATATAGCCATCCATCATCCCCCAAAATGCTGAAAAACTGGAGAGGGCTTCATCAAATGACGACAGCGTGACTTCAAGGCTTGAAAAATCTGCATTATACTGGGAGATTTCGAAATCCCTTTCATTTAGTTCTTTGGAGAGAGCATGAGGGCATAAGTTGATTGTGGTCTGAAGCAGAAAGATCTTTCTTTAGATAAAATGTTCAGTGTCCAGGTAAAGGTAAGGGGGGATTCACCCTTCCAAATGTAGATTACCTGAGGCTACGTACCTTGGAGTTCAAGCACGGAGATTATATATCTCTGGTAAATATACCACTGGTACATATACCTGAAGTAGACCTTCTTTTAGCCAACAAGAGGAAAAGAAGTGACTTGTCTAGGTCATTCTTCAGCAGATATAAAATAGGTCAGCTGAGCTGTGCTTTGGCATGCCTGATTTTTTTCCGACTGTCTGTAAAAAGAGTCTAGCTCTGGCGTAGGTGTCTAGAACTGAGAGAGAAAAATTCTGCTCACAACATAAATTTTAAAACCATTAAGTCGCTGTGAACTGGAACAACTTGCAAAGGGAAGGGGACGGGTTTTTATACCACTTGCCATCTTTACATCAAGATAGGATACTTTTTTTAAAAATATGGTCTTGCTCAACCTGAGCTTGGGATAGGAATTAGGGTAGGATGCCTTGGATGGTGACATATGGTTGTGACCATTACAGTCCTGTCTGGCCAAAAATAATCAGTGGCCATAAAGGATGACGCAAATGCAGAGTAATGAAGAATCTTGACAAGTCCGTGTACTGTACAGTGGGTTTCTTCTATATGTCAAAACTTCACCCTGAAAGGGCTTGACGCCCTTGACTTTGCTGTTAAGAGATGCCGTGAATAAGCAGAAGTTTTCGGCACACTGCAGATCATACCTGGGTATGATGCAAAATGAATCCAGCCATCTGAAAGCTGATTGAAAGATGAGGAGCTGAAACCTCATCTTTAGTGCATGGCAGAGGTGAGCTGAAGTCCTTAATGACACAACGCACCAATAGGAAGAACCCCACCAAACCTCTGCCACTTGAAGGTAAATCGTTATTTAGAGTATCACAGCTGATTTTCTTACTGACTGGTGAGTCCAGTCACTAAAACCTGGGGTTTCTTTTGCTGCCCACTCCTTGCTGGAGAATACCACAGAACGAAACACTCCCATTGTCCCCAAAAGGAAAATTCAAGCCTGGTCTTGGGGAAAATATTGCTCTTTATCCACCTAAAGACTGTGAAGATCCATGTTTCTATAAATAGATGAGCTGTTGGGAAAAAGGCTATAAAGTAATTTCAAATAATTTCGTTGTCAATAGCTTTGAATAATTTCACTGATCATTATAAAACTATGGAAGGTTTTATGGGTGCCTGGATTTCCATGTGCAATATGCTAATTAGAAATTGTGCCAATGTGTCAGTACACCAAATTGAAACTAGCCAGCTTTACTTCGGTGTCTTCATGCAGGCGCAGAAATCAGTGCAATCAAAAGTAAATTGCTTTTCAGAATTTTCTACTTTTAAAACCTGAATGATGTTAGCAAAACAAGAAAAACCCCTAAGTTTTAAATACTGTTTTATCTTCACTAAGCACCAAGTATTCCCTGAATGCACTTTAATCAAATAACATGAAAACAAATTCTGTCAGTAAAGACGTGCCAATGAAAATGTCTCGGCTCCTAAGTCCTAGCCAACTGATGAACTCAATGTCTTGCTGGAAAAGAAATAAAAAAAATAAAGCTTATATTTTCTGTTAAGCTTCTTTTTGCAGTTTGCAGTCAATTTATATGTCTGTATGTAATACCCTGGAATACAGAGGTAAAAACGTACTGCCAGGGTGTTCATTTCACTTTAAGAAAGCTGATAATGGTTCCTGATCGATAGCAATTCACTGTTTCAACGAAGTGTAAATGACACACCTGAAATAGGCTGGTAAACCCTGTGAGGAGTTTAAGTCCATAAGTTGCTGCCTTCCACGAATGCAGTTTTCTTCAAAGGTGCAGAAAAAGAAATCACGAATGTGCCTGTACAACCACAAGCTCAATTGTGTAGGAGATGAGCTAACTGGTAACAGAGTCAATCTCTTACTATGCTGTAAAATTACTTCTCAAGCGAAGAACATCTGTCAAATAAAAGGTCCTTCTCAGCCCTACTCTTGCACGTCTCAGCCCTGCCCCACACACCACGCTCAGCTTGTGCTGGCAATTGCTGAGGGGTCAGCAGGGGAAAACGATCAACTGGAATATTTTGGTAAGGGTAGGGGGAGTTTCAGACTCGTTTAGGCTGAGGGGGCATGTTATTGTAGTTTTAGGTATAAATAGATCCATCATTAAAGGGGAGAAGGCAGCTGCTGCTTCATAACATACATGAGCTTCAGTAATTGCTGCAGCATCTTAGATGGCTCTTCAGCCTCTCAGCCAGAGGTCACTGGAACTAACAACCCAGTCCCAACGTACTAATGGGCGCACTCAGGTGGCTGAATACGCACTTTGTCAGCACAGTTGTGTGTTAGCATTTAATGCTGGCGTCACTCTCCCACGCGGGATGAGGGCTTGCACTTCAGTGAGCAAAATGATTCCTTGTTCTGACTTGGACACTGGTCCTCGTCTGACGCAACTACACAGGATGTGTGGGCAAGGACTTGGCATTCCCTCAACCACACTCAGAGGAACTTCTTCGGAATAGTGCATGTATGGTTAAAGCCAGGCGCTGGTGCCAGTGATGTGAAGGTGGGAGTAGAATGAAAGAGGGCCTAGGAACAAAAGAGAAAACTTCAGTTTCTTTGGACCCTTCCAAAGCCTGTTTAATCAACTGCATAATTAACTAGTCTTCAGAATTCATGAGGACCCATTCTTCTTACCCTCCCCCCAAAAGATCGCATTTCTTGAAAACATCAGAGCTTGTATATTTGGAAGAAGGAAGTTTGACAAAACTAAATGAATACGTCATTGGGGTAAAGCAGAAGGAGTTAGATTTTTAACACTCCGTCCTTTTCCATGCTTGCCAGTGAAGAGTTCTACCTGCCACTAAACATAGGAAGATGTAGACTTTGGTACACTTTCAGACATGTTGTCTTATGCTATTGCTACCAAAAGGCTGCAACAGAGAAAGACCATTCATGAGTAGCTTACGAGCAACGTGTAGGTCAAACCTGGGGCTTAAAGGGAGCTCTTCTGAGGGGTTATCCATGCCCTGAGATTTTCCACATGATACACAGCATGGAAAAGAAATGCAAGAGTGGTGCACAGGGAATCTTAAGTGTCACAATTATACACCAAGAAGAAGGCAGAATTAGTAAAAGTGTTTTGCAGATCCTTCTCAGTGTTGCTCTTTTAATAGTAAAACACACGTTGTAGTATTGCAAGATATTTATTGGAGGTTAGTGAGCCTCTGCGCCTCAGATTATGAACTCTTCAGTTTGAGTTATTAAAGGGTTATATTGGGCAACGTTATTTTACCTTCTAGCTATCCATCCTCCAGCATTGCTCAGAATCTTGTTTAAATGCCATACAATGCTCTGCTTAAACCCTTTAGTTAAAATGACAAGAAAAAATATTAATCATAATGATAAAAAAACATGTTTCTGTACAAAAACATTGGTGACCATTGTCAGAGCAATAAACACTTAACTAAACCTTTTTCTCAATCGCTTGGCTTCCACCATTGTGTAAACACATTTGATAGTCTCAGTTTCGCTCGATATGTCCAAGCACACAGGTTTTCTTTGTGGCTTCGTAAAAACGGACAGTGTCTGGGGGTGATTTAAAAGCTAATAGGTTCCATATGTCCAAAGTGCGGCCTGGTTTCTACATTGCCTGTTAATAGGCACATACTTCCCTTCAGCTTCACATCCAGGCAGCTCAGGTGGTGCGGTGACAGCACAGAGAGGGAGGCAGATCGGGACTGGGGATCACAACGCAGCGTAACACATCGCCCTTTCCTGTACAGTCTGAGAAGACGCACTAATGCAACCTGGGACGCCGAACAGGCCCACGTGTTGCAAACACTGTGATTTCGTTTAAAATGTTTTGGGTCTGGCACCCTGACTCCGTGACGGGGTACGTGAGAGCATTTGCTAGCCAGGAAGGCTGGAGCAGCTCGGGGAAGTCTGGGGATTTCTTTCCCATCTAGCTCATCTCTGCAAAATTTCGTAGGGCCTTGTCCCAGCTGTCCACAGGTTTGCATCATGTTTAAAATACAGCACCTGAGCTCAGGCCCAGCATTTAGACAGTGTGGATTCTCTCTGTGGATCAATCAGTTAAAAGAAGATGTCTAATTTATTGGAGAGAAAGGAATTCTGTAACGACTTTCCAAGCTATAAATCTAATGGGGTGAAAGCTTTGCTTCAGTCACTTTTGAAGGAGTCTCAGACTTTATGGCCTCTGTGTCTTCCTGTCAGAAATTGTTTTGAACCTGTGGCTGCTTTGTGAGGAGGAGAAGAAGAAGGCTGGGGTTTTGCCAAATCCCAGCTATACAGATCAATAGTTTATATTTGGTGCTGTTCTGTAGGATTATTTTTTCCAGCTTGTGGACTGCTTTATTAGTGTGACGGATGCAGTGTGAGACTCGCGGGTGAGGGAACGTAAGACAGCTGCCAGCTCTCTCTTCTGAAGCATTTGTGTAATTTGGAAGCTGCTGCGATGACCGATGTACATGCCATGCAATGGAACGTCTTCCTTGTTATGGACTAGCAAGACCACTGACACTTGTTGGTTTCTAAGACTGGTTGCCATTTAATGTCTATATTTTTTGAAGTTACCGAAAGTTACCGTGTATGGCAAATGACTTGTATCAAGCTTTATCCAAGGGACACTTTATGTGGGAAGAACAGGCTAGCAAGCTTTAGTCCATTTTGTGACAGCACGGGGCCAACTCTTTCCTTAAGGTAGGGTTTTGAAAGGCTGCTAAAAGAATGGACCGTTGAAATTCAGTAGGACTTGGATGTCACATTCCAGTAGGTTCATTTGAAATTCCAACTCCAGTAACTTGGCAAGAGGTAATGGGCTTCTGTTTACTGTAATATTGAGTCTTAGTGGTAGTTGTATCACTGGGAAGGCCCCAGTTCAGGACAGAAGCAAACATACGCTTAACTGCACACAAGTTGTCATTTTCACTTCATTAACTAACCATGTGTGCAAGAGCTTTCCCAATAGAAATGCTCTCTTTAATGGGGTTTTGTTTTAGGACTTCTTGGCAAGTCTGCAAAATTGTCTGAATATTGTTTAACTTATGGAGGTGTCATAAGGCTTATTTAATGAAGAACAAAGACCCGCTGTGTTAGAAAAAACTGCAGGAGAATTCTAGTTTTAGAGTTTGTTTTCTGTATGATCAAAGCGTACTGTATACATTGCAAGTTTTCTGTAGATCCTATTATTCTTATTAGCTCTCCTTTTTTTTTTTTTTTTTTTTTAACTTATCTTTAGAAATAGTTCTACCCAAAATGCCACTGCCAGGGGAATTTTTTTCATATTTTTTCCAAAATCATTAGGGTCAGAGCAGTCTGAACATTTTAGTTACCAAAAAACCCCGAAGTGCAGTGGCAGAGAACAACTGTTCACTTTTTTCTTGTTATACAAGAAACAGAGTGCACCCAATGAATTTATGGTGCTGCTGTTTGAAACAAATAAATTATATTTTTCACAGAGCTTGCAGTTGAACTACCGACCTTACTATTGTAGGATACTGGGAGGCCGAAAGTCTAACGTTCAAAAAGGTGCCAGAGAGAATCATAGAAGAAAGCTCTGCAAGACGCTATTAAATAGAGTCATAGCACAATACTAAATGACCGACTGCCAGAATTTAAGAATATATAGTTGTGACAGGACCTTTCTTTACATGGCTGCCTTGTTAAACAGGGGATACAGGGCTATCCAGGCATTTTGCTGGACCAAGCATAGGAGATCAGGTATTCTTAGAAATTTTGCTTGCTGGAATAAGCAAGAAACAGAAGCACAATGGGTAAATAACTCGGGTGTGGGCAACTGAAACTCGGAACAACCAGGGGCAGTCCTCTGTCCCGCTTTGCTCCCTCACCCTCCGGGTCTCCTGTGCGACTTCTGCTTGAAATTTAGGCACAGATACTCCAAAGGACTTGTTATTTACCAAAATGCAAGTACCTAAACTCCTTCGATGCTGTATTTGTACACTATGTCTTTATCTGTGAAGAGAGTACTTTCTTACTTTACCAGTTTATGAGGGTAAATATGTTTTAACACTCCAGAAACACTGAGACAGTACTGTAATAGCAGAGAGATAAATACTTTATAAGAGGTAGCTGTGTAATAGACTGCTCTATTAAAAATCTGTGAAGTGAATCGTCAGATGATGTTAGCCACCTACCTCCACTGAAGTTGAACTGATGATCTGGGTCCTTTATCGTCACGTTTTCAATTACCATCTAAGGATCAAGTTGTCGTGTCTCACTGGATCCTGCACATTGCACCACCGTCAAAGAGGTGTCCCCACCTGTGTTCTCTGCAAGAAGAAAAATGCAAAACCATGTTCTTTGGCTAGATTCACATATTCTGAACGTGTCACTGCATATTACTAGGAGGCAGGACAATTGGATGGGGTGAGTAAGAATTAAAGTCATCAAGTTAGAGAATAGGAAAGACAACGTACAACATTCGTATGCCTCAGCACCAGCCAGATCATTCGGAGGGAGCCAGAATTTGGCCCACCTCCTCCCATTTTAAACTGTGTGTGTGGGTTTAACGCTTGTCTGTGTTATATCCAGATATAACAACATCAAACCAGATCAGCATGGATTTAGGCCAATAATCTGGTTCCTTATTCTTCTGGCACAGAAGTTAGCATTCAAACAGTTACAAGATCTCAAATTCACGCATTTATATACCTAATAGTCTTACTCATAAGAAAAGCAAGAAGTAATACAAGCCTAATTTGCCTTTCCTTCAGAGCAGAGGCTACTTCAGATTTGTGTACTGAGCTATTCATACCACAGTGAGTCGAGCCCTGTCATTCTTTGTGTTAGAAAATTTCCATACTGGACAGCATACTGCACACATAAAACTACATCACTTCATAACAGCTGGATATCTGGTCTGAAGTCTCCAGGGATTTCTGCAACTGCTCTATCTTTATAGCAAGACTACAAATTAATTTTTTTCTCGCTCAGTTTGAAATTTAATATTACATTCGTATTGGTTATAAGGCCTCTTCAGATGTTAAGGGATCTGCACATTTTTTTAGGAGCTATTTGCTCTGTGTTTGAGATACACTATTAAATTAATGGTGGTTCTAAACCTTTAGATGTGAGGTATTCTGGCTTATAGCTTAGGATTCCTCACTGATGCATTAAATAAAAGTTTCTCAGAGACATCCAGGGCACGGTATAGGCAGGTAACGTGTAAAATAAAGTTGCACTTCCATACATCCACACACTGAAAACTATAGCCTCACACAATCCATTTTTAGTTTCTGTTTTGAATTGTGTGATCTATAGTTTGAGTTTTCTGTGATGTATGGTTGTTGTATGTTTTACTTACATAGCTCATGAAATCATTATCAACCATTTGTTTAGCACCATAAATTTGACATCGTAGAGCAAAGCACATTCACTGCACGGAGGTACTCCTGCTTTTTGTAATGTAGCATTCTGGGTCAGTTAGATAGTTCTGAATACGTTAGCATCTAAATGTACAGTAACCAAGGATCTGAAAGACATTCAAACTGCTGAAATGCAGCAGTGTCCTCTGTGTAATCAGGTATCAAAATTCACCTCCGAATTTGGTGTCATAAGAACTTTGGCATTCTTAATGTTTCTTAAACAGATGCTGAAGGAAGCATAGATTTGTCACAGCAACGGTTTTAGATGAGGTAGTTTTTACCAGTTTTCCAAATTATTGTTTGTAGTTTTATAGCAATTGGTATTAATGCTAACACCCAACGAATAAATCAGAGTTCAGGGTCTCTCAGCCACTCGCGTTTTGTTGGTGTGAGGCTGTTCTACATGTTCTACATTACTGAGCGAGCCGGATGCTGAGGCAAGGCAACCTCTGTGAATGTCGGCATGCATGCTAGAAATACTGCATGCTTGAAAGGCAAATTATTTCTAGCATGTTCGAAAATTATGGCAAGTGGGCTTGAAATTGGTATTTTCCTACTTGAGTGCTCCAACAGTTTGAAATTATACCTGCTAGAGGTCCTGCAGTGGCCAAACTGTTATATAATTTCTGTATATAAAATTAGCACACATTTAAAGCCAGTTGTAGCAGGGATGTCCTACGATTAGATGAAAGTGCTTAAATGCCTCACATAGATATTGTACTACTTGCTGCAATGGCAAGTTGATAAAAACCAGTAATGACAGTCCTGTGGACAAGGATTTGCTTCTCCAACAGCACTGGAACGATTCCACTTAAATTTTGCTACCTTGCTTGAGACCACGATGTTGCGAAATTGAGTTTGCTTGTCCTGAAAATGATTCTCTGTCTTTTCTTCTCTTGCCTTTCTGCTTTCTGTCTCCCTCTCAGCAGCAGGGCTGAACAATTTCAAAGTGCAAGCCCTATTTTGGAGATGGGAGAGGCTGATTTTTCAAACCCTAGTTGTTGGCAAGATTGAGAGGCTCAAACATAGCCTGCAAAGGAAAAATGGCTGGAATTGGGGATGGGGAGGTAGGGCCAGCCCTCTGCCTGTGCTACAGGGCAACAAAGCATTTCTGTTGGTAGCACTGTCAACACACCGTCCTTCAGCGTAATACATTCTGCCTTTAAATCATTGTGGTGGTTTTGCTTAATATATTTTTTTTTTCTTCAAGGACAATATTATTTCCTATTTGACAGTCCCTTGTGAAGGCACCAGTGTCTTAATGTGCTTGTATTAGGCATGCAGCTTCTGCAACTTTCCAGTGGGAACAGTGCTTTATAATTTATGGATGTGCTTTCTGAAATAATAACTCGAAATTACATTCTGTTTTATTTAATCTTTTTTAATTGGCATCTCAAAGGCTTTGCAGGAGTCTGGCTGCAGATTTTCCACTTGCTATTGGATTATAATTTTTCTTTTTTTACTATTAACTACTGCATGGAGAGAAAAGCACACTCTTTGACAACGGTCCCTGCATGAAGATTCTTAATTAAATTGTACTCAGCATGTTGTAAAAATTGCAAGGTTTTGGAGACATGAGGTGCACGGATAATGTAGCATTTTACATGACACCTTTGCATTTCACCAGGATTCCACAGCACTTTCTTTGCCTACAACATAAAATACTGCCAAAGGAAATTACCTAAAAATTGCATATACTTTGTCTTCTGCTAAGTTTTAATTGCTTATCTTTCTTAGAGCTTGTTAAACAGGCCCCATACCCATTGATGTTAGGGTGTATACATCATTTATTCATGCATACAAAATAGATTTAGGATACAGATAAATTCCAAGCTCATATACAAAAATATCCATTGATGTATGACTCAAGCTGCTTAATTAAAATAGTAAAAAAAAAAAACCCCAACTTTTCAAATGGAAAAGGAAAATAACTCCCACTTATCAAACACGCTTTGGATTTTTGACCAGTTCTATTCATTCTGCTTTTTACCTGTAAGTACCTCTGTTCCTCCTATGTGCGTGTGTGTGCACGCATGTCACAGGAAGCAAACTGCTGACAGAAGAGAAAGGAGACTTTAGGATTATTCCTCACGCCAGAATATGATGCCTCCAGGCTCCTCCTGCTACAGCCGACTTCACCATTTTTGTGTGAATCCCCCCAACTCGACAAGCACCGTTTCCTCTTAGCTTCTTCCTGTCCTCATGGGTTTTATGGCAGAGGCGCCGGGTGATGGTGAGACCTTGTGCATTTGGGGGGTTGCCGGGGGCCTGCTGATGCTGGACACATGCAGGTGCCATTTGGTACATGCAGGAGGCTTGGTGCACCCAGGTACAGCTGGGTATGCCCTGATTTTGTGATCAGTCTGCCGAGGTGCTGCAGTCATTTGGATGGTGCCATTTTCTCCATTATTCGAGTGCTCACAGCTCCCTTCCTGCGGGGCATTCCTTGAGCCTGGACCACTCTGGAATGCAGAGCATGGGGAGAAACAATGTTCCGCTTTGCCAGTAAAGCTAATTTTTGGTTATTATGAGGCTTTTGCAATGCTTTTTCCTCCTCTGGCCAAGCTCGCTTGTTCTCCATTTCAGATGACTCCAGTATATATGGGTGCCTCTCTACCACACTGCAGGGAATCTCCTCTTCTGCCCCATTCTGTGAAGAAATGCCTCTATCTTTCGTGCATTAACAGCAGCTCTCTGGAGCATGCAGCAATGGAATAGGCCACTCGCACCAGGATGACGGGTTTCCTTCCTGGCCAGAAGAAGCCTATACCTACCTGCTGGGCTGACTGAGGGCACAGCCTGGACATGAAATGCACATGAGTGGGAAAGAGTTTCCCAAAATAGATGCTTCTCCTTTCTTTCTCCATCAGGAAGGGTGTGTGCTCAAATGCTGCACGCTTTCTTTCCCATAGAGATCAGTTAGAGTCTATGTTTCCAGCAGTGGCCAAGCTACCAAAAGAGGTCCCTCCTCCACCATTGCCCACCCATGCTCTTCCCTTTGCCCAGGTCCCCTGTCCCATTCCCAGCCTCTCACTCCCCATGTGGTCCCTTCACCTCTTCCAAGGCAGCTCTTCCTGGGGCGCATGGCAAGGCCAGCTCTGAAATGATCGTGGTGAAAGCATCGCTCGTCCCTCTATGGGAAGCCTGTTATTTTAACTTAGATCTCTCTGAGTTCACAGCACAGCCCTACAACTAGAAGCAGAAGTCTGCCATGTAGGGTGCCAGCCAGGTGCTGGCAACCCTTCAGGTGGCTTTACACTAAATAAAACGCCATATCCCCCCTGTTTTGGGGAAGCGCGCGAGGGATTTTTACTTGATCGCAGTGGAGAGCAGTTTGCAAGGAATGGTTAAGTGCCTCTTTTCATGCATTTCCCTCCCTTGTCCCTAAACTTGCCATCTGAGTCCCTGTGGGGGAAATCACAAGTCACAGTTTTGAAAGCTTTTTCCACACTCCTGTGCCCACACCATCCCACTGGACTGTGGGGGGTAAAATTAACAGCAACTCCTTTAGAGGTTTCTGGGACACGCTGTGCCGGTACGGGGGAGTGTTAGCTGTCCTTTCCCTTTCTCTCATCTGCATGATGCTGCTGTAAGGCTTGCAGGCAGGGCTGTGGGTCTGGCACCTCCTTCAGGGACTCTGGTGGATGGGAAATGATCCCTGCTGAGACACCGCAGACCTGCGGCCGTGTATTCAGGTGAGCCTTCCCACCTACTGAGAGGAAGGCTGACTCCCAGGCTCGCATGGGCTGCAAAGAGAGTAGTGACATGATCCAACATAACGATATGCAGTTCTCAGCAGAGCACGGTCTATAACCAAGTCTTGCTTTTCAGGACCTGCCTGTGAATTCAGCCGTTGTAAGGAACCCCTGACTGAGATCCTTGTAAAGTAAGAGCTCTGCTTATCCCTAGCACATTTACTGTACATGTAGCATCCCTGTATGCAGATGTCTCCCCTGCAGGGTAACTTGTGGGGCAATCTGCCAGGCGACGTCCAAATGAGGTCATGAGCTGCAGCTGCAGTGAAAAAAAGATCTATATTAGTAACAGACACCAAAGAAAGTCATCTTCATAGTCAAGCTGTTGTGTCTTACTGTGTATCACAACATGAGCAGCCGGGGTGGGTTTCCCAAACAGAATTGGAAAGCGGGGCACAAGAAGCTCTCCCCAGCTTTGAGTTAAGGTGTCTGCTCATGTCCATCCTGCCAGTCCACCTACTTCTTCTGGTCACTCATCAGGAGTGAAACCAGAGAGTGACAGACGCATGCTTTTACAGATAGGAGCCATTATGATATGACCTACGTGTGCCTACAGGACTAAACAAACGTTACGTGAAGGTCAAAGCCTCTAAGAAATACAGATAACTGTGAAGTGGAAAAAATCTCTTACTTTTTGTTGCCTACAGCTGTGATTGACAGGCATTCATTCCTCTGTCTGTCTTGCATAACAACAGAAATATCCATTATTTATGTCTATGGAGAAGATTTCATGCCAGCATCTGGATGCAACTTGAATAGCTCACATAGCCTCAAGGGAACCTGAAACAAACCCCAGCCAGCTACTATTTGCAACAGGCTCGTATAAACCGGAAATAAATTATCTCTGTTGTATTTCCCTGGGATACGTTCCCCAGTCTTCAATATTCAGGTCTCTGATCAATCACCAAAACAGTCTGGCATAGATAGTTGATAGAGAAAAATAGATCAGCGGCACTTACAGAACAGTTCTCCAGGCTGCACACCTCTCTCCTGTTTGTCTTTTGAGAAAGCCTTAACCCTACACGTAAAAAACACTTGCCCCTCCCACTGTAATTGCTTAATTTTGAATGGAAGCTCTCCATTAACAAACGCAGAGATCCAGATAATTACCACACGGTTCCCTGTGGTAAACTCTTCAAAAAAAAAAAAAAAAGAAAAAAAAAAAGAAAAAGAAAAACCATTAGGACCTCTATAAATTCAAGTAATCTGTAAGAACAGCTCTCTCCATTATTTTTGCAACAAAGTTTTCTCAGCAGTGTATAAGGGTGTGTGGGAGATAGTTCCTGCGGGGAGGTAAAGAAAACTCTTGTAATCTCAAGAACTTGCTGGAAAAATCCAACCAATGCTTTCAGCACAGGATTTAATTCGTCATTTTAAGTTATTGCAAAGAATAGGACCGAAATACGACCTTTGTAACAAAAAAAAAAAAAAAAAGAGGGGCAAAATAGCAGATTTGCTAGCTCCCAAGCTTCTTGATATGAATGTCTGGCTTCTTGAACTCTCTGTCTTCATTTGCAGCAGCTGTGCATTAGTATAACTTTGTTCATCTTGGACAGTTTCCAAACACAGTCCTTCTGGAAACCCAAGGAGCCGGCCTGAATCCTTTACTTGCCTAGACCCATATTTACCCCATGTACCTGTCAACCAGGAAAAGCCTGGATCTGGTCCCGATTCAACTGCTTTTTGACTGTGTTTTGTTTTGTTTTGGTTTTTTTTTGTCTAAGGCAATTGATGTGTGAGAGAAGCATGGGAGTGCTTCAGTTTTCAAGCCAGCGTTAAGCTTTATAAAGTGGGTATCCATATTCGCAGCGCACATTTGATCCTGTTTGGGATATGGGACTGGAGGCTCCGGGTTGCCTTCTGACTCACTGCTTTCCTCGTGTATTAACAAGTTACTTTTGCTGACTTGAGTGGGCGTGCTGTGCACAGAAAGGCTGATTCACCACACGTAAAGACCTAACCCAGGGAACTGGGTTTGTACAAAGGGAAGGAGACTTTTCTTCCCATCAGTCAAAGAAAGGGAAGTTTCCACTGATCAAAAACGTTAAAGAACCACCAATCTCACTTTAGGTTTAACCTGAATATTGAAGTTCACTCAAGCATCCATCCGCATACACTTCAATTTAGATTTCAGATTAATTTTAGAGCCACTTGTTCATTAGTATAGTAGTTAATTAATTTTGCTGTTAGCTATTTTCATTTCTCAGCAGAATAATCGGATATCTCTTCCCTACTAAATCAAGCCTGCCTGCAGTATATCAGAATGAATAAGACCATCTATTTAATTTCCCAGGCATTAAATAATTGAAGCTTCCTTGAAGGGGAGGACAGTGTTTTACTGCCACTGGTGAACAGATATAACAGAGTTGTACTTTCTTTAGGGAAACGTACAGAGGACGAAATATCTCCTCTCCATGTATGCCACGGTTTATCTCTATGCTTTGCATTTATTACTAATGAACACTACTAATGAACTGTGCTAAAACAGTTCTCAGGGGAGTGCTACATATCTGAAGTGCGATACTGTCAAATGGATCATTTCAGGGTGCTTGGAGCTGCTGTCTGGCAGTGCCCCATGGAAAGCCCAGGTGAAAGCACCGTGCTGGAAGGCAGCACGAAGAGCACTGTGGGACAAGCTCCCCCCGCCAGGGACCATGCCACAGCAATATTACTATTGTGGTACCCTGGCACAGAGCAAAGCCACCCCCTAAATTATAGCCCTGTCACGCTACTCTTGCCATGAGGAGTGAAGAAGGATCCTAGGTCTCCTTTTTTTTCAGGACCAGCTCCTCTCTTCATATCTTTGAACCCCCTTTACTGGGAGAGGTTTGTAGGGACCTCAAGGTCAGTTAAGCTGGGGGTAGTGGGGGGGAGTAGAGAAGGAGAAACTTGGAGTAAACACTTCAAATAATATTAGAGCTCTGTTGTGCAGTGCAGTGATTGCTGGGTAGCTACGTGGAAGAAACTCAAGTGTCCTGATGTTTGCCCTCAGGATGCAAGAGAGATGCAGCGAGATTTGCTCAGGAAAGAGAAGTTACCGTACGGGAAGTCATGACACACCATCCATTGAGATGGAGAAAAAAGGCTGAAGCCAGGACATATTTTGATGACTACAGTCATCACGATACAGGGCATGTGAAGCTGACCTGCAGGCTTTTCCCTGATGAGACTGATCCCATTCTTGGAGAGTGGTTATTAGGCTCTCCTTCAGTAGCTTTCAACTGCTGACTGGCAGGCCACGGAGTAAAAAAAGAGCTTCCCTAAGGCCAGTTACAGAAAATACTCAAATCATGCTGGAGTCAGGTTTTGCTGGGCAGAGGGAGGACACACAAGAAAGTGCCGTGTCCCATTGGAACCATAAAAAGCTGCTGGGCAGAGGCCGGGACAGGACCATGTCCTTGTGCCTGCTCTTGGGTGAGCATCACCTGACCAGTGCTCTGCCCAGACAAGTAAGTGAAGCCTGCACAAATTCAAGTAGGAGGGAAAGAGAAAAATGCCTCTGCTGCTTTTACCGAGTGCTGTGATCACCCCTTAGGAATAGCCTGGCCTCCCCTCCTGTGGAAGGGCACTGAGCACCATGCTACAGACCTCACAGTATTTAACAGCCTTCTTCTCACAATGCTTTTTTAGGATGGATGGTTAGGTTTTTCCCTTAGGAAACAGACTGTCCTTTGATGTAAAGGTAACCAAAGGCAGGAGAGGGAGACGATTAGGTGGTAGGGTAACCAGATGCGTGGCTCCACGCACATACTTACTTTATAAATAAGTCCAGGCAATTAGCCCAAAACAATTAAGCAAGTCCTTTGTAAATAGAGATTCACACCAAAACCACACCTCCAGCCAGATTACCTGGCTAAATCTCAAACAGACATGAGAGCTTCCCCTCTTTGTGCAACAGGAGCAGGTTTACCGAGGGGCCAAGGGGTCATTAAGGGCTATATCAGGAGTGCCCAGTACACCTCAGCTGCCCAGCCCTTGTGCCCATCTGGAGGTCTCAAAAACTGGCAAAGGTGCATGAGAACATCAACTCCACTGTGAGCGTGGGTTGGTCCTGTGGTGATGGCGCTGCGGTGGGTCACAGGTGGAGCATCCTCGGCCCTCATCTGAGTGTGAGAGAGGGGGCCACCCCACTGCCTGCCCTCTCCCCTCTCCCCAGGCAGCCTGGGAGCTGGTCCCCAGCTGTAGCTCCAGCTACTTGGGTCACCTCCAGGTTAGCACTCCTAGCTCACCAAGTTTTTCTACGGTTATTTCCAGATCTCAGGACAACAGCAGGCCTTTGTTTTCTGCTTGCTAAGGCTTTGACATTCTTACCTTTTCCCCACTGCTTTAACTTGAACTTTTCAATAATGTTGCCCGCCCTGTCAACCTTGCAGACAAACGGTACATGAGATTATACTGTGGAGTGCGACGAAAAAGGCTTTGGCAAACCCTGTTTTTAAATATTCCTTTCAAAAGCTGCAGAGAGCACTGGCTGTTGAAGAATCTAAGCGTTTCTCTTCGGTGGTCGATGCTGAAGTAGCGCCACATGTTATGCTAATTCCTTTGATGCATTAACATAACATAAATGAAAGCCAGCACTATAGTCCCCTGGCATAGTGCCAAAAAAGCAAGACAGCAGCTAGTACAAGCTTAGGCAAACAAGTGCAGTTTTATACGATCTCGAGATTAATGACCTGAGTTTTAACCACACCAGCTAATTTGAAATGATTGCATATGCAGGTGTCCAGCAATCCTGAAAAGTCAGAGCGCAGGCTCGTACATATTCATTGACATCTCATCCGTAAGAGTGGCCTTCCGTGCAGATGTGTGGCCATGGGCATCTATACATTTGTGGCATGGGTGAAAGGACCTTTGATTATGCCTGAAGAGAATGCTTCACAATAGGCAGGAGAATATGTGTTGTTCTCATCTCTGAAGCTTATTCCCACTCATCTTCGCCTTCAAGATAACCAGGTTTGGCCATTACCATGAGCCGAATATTCAGAGCTGCCTTCTTAGTTATGTACGAATGTCAGACAATCTGCAATGAAACTGAGTGAAAATTCCAAATTTTAACCCCCAGAATTATATATGAAAGTTCAGTGTAGGAGCTTGTTTTTGCTAGTTCTGGGTTTGTTTTTTTTTTTTTTTTTCTTTTCTGGTTTTAGGTTCTTCAGCCAGTTGGGAAAAGGAAAAAAGCCAAGTGAAAGGAGGCAATTTGCCACCCAATTAATGACCACTGAATAGCTGAAGCGAAGTTTCCCACTCGTAAAAAAAGTGTTAGATTGGTTACCTGTCATAGAATTGCATGTAATGGATGCATTTCCAAGCATCAAAATGGCTATAGAAAATTTTTAGTCATTAAAAATGAATCCAGCCTAATAATGAGGAAGTATGAAAATCTCAGTGATGCTAACACTTGCTTTTCTTAGCCTTGACCTCACCTTACTTTTTAGTCATTTTTGACATTTGCCTCTTTGTTCAGTGTAACACGTGAAGTGCTACCATATACATTTAGACTGATAGCATGTTTCTGAAGAAGAAAAATCAGCAAATAGAAGGTGCTATTATTTACCGGTGATGAGACACTGGAGATTTGGGGTGTTTTTTTCTCCACATCTGTAAAAATTTTTCTGCTCAGTCATAATCAAATCTTCTGATTTCTGCTTCCCTTCTTCCCCCACATATTCAAAGTGAGGATGCTGCTGCTTGCAGGCTAGCTCCGGACCTTGCCGCGGGTTCATAGCAGGGATGCAAAGGCTGTAAACCTGCCACAGAAGGCCAACAACGTCTCTCTCCCCGGGCAGTGGTTGGAAGCAGGAGGTGCTTCTTACACAGGGAAAGGCAGACAACATCTTCTTTTTGGGGCTACATATTTTTGGAAGCATTTAAATCAACTGGTGCCACCTTTTGTCCCTATGGAGTTCCCTGGTTATCTACACGCCCATGCTCCGGGCCAGGTCTCTGCTGGTGGCTGGCTGCATGCAGGAGGGACTGCTGAGTCCAGAGGGACGGAGGGAGAATAGATGAGAGATTTCTAGCTCAAGGAAGAAGAGATACCAGTGAGAAAAGACAAGGGGGAAAAAATTGATTCCAAACAAGAAGGTAATAGGCATCATTGTTAAAGTCAAGTGCCTGTTTTACAAGCTGCCACCCTTCTGGTCTGCATCTGGCCCTTAAGCGCAATTAATGTCTATTTTTTTCTCTGAAGAAAATTACTTTCTGAAACGTTCAGCCTCAGCCTAGCACAATTACGGTTCAGGGTAGCTAAGTGGGCAGGATGAAAGGAGGGGGGAGCCATAGTCTACTTGTGTGTGCGTGCACGCACTTTTCTGTAAGATTTAGTAAGTAGTGTAGGGATAAAAACCTTTTTCACCTTATGACACCTTGTGAAGAAACCATCCTATCTCCTGTTACAGCTGTAACTGCAATCACACGACTCCCAGGAATCCTCTTTATTAAGATTTTTGCAGTAGCCAACAAATTGCATGGTAGGATATACTTTCCTCCTAAACGAAGTAGTGTACTTGTGATTTATAAAAAAGTAATAAGTGATAACACTAAATGTCTTAGGTAAAAATACCAAACAGAAAGGACAATATGGTCCTGTTGATAGCTTCTGTTCAGCAAGCCTGACACATCAGGGGCTGAACAGGAAAGATGTTCTTAAATTTACTACATAGAATATTATGTTTCAAAGACAAAAAACTGGGGGAAATTGGCTTCCCTGTCTGTGATGATGTTCGGAAATTTTATTGGTCTCTTTTGTTGTAAAGAGAGAGATCTAGATACAGGAGTATTACAAAGATACATCAAAGCTTTTCCACCTCAGTTGTTGCAGCTTCAGAAATTCCCCAGGTTGGTAATTCACATCTGATTAATTGGGTTCTAAATCTCTTTAATCAATACTTAGAGAATTTGGCCAGCACAGCCAACAGCCTTTTAGTCCTATTAGTGGCAAGAAGCAGAGACTATTCCCAGCCCTTCCGCGCACACACACACAGCCGCGGCCGCAGGACGGCTGTGCAACGCCTGCGCGGGGAGTCCCTGTCCCAGTATGTTACTGGGGTCTCCTGGGCTGCCTCCTTCTACACACAGGGTGACACATTTTTCTATGTCTTAGTGGCAAGGCTGGGCAGGGGGGGGTCTTTAGCACTCCAAAGGGCACCTCCCAGCAGTGGCCTGTGCCTGTATGCCACGGCTCGCTGGCTGGGAAAAAGTCAAATCTGTGTTTAAAGGTAGTTCTGGAGCACACTTCAAAATACGATTTGGGCATATCTGTTATGACTTCAGCCCCGGTCATGCATGAGTGAAGGCTTATCTCTATATTTGTACTCACACATTGTCATCATGGTTATTAATCTTATATGTAATTTATTGATATCCTGAGAGACATTTTGTTTTAATCTGGGTGAATGGTCTGTAACTTCATCATTTTAATCCACTGCATGTATTTTAATCCATTAGCTGCTGACTGTCTGATAGCAGGGCAGAAGAAAATAGGATCAGATCACCACAATTAGTGGTAAAAATACCTCGGTGACATTCATATGAATAACTCAGTTTACTTCATAATCCACAAAGTTACAATTATTTTATTATATGACAAAGCCAATGCATTAGAGACTATGGCAAAGATAAGTTATATCTGAAACATGAAGCCTTATTAATATCATTGCTTTCCTCCAAAAATCCATCCTGACTTTTTAAGAGATCACAATACTTCATCTTTCCCCATCCTTCCCTCAGAAGAGTTACATCAGTAGTAGATCTGTATACAATATAAAATACGTTTGTCAAATACAGGGTAAGGATTAGCTTTCCAGGTCAAGTTTCAACTTCCCTTGCATGCATATTTTTCATTCTTGTCTGAGGATAGACAGGCTTATGTATCATCGCACTGCAGGGGAAGGGTTATTTGTTCAATGGTTCATAGACTTGCCCGTATGAGAATGACCCCGCACTGCATTTACATCTCTATCTTTTGTGCAATATAGTGGATATGGAATACAATTTGTCAGTGTTTTTATGTGCTTATAGGGCATACTAATGGCAAAATCTCTCCCTGAGTGATTTTATTTTGATATATGAAAGGTTAATTTGGGGAGACTTGTATATAGCAAGCGCTAGGCTAAACTGTAGCACTGTTGTCTTCAATACTCAACTGCAGGATCTGCATAAGGCTTTAATTCATTACAGAATCACAGAATCGCAGAATGGTAGGGTTGGAAGGGACCTTCAGAGATCATCTAGCCCAACACCCCTGACAAAGCAGGGTCACCTAGAACAGGTTGGACAGGAATGCATCCTGGCAGGTTTTGAATACCTCCAGAGAAGGAGACTCCGCAACCTCTCTGGGCAGCCTGTTCCAGTGCTCTGCCACCCTTAAAGTAATGAAATTTTTCCTCATGTTGAGATGGCATTTCCTGTGTTCCAGTTTGTGCCCATTGCCCCTTGTCCTGTTGCCGGGCACCACTGAAAAGAGTCTGTCCCCACCCTCTTGACAGCCACTCTTTAGATATTTATAATCATTGATGAGGTCCACTCTCAGTCTTCTCCAGGCTAAACAGACCCAGGTCTCTCAGCTTTTCCTCATAAGAGAGGTGCTCCAGTCCCTTAAGCATCTTCATAGCCTTACACTGGACTCCCTCCAGTAGTTCCTTATATTATATTTCTTACATGCAAGAAAAGATATTAAAATTTGGTACTGTCCTGGTTTCATCTGGCATAGAGTTAATTTTCTTCCTAGTAGCTGGTATAGTGCTGCGGATTGTAGTTAGCAAGGGAATAATGTTGGCAACACACTGATGTTTTAGTTGTTACTAAGTAGTGCTTCTACTAACTCAAGAACTTTTCAGCTTCCCATTCTCTTCCAGCAAGGAGGTGCACAAGAAGCTGGGAGGGAGCGTAGCTGGGTCGGCTGACCCAAACTGTCCAAAGCGATATTCCATACCATATGACGTCACGCTCAGTATATAAACTTGGGGGAGTTGGCCAAGGGGTAATGATTGTTGCTCAGGGATGGGCATCAATCAGCGGGTGGTGAGCAATTGTATTGTGCCTCACTTGTTTTGTATATTTTATTATTATTATTATTAATATTTCTTCCTTTGCTGTTTTATTAAACTGTCTTTATCTTGGCCCATGGCTTTTACATTTTTTCCCCCATTCTCCTCCCCATCCCATTGGGGGTTGGGGGGAAAACTGGGGAGTGAGTAAACAGCGGTGGGGTGCTTAGGTGCTGGCTGCGGTTACACCACGACAGTCCTTTTTGGCACACAACGTGGGGCACGATGCTCTGAGATAATGACAAATTTGACCAGAATGAGTTAGAACAAATTTTTGATGAGCATTCATTATATTAGGTTAACAGTCATTCATCACAAGGCTGATTTATTTGCTTTCAAAGTTGTGCTTGTTCTTGGAGTTGCGCTATGTAACGTCTTACTTGCTGTATTTGTCCCCTGTTATGCTGTTCATCACCTCTAGGAGATGGGTCAAGTTTATCGTCTTACTGTACTTTGTAATACTGGTTTATGATATGATAAAATTACCAGTCATGAGACTAATCTGATATTTGTACCCAGCGTTGCCGTCGTGTCCATACCTCGGGAGCCATCTATCGAAAACTATTAATAATTACACTTTTTCTCGGAGACCCAATCTATCGGGGAGGCACCTTCCTTCATTGTCCCCTTCTGGAATGTTCAAACCAGCACGTTCCTATTGCTGTGTCTCCTGAATGTGGTTCAGGTCTTGTTTAGGGTTATACAACTATTTAAGACTACCACCCAGAGATCATCCCCAGCAACAGGCACTGCAGCCACTCACCCCCCCCCGCCCCCGCAACAGGCACTGCGGCTACTCAAGATCGATGGGAGGGTTCCTCCACTTTCTCAGAAGGAAAGGAAAAACTCATAAATGAGGTGGTAACTGCCTGATCTCTATCACTGAGTGAGCTGCGAGATATGAGAAAGGATTTCAGCCATCATCCACGTGAGCACACTCACCTGTCTGCTCCAATGTTGGGATGATGGGGCCAGTAGCCTGGAATTAGAGGGTAGGAAAGCTAAGCAGCTGGGATCCCTTTCTAGGGAAGGGGGCATTGACAAAGCAATTGGAAAAGGGGCACAAGTCCTCAGCCTCTGGATGGGACCCTTATTAGTCATGAAGGAAAGGTATCCTTTCAAGGAAGATGTTTTATGTCATCCAGGCAAGTGGACCACCATGGAGAGAGTTATCCAGTACTTGAGGGAATTAGCCATGCTGTAGGTGATTTATGATGACCTGAATAACAAGCAGTTCTCTGAAGATCCAGATGAAGTCAAGTGCACTCGACCTACGTGTCAGAAGTTTCTATGGAGTGCACTGTTATCGTATGCCAACTTATTGGCAGTAATGACCTGGAAAGAAAGAGAGGGACAAATGGTGGATAAATTGGCTGGTCAACTCCAGAAATACAAAGAAAGTATCTCTTCCTTCCTATTGGCCTGTATCTTGGCTGTGGAGAAACATGCCAGACATGTTTGAGTTTTTTCATAGTTGAACTTTTATTCTTAAGCATCGTGCAGCTTAGCAAGTCTCCATCAACCATCTGAGCTCCCATATTTAGCAATGTACGTGTCAGTCTAATTAAAAAATAAAATACATTAGTTCAAAGTATGTCTTTATTCTTGTGACCATATACTGACTGTCATTAGTTATTTTGTTATTCTACTTTTTATGAAGGAACATTTACTTTACCACCCATGATACCTTAAAATTGCTGCTTCTGTTTTCAGGTAAAGAGACTACGTTTCAGTCTCTAATACATCGAAGTCCAACATAAGTCTTTACTGAATGTATTTAAAAGGAGAAAAACAAAGACACTTCATTGTATCCCGACGTGGGAGAAGCTCCATTATTGGTAGGAGGTTTTTATGTCCCTTCACTATCAGGAGACATTCAGTCACCGTGCATGTGGCATTGCAACCACTCCACAGGAGCAGATTACTTTGCCAGTCTGTATTGTTCTCACATTGAAACGTGCAACAGAAAAGTAAATGGTAGATACAAACTCAGGTGTTCACAGATGTGTACATCTAAGCATTTAAAAGATCACCATATTGCCAACTTAACTACGTTTTAGCTTAAAAAAGAAAACTTTCTTGGTTTAAGGTTTCATAACGTCTTTAACATTTTTTTTATTGCCCCCTTCCATATTTTCCTACCTTGTACTTTTCTCTGATTTTACCATTTCTTCCACTCCACTGTGAAATATTTGAAGAATTTGCTGTTATAATTAAAAACTTCTGAGAAAAGAAAATTGTTCAATGGCTCACAGTTCCTAGACCCACCAGAGCACACCTGTGAAATGATTCTCTGTGCAGCAAATCCTGTCCAGCGGAGACACCGTGGTACATTTCGGCTTAGTTAGTGGTTGAACACTTTTTCTGAAAGCTCTGTACCCTGTGGTTGTCTCACAGAAAATTACTCTTTCTGCAGTCCATTGAGCAGCTAAAATGGTTTGTAACAGCCCACATCGATGGCAGCTATTAAGACATTATTCATTTCTTTTCCCCTTCAGTACTTCACACAGTTATTGACTTCATGCAGACAGCAGTTTTAGGGAAACGGAGATGCTTTGAGATGGTTTCAATGCAAGTTATACGTTTTTTTTCCTGACCATAGGAGGTTAATCTCAGATTGCTGAAGTACGGTATCCTGATACAAAAGCTCCACTCTTCAGATGTCAAAATAAGCACCCTCAATGCAAGTAAATGACTACATGAGGTACCACAAAAGTGTATCTCAGTGAGTTTCAGTTTCAGTTTGTGTAAATGTTTGACTCCTGAGCTCCATACCCTTGCAGCTACGCTCACTGTAAACGGATTTGTCAGCACCATTTTAGACTTCATATCTGAGCTGGTCAGAAATTGAAAGAGCCCAGTAAAAAGCAGGTGGTAGGAAGGCTGAGGCACTTGGCAGCTGATGCAGACAGAAGAAAAAGAGAGGCTCAGGGGATCTTGGGAATATCCTTAGACTTACAGGAGGTCAAGGAGATCAAATGAGTCACAGGAGAACAAATGGTCAGAGGCTGAGGTTCCCCATAGGCTATTTCAGTTTTAGGGACAAAACTACCTGGATCCCATAGATATTCTTGAAGAAAGGAAGGAAATATCTACCTTGATACTTTTGCAATACGAGCATGTCAATGTTCTCTTGGCATTAGGCTCTTGGCTTATCCAGTTTATTTCCAGTTTTCGTAGTACTTGCAGCTGCCGAGGATTATTGCAGCTGCTGTAACAAATTGATAAACACTGTGGATGAAACCCTTCAGTGTGAAAGTTCAGGTTGCTTGGCTTATTTATTGAAGATATATCTGTTGCTTATAGCAGCTGCATCCCTACACACTAATTGCGTTCAGATTTTAATTGTACTGAGTCTCCTTAATTGCTAGACAGATGGGGTAACCATAAGTACAAAAATATGGAGGATCATATGGATATGCAGAATATGTCTACAATTTCTTGAAGTCATGGACCTTATGCAGAAAAAAAAAAAAAAAGACACAGTAATTTAAGGCCATTTCAAAATATGAGAGTTTTGCTTCTGAGCATTCACTGACTCTGAAGCAATAAAAAGCCATGCCAGATTTTGGTTGTTCAGTAGGCATTGGTTTTGAATAAGAAGTTCTTTTGTTCTGATTTTGGCTTCTTGCACAAGGGTAGCCACACGCAGGAACTCAGAATTGAAGCTGAAGATGGTACAATACTCTTTTCTTGACATTTCTCCCTCGCAGAAAATAATAGCTTTCAAACAGTTAGGTCAAGCTGCACTTCAGAATATAAATAGGTCTTTATCTGAAAACAAGTCAGTCCCCTTCCTGCCAGCTTCTTAATTTCCTGTGGTAGCAAATGCCTTCCCATACAGGGTTCTTCCTGGCTGGTTTTCAATTAGTCTTCTCCAGCTACCCAACTGTTTGTGCAATGGAGAGAAAGAGTCATTCAGTCATTAATGAGGAAAACCACTCCATAAATAAAACAGCCAAGGTTTAGTCTTCTGGGAAAAAAAAGCAGAGAAGGCAGCCATAAATCAAAGTCAGACATAGAAAGTACTTTCTATGTTGAAAAAAGTCAAAGCGCAATGATCATCTCACCCAACAAGAAGACAGAGCAAAATATTTGATTAATCGCGAACTGCAATGTTACGTGAAAATTTACTACAGGAAGGCAAGAAGAGGAGGAATGGACTGAACTGAAACCACAAGGGAAATGCTGATTTCCTGTGTGTTATTAGCAAAATGGGAATTAAACCTTCCTTGTAGCCTTAAATCTTGGGGTTTTTTTTCTGATTCTGAAAAAGCGATGATTTTATAATTCTAATCTATGTCTATTATTTGTTGTTGGTTTTCCATACTATTCTGAAACATGAAATACCTTTACAGGGCTAACGTTCTGTTCTTCAGAAGAAATGAAAGCAATTATTTAATTTCTTGTCATCTGTTATGCTACAACTATTTCTTGTCCTCCTTCCAGATATCCTCTTATTCAGCTCCCTTTTCTGCAAAACACGGGGGAAAACACAGCCATGGATCGGCCATCACAAGAGGAAAATTATACTATATGTAACCAAGCTCACGTGACCTGCTTTAGTGGTGTCACTCACGTGTTTTCTATTGCAATTCAGACTTATTCATACCTGAAGGATGGCCACACACTTAGTGAAATGAAGAAACAAAGGTACAGAGAAACCACTATGGTATTCCCACAGGGATGCATTGGAATAACTTGTGCCATTAGTCTGGAAAATTATCCTGACGTTTCTTTTCCTAGAAGCACAGAAAGAAACTCCAACTTGAGAACAGCAGTTGAATGGGTACATCAGCTAGTTTTTTATCATTGACTTATGTGTGTCAGATGGCAATAGGGTAAAGCGCAGTTTATTTCTCTGTTCACGCAAGATAATAAGGATTTGCAAGGACATTGTTTTCATATCTATGCAGCACTCGCAGCACAGCCCTCTAATTTCTGATCACTTGTTCTGTCCCTCATTAAACTTAGATGCCTCTGCAGTCCACCCTTATGTAGAACACAGTCTTTTGACTTTGCTCTACTTATACATTGCGTACAACGCAAAACATAAAGGGCCTTCTGAACGAGAGCAGTTGATCAGAAACGCGTTATCTTTCCTATCTGAGTTGTGATGTGGCTGGTTCATGGAGAATGGTCAAGGTTCTATTTGCTCATAGCTGTAAGCTGACCTTGCTTCTTCAGGGAAACTGTTCACAGAGATTTCCAAACACAAAGGAAAATTAGCAACTTTCTAGTCTGAGGTGACTATACTCTAGCTTGTCTTGGAACTGTTGCGGCATCTAAAGCCAGACACCAGAGTTTCCCAAAATTTCATACGGATGTATCTTTCTCCTCTATCCCTTTCCCACAGCCCTGGGAACTTACCCCTCCCACCTCTGCAGAAGAGTGGGAGGCAGGGGGCTGGCATACTACGCGGGGTTATACAATTGGGCACCACATCTTTCTCTCATTACGTCACCTGACACGGGGAGCATTTGGTTTTTTTTAAGCAAAGAGTAGGTTGCCCTACGCTAGCTGGCCCTCTTGCATGGTGTAAACTACAGACTTCGTATTTCCACCTATAGACGGAAATAATGTTGTCGCCTAGGCAAGAGAACCCTGTGGCACTTCAACAAATTTCAGTTAAATTGAAGTGTATCCTTCAGAAAGCTATCACATCATGATTTAAAGATTGAGTGAGGATGAATATTTCCTTTCAGTTGGTGTCTGTACTTGCTTGCCTTGCTAGAGTTGTTACTTCCAATTTGTAGTTGAGCTTCTGGCTACTGGATATTTTTACAACCGGTGTTCATCTAAAGATCTTGAAAAATTATCCGTTCCCTGTGTAGATTCATATAGATGTTCTGAATGTCTCGACCTCCAATGTCTCTTCGCTGGTGGGATGGTAGGTGAGTGTGTAGGAAGGCAGAAGAGGCAGAGCCAGAAATGAGTCAGTACTAACACGCTCGAAGCCCCCGCACTCCTCCAGCCAGGCTCGACTGCCTCCCGCCGACTGCCTTCAGAGGGCCAAGTCATGGACACAGACTTCCAGAGGTCAGAAGTAATGTGCATGCCTGTCGCTTTCCAATACACTTTTTAGCCTTCTGTGCAAGATACTCTTGTACTTAGCAAAGAACAAGCTGTCATGGCCCATTTAAGTCTTGTAAATTTAAAGCAAGGGGAATGAAAGAAAAGGAGGACAGACCCACCACATGCTCCAAACTTGAACCCGTGGCTTTGTGCAGGGAAACTTCTATAGACGTAGTATTGAAGACAGGTCTGAACCTTAGAAAATTTGGATCCAGAAGTAAAGTACAGTGTTCATTAAAATCAGCTTTAATTTGACCCTGGCTTCTCTGTTTTAATGATGATCCATCTTACCTGTCTTCCAAGTGTGATGAATTACAGCAAGATTTCCTTGCCACCAGCTTTGAACCTAATAGTTCAGATTGGTTGAACCACTGAATAATTTACTTGATGAATTTCATACTGGTTTTGAAAGATTTATCTTTCAAAGTTGTTTTTCACTTTCTATATAACCCTGCAAGATAAAAGCTAGAGGAGTTCTCACAAATTTTTTGGAAGTAAAAGCAATTACTGTTAGCAAACATCCTTCAAAGAAACATATGTTCATCCATTTTAGTTCTGCCTGTGTTGTATATCTAAAATTATAATGTATTTTCACTGGAGAAGAATGTACACTGTCAAATCAGTCAGTGGACTGTAACAGGATGGTGCTAGCCAAGAAAATGTGTTTTTTAAAAAGTGGACACCTCTGGCTCTTCTGAAGATAATTGGCTTGGCTGTTTGAGACAAGTCATGTGGCTCTTCTGGGAAGAAATATGTATTAAATGAAATTCCAGTTTGGATAGTTTAAGAATGATTCCTCCTTCCATTCAATAATCAGTTTTCATCTTACATTAATGGTTTTAAAACCTGCCTTAATGAAGTGGGTAGCTCAGAGAATTATTGTGTGTTTCCCTCTGACTGCATGAAACGTAATGCATCCATAGAGAAAAACTTAATGTCCCCAACTCCATAGGATGAGGTTAATGTTTCCATCCTCCTAGCAAGACAGATGGTTTCGACAGCAGAGGATTATTTTTGGGTGGTTGTGAAGAATAGACATGTAAACATCTAGAGTTTTCAACAACACTGAGAAGATTCTCCGCCTGGGAAGAGCAGTGTGGGAAAGACGGAAAACAGTCTATGTTGTTCCCATCAATGTGGTATCTCCCACATATCCTGACACTTCAATTATTCCAGTTCCAGAATAAAAAGTAGTGAGATTTCCTAGGCAATTGTTATTGTTTTTTAGCCTACATATCCACCTCCTTTTGTGTGGAAATGATAGTTTCCCTGCTTCTTTCATGTCTCTTCTGATTACTCCTCTCAGAAATTGGTGTTGCTTTCTGTCTTCTCTGCCAACCCACAATTACTTGTCTACTTAATCAGAGGCAGCGTGATTGACTCAACAGATAGTGCCATCCCTCCTGGGAACATGTTCAGAACTTGTGCAACAAGTCTGATGTTCCAAAAATTAAAAATCTGCATATATAAATACATGGTGAGGTGGAGAATCAGACACTATAGGACTCACCCGGCTTCAGGATGAGATATATGTCCTGCTTTACTAAACACGTGCAGCAGATGGAGTGGGGAATGCAAAACCCTACTGAGGAATGTCATCTCTGGAGGCAGACATTTGCATGCCTGGAAAACACATGGCGGAAGCTTCTGTGACAAGAACTGGAAGCACACCAGTGCCTAAAATGGTGCTTCTTCACCTAAATCTGTGTAGACATCCCACTCAAGAGTCTTACCCCAAATCCTGTAGCAATGTCATGGTAAATAGTGGAAGAGAATTCATATTTTCTGGGAACCAGAACAGGTAATTTGCCTGTGTTCTTTAACAACGTTGTTTCCTTCCCATTCACTTTAAGTTTGGTTTTGTTCACACGGTGACAGGAAGCCTTTGTTTCATCCTTTCATTTCAAGGTTAAAGCCCTTCATTTATGCCCATAAATTAAATTAATCCAGCACTGATGTTTAACCTGCAGATTTAATGCAGGATTTTCTCATATCCTAATGACTTCTTCCCTTCTGGAAAGGACTATTGCTTCTTTCAAGAATCTGTAGTAATTAATACAAGGAGGCAGTGTTCCTAATTGCTTCAGAAGCCAACAACCACATGGTGATACCGCGTTGTGTCAAGAAACAGCGGAGCAATTCCTGAGAAAACATTTTTTCCAATTCATTTAGGTGCTTTGGGTTTTTTTTCCCTGTGTCTCATCTCATTTCTTTTAGCAAAACAGCTGGTACCAAGCTTGTTACAAGACTTCATCTTCTCAGAAGTACCCAGAAGACATGAACACAGGCAGTATTTGTGTCCTCTCTCATGTAGAGAAAGTGATATTCTCAGCACTTTTTTGATCATCAGTTGATTGCTTTCCTGGATGGGATCTTTTACTCTCCCTCCTAATGACTCAGTTATAAATGTACCGCCTTTCATGAAGCTACCTTGGATAGCCAAACATTGCCAACTGCAGGATTTTGGAACCTAATGCCATTCCCATGGAGGCCAGACACCCGGTTTCCATGGCAGCAACATTTGAAGGACTATGGCTCTATTTGAGAGAGGAACATGCCACTAATTTCCCACTCTTCCACTACGCTGTGCTGTGGGAGGGTCAGATTTCTGTACCCCTCCATCCAGGTTTCCAGACAAGACAACACAAGCTATGAATTGGTGCTTAGCCAGTGCTCAAGCCAGAGGAACTGGAATATCTTATTTTGACCTGGAAAAGTGGAAGACTAGGACACAACTCTGGCTAACAAGTTTTCCCCAGACTTTTTCAAGCCAATGTATTTGCAGGAAGCTAATCAAAAGTTTCAATGAGCAATCATGAGAGAAATCTCCTGAAAGCTAAAGTTATGTTCCTTCAGCCCTGGAGCCCAAATAATACACTGTGTGTCTGTGACCGATCACAACCCTGCAGTGCATCCTGAAGGTCTCGTTTTTAAATACATTCATAATAGAAACAAAATTTAATTTCATACACATCCAGACATATAATTCCAATATGAAATTAAATGTGCGGGTATTGTACTAAAAGAACACAACATGAACCATGTTTCATAATTATCCTTTACCATTCTTCACTCTTTTCTCACATGTTGCAAATTCTGAAGCAAATCAGGACCTGAAACACAAGCTGCTCTTATCATGTCTTAAGCACAAGACTACCCTTTTTTTTCATGTATGGTAAAAATCATGTCATTAACCACTTATTCCCTCCCACGGAACAGTAAGGAAAATTCTTCAGGGATTTTAGGCTAGTCAAGAAGAAGATATACGAAACATTTCTTGATCTGAAGGATTCTTTTATAATAATATGGCTAAGACAAAAATCTCTCCTAGGAAGTGTTTTACTGCTGCCTGCAAAGAATTCATTTTCAGCAAAAGGAAATGAGCGCAGATGCAGTAGCACTGCCAGGGCTACTACTTAATGCATTTAATTCTCTTTGACCCTGGAGCTGCCACTTCTTCACTTGATGGTCTGAAGATTAAAACAAACGTGCAAAAGAGCAACAGAACCAATTAAGTCAGGTTGCCTACAGATTTGTGTGCTACGTCCTCTCTTCCTCCACTGCCACCACTGTCTCAGCTCATCATCCCTGTTTCCTCTGAGTCCTCACTGTACTGCTTCAATAACACACAGTTAAAATCTGTGCTTAAGGTACACCAGTTACGGCTTCCTGGTACATGGGAGGAATTCCCGCGTTGTCGGCAGATATAGTTCAGGAATAACCAAGGACAGCAGATGCTGCAGACAAAGTCGGACTCTTTTCAACAGCTTCACAGACAGAAGGAGGTAGATTATATTTATCAGAGTTCTGTCAAAGATGATGGGGTGAGGATTGTTGGTGAGGATTGTTTGTGCACTTTCTCTGTCAAACTGGCCAGTTTAAAAAAAAGAAAGGCAAGCAAGCATTCGTTAGTTCTAAATGGTCATTAGCACTCAGCTGAAAATAAATATGCTTAATGAGTTAATGACTTGCCATCATGAAATACCTCTTTGGGCCAGGACCTTGCACCAGTGTCTGTTTACAGAGCCGTCAGTTGTTTGCAAAATTTATAACTAGTAGTACTCTTGTGGCATCATTCAGTCTGCAGGACACAAGAAGTTCCTGTCACAAGATTTGTCAAAGACATGGCTGAGGACTTCATTTTGCCCCTAGTGATTGATTACTTCTGTGTCTTCTCACACAGAAGTAATATCCCGCTTATAAGTAACTGTCTGTACGAGGTTTGGTTGTATGTTCTTTTTGGGACTAAATCAGCTACAAAGGGTAAAGTATAAATAGGCTTCAGTGTGTTCTTCAAATATTTCCTAGCCCAGTGGGAAGGCCTTGCTATAATTATCTGACCCAACAGAGTTTTCTGGGCTGTTGCCCAAGTTCTGGCTCTGGTCAGCAAAGAGAAATTAGTATTTCTAGGGTACAATTTATCTCAGTCTGTCGCTGGCTTCTGAATTAAGTGAGCTGCAACCTGAAATGCGTATGTCTTTCCACGGACAAAATCAGCTAACAGCAACTATGTCAGCCCTCCTCTGTACACACTGTACACACCTAGTTCCCCCTTATCACAGACGGAGCTCAGTGAACAAGCACATAGGTCCCCTCGGGGGGACACTGAAGTTGGGTAAGATGAATCCCAGTGCACCTGGCTGTTTGTTCCTGTGTTTTCAGCAGTGTTTGCAAACTGTGTTGTCTGCTTGTCATATATACTTTGGTTTCTTCTTACCTTGGCCTGATACTTAGGTAACTGATTTATGTCAAATGAATGCATCCTTTCCCAGCCATTGAAAAAACTTGCAAGAGAATGAAGGACTGGAGCATCCTTTGGGTTACTGAAGACTGAACTCTTTAATATTGCAAATATAACAAGCACTTAAAAGCAGTTTCAGGATCCCTTTTCCCCCCCCTTTCTTTTCTCTCCACTTGATTATGTTCTTAGGGTTTTATTCTGTGTCTCACCAGATCAATACTCCATCTAGTTAAATTACACATAGTGCTCTATTGGGAGAAGCTAGGACTGCAAAACTCTCACCCTGATGCTATCAAAACACGCTTCCACCTCCCAGATTAACCTCCCAAATTCAACTTTATCTGTTTCTGAAAAGACATAAGATGTTGCTATTAACCACTTATTTGAAAAGAATAATACCTGATTCTTCTGTGATGGATTTGGCTCTTGATTGCAAAGGAGGTCTGTACCAATGCCACTGCTTCACCTTTGCTGTGCAAACAGAGGGAAGGCCACAGTCACCCAGAAACTGTTGAGTCAAGAACTGAACTCGGGAGCCCTGAACATTAGTCCAATACACAATCTACTGCCTGCAAAAATGTCAAAACACTGTCTATATGGATTCTGCTACTATTTTGCTTTGGGATCACAGAGAAGAGAATTTGAATGAATTCTTTAAGTGCTCCGTGGATTTCCTGCTAAAATCTTTGTCTCTCAAAGCAGCCGTTCTTTCTTTGCAGGATACAGAAAGACATGAAATAGAAATTCCCTCAACTGCTCTGACATTCACTGGATGCCCCACAGCACAAACAGGTTCTCTGTTGATGCAGAAATCTGCTGTGTGAGCAGCCAGGAATGTTGCTAAGGGGTAAAATAGATATCTCCGAAAATCAATAAGCTTTAGTGTAGGGAGTAGCCGTGGCAAGACAATGTGTTTGCAAAAGCCCAGCCTCCAGAATTTCTGCTGGTGGGCTCAAGTGGGCGAAAATTAATTGTCATTCATACCTGATCTCTTTAGCTGAGCTTGTGTTTTCTGAGGCACTTCTCAGAGACAGGTAGCCTGGGAAACAATGATACCGTGCAGAGTGCTGGGCGATCAGCAGCGTATTATATGCATGTTTAGGCCTTTGGATGCCAGACGGAATAATTCAGCTGGCCCTATCCTTATTTGTTAATGATATCAATCAATGGCATTAGGCCAATGCCAGTTAGTTGAGAAGAAAGTTTTTCAGGGCTGAAATTATTTCAGGTAGAAATAATAGAAGATAACAGATACATTTTCATCTGATGAAAATATGTGCTAAAATTCATGGTATGTCACTAACCCATTAGGCAGCTGTCTGTCACAGTTATTCTGGTGCACGGCTGGTCGCCTCTTGGTCCCCGGGCTGCCATCGTGTGAGCCAGGTGATCAACCTGAAAGCCTATTACGTATGGTGGAGGAAGCCATGCTGTGACTTAAGTGTAGTGTTGAGGCACGTAAGAAACTCTCTGGTCATGCAGACATGGAGCCAGCACACCGCTCTGTGGTTCCTGGGGGGTGTGCAGTGCACACGCCATGATCTGCTGTCAGTGGAAAGGGGATTTATACTCTTTCTAGAGGGGAGATGTAAGCCTGCCCTGGATGGAGGGAGGCCACTCTTCAGAAAAAAAAAAGCTTTGGGGACCCCTTTCCCTCTTTCAAATACCAGGTGGAGCAGAAACCAGGGTATGTTAGTACTACTGCTCAAATACATGAATCAAAAAATGGTAACTGTAAACAATGAATTTCAAGTCCTTTGTTGAAAACGGGCAGTGGGGGTTGTCCTATGGAGCTGAAATGTGCTTTTTTCCCTCCAAAATTAGCCTTGAAAATTTTAATGCTGCCTCAAATTGAAATATTGATTTCGGCTCTGCTTTGGGAAGAATGTCGTGTTTATGCCTCTGGGGGTCCTGAAGAAAAATTGCTTGGGTTGGCTTTACATTATTTTGCAGTAACTGGGGCTGGTGTTATTATGTCGACATAGCAGAACTCTAAGAAATATCACTCATCACAAGTAGAGTGACTTTGAAATAATTTCTGTCAACATTTTTTTACATGTTTTTTTCCCCCAATTTTCTACCTACTAAGTTCCTGTGTTTCACTCTAAACACCCCTAAGCCTTTGAGTACAGCTGCAGAGTCCACCCTGGAAGGTAGCTCAGGATAAGCTGAAGTTATAAGTAAATTCACAGCCTGGCCAAGTCAACATTAGCTTATCCGAACAGGCAAACGTGCAGGCAGAGCTCCGTTACAGACACAGCTTCATTTCAAGGCTCTATCAGGACACCGAGCCCAGGCTCCTAACTGCTCCACCCCAGCCCAGCTGGCTGGGTGGCAGAAATCCAGAGGGTGTTGCATCCCCAGATCACTTCCTTATCAGAAAAATGAATCTCCCCAGTTAACTGACTGATCACCTCTACCTGTAACCCTCCCTCTTCATTCGCTTTGTTACTAATTCATACGGATGCATCCAAATTACAGCCAAACCTTTGGTTACTAGACCGAACACAAGCATTGGACATACAATTCCCTTCAGCAGTAGTAAGATAATACATACACAGTGCTGCAAGGTGATGGAGTGATCATTTCTGCATACCTAATTCCGAAGCGTTAGTGCTTGCACAATGAATGGCTTCAGTTGCAGTCTTCATACACTTTAAAAGATGTCTTTGTTCAAAATAATCAGTTATGGCTGTACATAATACGTTACTTTATGGTTTAGTTATAGCATGTGTATACAATTACTCACCACAAGGTTGCCGTTCTCCTTCCACAGCCTTTGAGATGTAACATGCTCACAACGCAACTAACGGTTTCATTAACACAATCTAGCCATGCATACCTCCTTGTCAAAGGGCTATTTATTTTGTTAGGACCTAAACCTAGTCCCTCTCATAGTTGTATTCCTTTAATGATGAGTAATCAGCCACTCAAAATGTCTGTTTATAGCCCTGGGGCTGCTGACTTCATCCCCTGCCTACATTCTCAAAACCTCACCTATCCTCTTGTGAAAGCTCGCTCTACACATTCTTATTTTGGGGTCACTGATAGTTCAGTCTAAATGGTAATAGTAACTTATAATAATATATCTAATCCTGCAGTAAGCGTTTGCAATTAATACTTGTGGCAGTACCACTAGCATGTTATCAAAATTGCAATACAACAATACATAATGTACAGCCATTCTTCCAAAGTGGCTGATAAAGCTCCAAAGTGCTTACCAACCTGTCGCCCGCTTTCCTGTAGCTGCTAGCTGGCTTTTGTGTTGCAATACTTCTCCTGTGTCCATCCACCNGCCTCCTCTTCTCCAAGCTAAACATGCCCAGCTCCCTCAGCCTCTCCTCATATGACCTGGTCTCCAGACCCCTCACCAGCCTGGTGGCTCTCCTCTGGACACGCTCCAGCCCTTCAATGTCCCTCTTGTACAGCAGGGCCCAGAACTGAACACAGCACTCGAGGTGAGGCCTCACCAGTGCTGGGTACAGAGGCACCATCACTTCCCTGCTCCTGCTGGCGACGCAGAGCTTGCACAACTGCTGGGTCAGGCTTAGGAGCTTCTGCACTTCTCTCCTTTCACATCAGTCATTTTGGATGGCCTGCTTTTTCTTACATATTTTTGTACGTGTTATCCCATTTCCCATTTTCCACACAACACCTTCCCCCCGCCCCGCCCCCCATCATTTTCTTTCCCTTCCTAGCAACTATCCTGATCACTAAAATAGTAATTTGGTTTGGAGACTGTGGCATCCTTGCTGCTGACTGTGTAACTGGGATATTTGTTTTTCAAGACTGGCATCTTTAGTGTTCTCTCACATAGGCTATATATTTCTTTTTGTACAAGGTAAAATAAAGGTTGCGATGAGCAGTTGAAAGTGTAGCAGTGAAACGTGGGCAAACAGCCAATATTTTCTGCTCAGGAATCAATACTTTTTGCTTCCATTTGTAATCAGTCTGAATAAGTAAATCAGTATTTCTCCTCTGGGTCCACGGTCAACAAGATGAGAATCATTAAAATATTATCTCCACGGGGGCCTTCTGCAGAAAAAATGTTGCTGGAGGGTGACATTTTCTTATGCTTCCAAAGGCTGTATGGCAATTATAAGCTGAAGATATTTATATTAAGCCCCTCACCTCAATATAAATTTTTGTTTTCTTCTGACAAACCTCAGTGGTAATTTCATCTGCTTTTGAAAATGACCTGATCACTACCAACCGCTTGGTCATTTGAGCAAATCCACTATAGCCCTGGTCAGCAACCCATAGCTGGTATTATAGACCAATGGCATTCTGAAAAACTAGAGCCCAAGTGCCACCAGCCTCAAACTCACTGCCAGCCCAGGGTGGCTGGTTTCTCTCAGTGTCCGCAACACGGGGATGAGCTGTGCAAGTTGTGTCACAGGTGGGATGGAGCTGTGATGCCCATTTAGCTCCTCTGAGGGCACCAGCAGGTACTACCCACCCAAAAGCCTCCCCAGAGTGAGAACTGGGAAGAGAAGCATCTCTTTTCTAGCCATCAGGGTACCTCCAGGCTGCTCTGACACTGACAAATAGGATTACCGTAGAAGGAGCGCATCTCTGATTGCTTTCAATTCCCTTCATAAGCCTGAGCAACGCACAATGTCATTGCAGGTACTTACGATGTGCCTCGAAAAAAAAGCTGTCCCAGTTCAGAGGGCAGGTACGTACAGCAGCTCAAAAGGGAAAAAGAGGTATTCATCTTTTCATCACAATTTATCTTTGAGATGAATAGTAAACCCTGGGGGGTTGTTTGACTGTGATGCAAATGACTCAAATGTCCCCCCTATTTTTCGCTTGGGCAGTGAATAGATAAACATGAGGAGGAGGAGGACCTTATTTTCTCCTCATTTGAAAATGACTCTTTTCAAAATAACAGATTACAAAACCAGTATACTTCTCAAAACTACTACTGTGATATAATTTTCTCCAAAAATGAAAAACCCTGACTTAGCTGACTTTTTGCCAGAAACACAAATACTCATGTCTTCGCAAAGCATGCGCTGGTGTTGTTTTATTTACCATAGCTGGTTTGGCAACTACAATAGGAAATGTTCCCCTCCATAATTTTGATTTTACTCTTCTTTAAAATGGAAGAGAATCCCACTGTACTTAAGTTAATGAGACTCATATGACTGTGGCCACAGATAGAATTAAATTGACAGTATTGTTCCTTTCATTCCTCATTATAATGTCACCACCACTGTCACTTACGAAATTTTACCTAATGCACAGCTACCTGAAACAGCTGTATAAATAGACATTTTAACTACTGCAGGGCTAATTCCTCCCTGCTGTAATTCCATTGCTTACAATGACTTACCTCTAGCAGGGATTTGGCATGAATAATAACACATCTGACATTTGTCCCCACAAGTGCTCCATCTACTTACAGAGATAATGTTTCAATTAGAAATTTTTAGCAGGTCAATGGAACAGAAGCACATGAAAACAGACAGAGTAAATTATCCATGTTGTTAGATCCAGCTGTTGGAGCTCTCAGCGGGGGACTTAGCTGCACGAATTTTGGTAATATTAATGGGAATCACACATTTGCCTTCCCTCATATCATTGACATTGTACTCCCCTACGGCTAGAGCTGAGCAGATCTCAGAATTTTTATTTTCATGGCATTTTGCATGCTCTCTGAGCATGTTGCCTGCCACAAGCATTCTCTTGCCCACATCTGTCTGCTCTTCCTTTTCCTTGTACATCTCCTAAACCCTCTGCCAGTTTTATACCATCTGCCATTTATATATCAGAGCTGCACATAGCAGCTCCAATTGCAACTGGAATCCTACAGTGTTACCCAGTGCACATGTAATAAAGATACCAACTTCAGAAAGTACCCTGTAAGTAGACAAAACACTTACATGAGAGGCAGAGATTGATGGCAAAGCCAGATTTGCTGCTCTTTAATGACTGATTAGGTTAGTTCTTCCTCATAGGTATGGTTTCCCCAGGGTCATTCTCCTTTCCCAGATGTTTGTTCCATGTCTGTTTTAATGTTCTTTCTTCTCTCTGTACACATCCTCTGCCAGTAACACTTCAATCATTGTCCTGATATCTTTTTTCCTTATTTCCTATACCATCCATTATCATCCATGATGCTTTCTTCAGTTTTGTCAGTCAAAATCTCCTCCCACCATCCCTAGTCTTCATTATGGCTCAGTCCTAAGAAAAAACAGGTAGGCAGATACACATCATACCTTTAAAAACCTTATTCAATGGCGTTAGAAAAATCTGTTGATCCCTTGCTGGAACTCAGCTGCTGACACATTTTGGGGAACTGGAGCTTGGGTCAATTTTCTTCCTGTTGCTCTTTCAGTGGGCTTTTCTTCTTGTTTGCCTGAACCCAAAAGGTACAATGATGGCAGCTGGGGACTGAAAACTAAGACCAAGAAACAGGTTTTGAGTTGGCATTTAATAATTATGCTGTGTTTTAAGGAGTAATGGGGCAGTTCCAAAGTCCTTGGTTAGTCAAACCAATAATGAAGTTCAAAGGAACTAAAAGACTAAGACACCGGATGCTCGCAGTAAGGGCTACAAAACTGGCAACATACGTTAACTTTTTCTTCTTACGTGAAGGCGGGCCTTGGCAAAGTGTCTGTTTGTCAAAGAATTGTTTTAAAACATGGCTATTGATGCATACTGATCGCTTCAGTAGTTGTTCTGTATTTGTCACATCGTCTTTGCTTTGGATATACTAGAGAAGGGAGTGGGAACGTTATGATGGGCAGAGGCTGAAGACTGAATAGATGGAGCTAAGCTGCTGAAAGGGCACTGTAGTCTGCCCTTTCCCCAAACTCAGGCTAAATTTGATTTATGGTTGGACTGAATACTTTCATAAAGTTTGTAAAGCCTTCATTAATGCACCTCCTTGCATCCTTAAGAGGCAACGACCCGGGGAATGGAGACTGTTGCACCTGATTTTTTATAGTTATTATTTTGCATTTTCTTGAAATACAATCCCTACTAAAATACCTGCCTGTTTAAAGATTGCATCTCTCTCTTTTCTCGGTAGAAATTCTTCTGCCAAACTTTATTAAACAGGCTTCTGAAGCTTGGGAGAGATTTAATCTAGAGACATCAGAAAAGCCAAAGTAGAGATGCTAAATTCTTAAGCAACAGATCTGACAAGAAAAAAAAAAAAAAAAAAAAAAAAAACCAAAAAACAAAAATACACCCAGAAGGAATTAATAATTTATGGGATTAGTAATGGATTTGAACATCTCAATCAGTGGCTCAAATCCAGCATAGGATAATAACAAGGGGAGTTCCACCCTTCAGTCCGTGCTTAAATACATGCAGTCTCTTCTGTAGGGACGTTGTTATGAAACTTCATTTAGTAAGACACCCGGGCACTAATCCCTTTAAGACTCCATGCATTTTTAACATTTCTTCATAAAATCCACTGTGTAAATCCCACCCGTGACTCTTTCTGCTGTTACCTCACTACGTGTTAGTTCACCTAATTTAAGCAAGCTCAACTACCCTGTGACAGCATCCTATGCCCTCTGACGTGTGAAGTAGCACCACTGGGATCACACAGCCACAGAGAGAATTACGGAGACCCACTGACTTCTCTGGGACCAGAGCTGAGCTCTAAAAGGACAAAATGAACAACAGCATCACCAACGGAGAAAAAACCTCACCTAACTTCCCTCAAGGTTGTGCAGAGGTTGATTAGACAATGGATCAAATTCCGAATACCTTCATTTCTCACTGAGTTCAGTGTTTACAAAGCTCTGTGAGTACCATTTGTGCTAAGTAGTGAGAGTACATACCTGTCACAGATGGGGATGTTGTTAAGTAAAGTGATCAGACAGAATTGCTGGAGATGTTAATGGACCTGGCTAGATAATTGAGGACATTTTTTCTGCTAGAAAACACCACCTTATCAAAACCCAAGCAGTCTACAGAAACACATGCTTTCCAGTATAAGTGTCGTCAGAATGTAAGACAGCGGCTGATCTACTTAACGTAAAGATCTGGAGCGTTTTCTGTGGAGCTGAAGAAGGGACTTTGCTTTTTTTTTGGTGTTCATCCACCTATAATGCCTCTCCCAGCTGATGGCAAATGACTGATCGGAGTCTGCATTTTTTTCCAGAGCAAAATTTGTAATGGTTCATTTTTTGGAAAGTATATTGGAAAAATATCAAAATAAGGATTATCTTTTTTTTTTTTTTTTTTCCCCGCTAAATAGTTTGTTTTCTCCACAGCCCCAATTATTACCCAGAATCCGATTTTTTTCCCAAAAGAACAGTTAGAAGCTTTGAAATATTTCTACTAGAAATAAGATCCCCCTCAGCTAATGCTCAGTAGGCCAAACCATGCAGGCCTTTGTCGCTCTCAGGCATTTCAACAGAAATTTTACAAGGAAGACGGTTGCAGAAAAGGGTGTCATGAGGATGTTTCAAGCTGGATCAGTCTTGGGCTGTTTTGCACTCTTTCTCATGGTTTTCAGCACAGTATATGTTATTTTGTGGGAAGAGAACTCAGTCCATTTGGGCTGAGTACCCAAGGGACTGGACTGCCTGAGACAGCTAATTATATAGGATGGTCTCCAAATAAAGGAAGTTCTATATTTACGTTGGACCAGATGAATACACGAGGGCCTTTATTTTGATTTCAATAGGCTTTGGAAGATGCTTCTGCTTTGGAAATCTGCCTAGGACAGTTGATCAGTCAGCTTTTCAAAAAGGTTTTATTGTATTTCAGAGAAGCAAGAAAGCAAACAAAGCCCCCTGAAAACAAACAAACAAACAAACGAAAATTAATAGCAAAATCACTTTCCAGAGCAAGGAATCTGGATTTCTGAGTCTCACCTCACTGTGGTGCCTTTTGCTCTATTATGCCGGAAGTAGTAACTCAGATATTTGTATTTTTACTTTCCAAGATTTAATACGTTTTACTTTATTTTTTTCTTTTCCAAATACATTCAGTTAGTTACCCAGACATGAAAATTTTTTGTCTTAGTCCCTTGTAAATGCTAACTACGGCAATTATCCTAAGCTTGCGTTGACGCGTGATGTTTCACTTGTAAGGAGACTAATCTAAGCCTGCCAGACTCTGCATCTAGAAGCATTTATAGCTGTCAAATCTCATGAAAGTCAAGTGATTGATCTTCTAGGTAGCAGCTGCAGCATCCTCCAGAAACTAATTTAATATGAGACCTGTGGCAAATCCATAGAATTAATGTTGCTTAGATGCTCATTTTACTTCCCATTTTTCCTTTGGTTTGTTTAAACACAATGGGCCAAAAGAGGATAATAAGGTTGCAGAAGCAGACGTGAGAGGAGGATTTGTCCCTATGGGTGTAAGACTAATCAGGAAGAGCTGGAATGGACTGCCTGTTCAGACAACCTCATATATTTTGAGGATTTTGTGTGTGTGTCCCCCCTCCCCCAATTTGCAAATACTTGCCTGAGAGGTTTTGGGCCATTTGTCTCATGCATAAGAGATGCTGCAAACAATTGTATTGTTAGTAGGTCGTGGATTCAGTGCTCCTATAACTCCTGAAGAGATCACTAGTAAACATAACTTGTTATTTGTCTTGTCATGTGGCTGATCTCAGTTTTGGTTTCTTAAAATATCCAATATAGCAAATCATCTGTCAGGTTGCAGAGGCATTTAAGACTTTGCCATGATTTGGTCTGAACTGCCTCCTGCACACGCCAGAGTGTAGGTGATACACAATAAATAACCAGCCCAGACCACAGGACTTGGGTTCTGTATGAGAAACGGGTCCTAAAAGTATCTTGTTCCTTTCACACACAAAATCATCCTGCCTGTGACCCTGTATCACAGTAGAGCACCATTTATGTTACCAGCATATGACAAGAATACAATTTAAATGTCAGTTCTAAGCGATTTAAGTCCTTTGTTCTCTTGAAATTTGCTTGCATATTAATGGCTGTAGACTAAGGCTAACAAGACAAGAAAGGAGTCATTTAAATTAGGGGTTTCTCCAATATAATCCTGCTGTTTTGGAAAATGAAACAATGTATTTTTCAATGTTCATTATTCTCCTGGATTTTTTATAATGGTCCCCAAATCTAAGACATTCATCATTTTATTATTTGCTGCATAGTTACCTCTATGTATTTGGGACAGTACCAATACAATGACATTCAAAAAGAGTGAAGCTGTATGGATAGGTCTATGCAAAATGCTCGCATACCAATACACTGTCCTGCATATGGGCAGGAAGAGTTTTTGACACGGTTTCTAGAAAGCTGTTTTCCATGTGATTTTAGTCCAAAGGGCTGTGTTAGCAAATCTAAACTGCACTTGGACAACATTAACCTGAGAGTGACAGGTAGAAACCAAAAAAAGAAAGCCACTGTTGGTATTACTTGAGACGGTAAGAAATGCTCTCAGGTGCAGATGCCTTCAACTATGCAAAACCTGAAGTATGTTTTAAAGAATAAAAATTGCATTGGTGAACTCTTGTTGACAAAAGGTTCAGGAGAATAGCTGCGGATTACAAGTACTGCGGCTAACCAGAGATCGAGAGTAGAGGAGGTATGGATGAGGTTGATGTGGACATGACAGTGAGTGGACACTGGTGATACAGAGAGGGATCTGAAAGGGGGATCCTGCATGAGTTGGTGGGGAGGATCTCAGGTGGGAGACGGTGACTGGAAGCATCTCTCTATGGTGTGATCATGGCTGACCAGTCTTCTTCCTTCCTCTGCTGATCAGAAATCTGGAGGACTCCTGGCTAGAAAGCGGACAGCCTGATCAGCTTTCATGGCCCACAGCGCACGTGCTGGTGTCTAGAGAAGCCTGCAATCTGGGTGTGGGAAACCGGCCTGCAGGCTGGGGGAGACCTTCACCTGCACTGAACCTGCTCATATACAGCAGGACTTAACTATAAGTCCTGGAGGACTTATATAGGACTTAGCCTCGGGGTCTTGGACATCTCTCCAAGACCTCCAAATTATAATCGCCTTTGGTTCTTGCACCTCTCATTACCTCCCTTGCATGAGAAAGAGTACGAGTCTTTTATCTTTCACAGGTATTGAGGGAAAGGAAAGAGAGAGAGAGTCAGCAGAAGGGGAGACGTATCAGCTATTAAGGGCCTGATTTGATGTCCTTTAAAAAACTGCTGGCTGTGATGTGCCTACACAGCAGCAAGAACTGTCAGTCAGCAAAGATAGTCTTTTTTTTTGTGAAGTCTTTACCACTAGTACTAGTAGCTCAATAGCACATAGTGGCAAGGGAGTGGTGGTAGTGCTGGAAGGGGGAGGAGGAGGAGGAGGGCATGTCGAGGGGAAATTACTGTAGAACAAGAGAGAAATACCAGCTTCCCCCACTTAGCTACCAGGGTCCCTGCGGATATGTCTGTCAAGATCAGAGAGCGTTGACGGAGGCTCTACCTGTACAGTTACATATGGCTAGACCTGAGCTCGGTCTGCAACCTGCTCCAGTGCAGAGCAGACCTCATTCAGCAGCACTTTCCGAGGCAGAGCTCAGGTGCCTTTGTGCAGACCCATCCTCCCCTTTCCCTGACAGCAGACAAGGCTTGAGAGAAGAGGCCCTGCGATTCCCCCCGACGCGTGCCATAGGGCTTGGGGCAAACTGGTTTGCTGCTCCTTGCGCTGCTCCACGCCTGAGACTAAGACTGAGTTGTGAAACTCCAGCCTACCAACGTACTGTAAGAGCTACCAGCATCAGGCAGCCGGAATGCATCTTGTCAGTCAGCTAAAAGGGCACCTTCAGACCAGAGGGAGAACTTAATTTGCTCAGCTTCAGACGTTAATAAGCACGCATTACTATCAATCTATGAATTTTAGGCTGAATTGAATTGGTATTTACATTATTATCTAAAAGCGGGATCTTCGCATTCCAGAGCTCAAAGCTGAGAGATCTGGAACTGCATTCAAGCACTCTTGGTTGCTACACCTTAATTTGTACATTTATAACAGAAGGAATATATGTTACATTGACTTCTCTTTGTTGCTGGTCAGTAGAAATATGCCTTAATGGTAGAACTGGCTTCTGTTCACTAAGTGGATAAATAAATACCGTAAATCTAATTTTGTGGTTATTTAGAAATTAATTTGGATCAATCAAAATGTTATCTACTGATTTAAAACTAATCAGTGGCACAATGCCCAGCATGAAAAGTACACCTCTAGACTTCTGTCTCAAAAATTAATAAGCATTATTTCTGCATTAAGGTGCATGGTACTGGCTGGCTGCGTTGTTTTTCTGTTGCTCTTCTCTTTCACATTTCATCAAAAGAGCAGCAGAAGTAATTGAAAAATAGCTTGGAGATTTTAATATATCTTCATCAAATGAGAGTGATGTAGTCACTGCTTATTGTGCTGCCTGAGAATGAGGGCAGACCTCTGATGCTAAATCCTCCAACTCAGCAGGATAAATCATTTCACAAGCTTAAAGAAGGAAAAAAAAATAGACCTAATAACTGTGTAAGGTGTTTGCGCAAATCATAAATATTAATTTGAAGATCTCTCTGATTTTAAGAATAAAAGAAAATCCGGATTACATTTACATATATTCATTTCATATATTCATTTCCACATTCTAAAGCCATGTCTTCCACACATGTGCGTGATTTTGCATACACATTTAAAGAAGCCACGTGCCTAACTATTTCAATGTATATTCAGCAATCAAGAGCCATCGCAAAGTGACATTCTTGCAGCTGGTAACATTTTATATCTTTATTTCCATTCTCCAAAGAAAAATTTTTCCCGTCAGTCAGACCTAGTGAAAAATCCAGATCCCGCCGTCTGTGCGTAAACATACGGCTCCCACTAAACTCAATGTTTTTTCCTATTTGCTGAATAAGAAACGCTGTACCAAGTTACAATCATGCAAGAAAGAAAGAAACATTTTTTAATTAAGTATATGGATTTGAGGCAACATGCTGGATATACTTGAAACCTTTGAGCAGTATGAGTCTGGATTTCAATAGCTGTATTTGGTATCTCTATTTTATTTTATTTTAAGAATCATTTATGAATTCGACTGCCGTTCAGTGTGCGGAAATGAACTGCATGTTCTTTCTCTTCCATTAACTTTTCTTTTTATCTCTCAGCCAGCTACTTTTTCTTCTTTTTTGTACAATAATAACAGGTTGGTACAAGCATAAGAAATAATGATCTGAAAATGCAGGAAATTGAGGGCAATTTTGTGAAAAGCAGCTGGAATTCTAGGTCGGTAATGGTGGTGCTAATTTGCTCGGTTTTGCATTTAACCTGTCGGTCTTCAGAAGCGTTTGCTTTCCTTTAGAGAAAAATAAAATAGCTCATGAAGTTATTACTAAGCTGACAGCATGAGAGAATTTCGACAAAGTTGGCAGATTAAAGTGCATCTGAAGAAATGATGCACTCGGCCAGTTAATAAAGGTGCTGCTATTGTGAACGGAAGCTACTGAGGCTGGCTAGCCCTGATGCAGTGTGGAACCCAGTGAGTTGACAAATAGAATGAAAAACCCGAACTAATAGATCACCCTGCATTACACCTTAATCACAGACTCTACTATATCTTGTGGCAAGATAACTCCGAAAAGAGAGAGACAGCCAATATGAAAAGTTAAGCCTGGCGACTTGGATGACATTTAGGAGGTCTTAATGTGGATCCACGAACTTAAAAATCAATGAGGATGTCGGCCCAGCAGCCTTTAAAGGCTCTCAGGCTAGTTAGCCTGGATTAGATCCTCATTTTTTAGTCCTGTAAACCAAGGATAACTATTTCCGCTAAGTTACACCATGGGTTTTATGATGTGGTTACATATAATATATGATTCCTTAATTATATTCTAAAAGCTGCAAAGAACTTGGAGGCCTTACCCAACACTTTTAGGACAGAAAAGGATCATTCATTACTAGTGATGGGGTCTGCATCAGTTAAGTTTTGGATTTTCTGGTACTTCCATAAATTGCAGAAAAAAAGTAGTTGCTAGTGAAGAGAAAAACTGACCTAAGTAGAACACTAGTTGGATTTGAGGTGGTTGTTCTTTCGTTGCTTATTTAGGTGGAAGTTTCACTTTTAAGATCTGACTTGGAAAGATATGAACTTGCACTGGCAGTTATCCCATCGATATCTTAACTCCATTTATTTTACTGAAATTTTACATTATCTTTCCATCCACAGAACACTATATATATCAAGACAACATTCATCAGATGAAAATACCTTCCTCAAATTCGTGCAAATGAGGATTGTGTTTCAACAGTGGTCCTATCATTCAGTTCTGAAATACAGAACCACAGAGCAATCCAGGTAGGAAGGAAATTCAGGAGACCATCTATTCCCACCCCTGCTCAGAGCAACAAAAGTGTCAAGTTAGATCGGTTTGCTCAGGGCCTTCTCCGCTCTAGTGTTGAACCATTTCAAGGATGGAGATTACATAGCCTCTCTGGGCAATCTATTCCAGTGTTTGACTACTCCCATGGTGAAAAAGTTTTCCTAATATCTAACTGGAATCTCTCTTGTCCAAGCTTGTGTTTGTTGCCCCACGTCCTGTTGCTGTGCACCTCTTGTGAAGAGTTTGTCTCCACCTTCTGTACAAGCACCCACTGGGTGGTTGCAAACAGCATTAAAGACTCTCCTTGACCTTCTCCAGGTTAAGCAGTCCCAGCTCTCTCAGCCTCTCCTTGTTACAAGGTGTGCTCCAGCCATGGCCAGCTTGGTGGCCCTCTGCTGGACTTACCCCAGTTTGCCAATACCTCTTGTTTCAGGGAGTCCAAAACTGGGTACAGTACTCCAGGTGTGGCTTCAGAAGTGCTCCACAGAAGGGAATAATCACTTTTCTTAGCCTGCTGGCTACATTCTTTCTTATGCAGCCCAATATGCGGTTCAGCACTGTTGACTCATATTCGTATTTGAGTAAAGATCACATATAGCCAGGCTTGTTTTCAGCAGTGCATTCAAGAGTAGTTCATCTGTGCATGTTTTGCACAGGTCTATGTTCACCCCAGCGTCATTACAAAATCAGCTGGATAGAAAACATCTCTCTTTGCAAGCCCTGTCGGTATTTTCAGCAATGTGACTGTACTAGCCTTTGAGCACAATGCCTTTGAGAGCTTGTTTGGATTGTCCTAGTGACACGTAGGCAGATCTGTGTGGCGCTTAATGAAGGGCTGTGCGTAGACCTCCAACACAAAGGGAAGAGACTCCGTACCCTGTAAGCAGATAAGAAGCTGAAAGATAAATTCTTTTTCTTCCCTTTTCTTTTGAGGGAAAAAGTTGAAGCAACTTGAATGCACAAAATAGCTACTGCAATTGGTGTTTATGTGTATGTGTATATTCCATAAATATATGTTAATAAACACAAGAAGAATCTAATAACTAGACTATGTGTATATTCCATAAATATACATTAATAAATAGAAGCAGAATCTAATAATTCGACAAAAGTGGTTATTTGATTTGATTGAGCCAATATCCCTACTCGATTTTGAACATCTGTTAGAGAACAAGGGCTATTAAACCTGCAGATTACAACCATCATCATGTCAAGTCAGAGAGGAACTAGAGTGGCATGAAATCAGCTTGCTTGCCAGTTTCATGAATTTTTGGGACTATCCGAGCAGAGAGAGTGAGCACTCAGGAGCACAGGAAGATTGCTGCAAGTCCCAGTTTGTGCGCTGCGCTAGCCCAACGGGATCCTCGTCACAACTGGGATATCTGAGTGTGCCATGGCTAGGGCTGGATCAGCCACTGAATGAATGATAGATGGTCTCTTTAAACTCTCTCCCTTCAGAGAAGGAAGAGCATCTCCCTTCAGAGGAGAGCGATCTTATGGGTCAAAAAAGAAAGATAATAATATTAATAAGTAAATAATGAAATATATACAATACATTCAAAACTGTATCGAGCTCTCAGGATGATGATCATGTCACCAGCAGGCACTGGGAAAGTTCCAGACTGGACTCAACGACATATGGGCACTGGATTCGGAATCTGGATTCAGGAACGCAGAGATCGGGATCAAAGGCAGACAAACAGAGAGAGTCCTCCTTGGATGATGGCCATTGAATAAAGAGCCTGACCCCTTCGATCCCTCAGCTTTTATACTGAGCATGATGCAGATGGGATGGAATACTCTGTTGGTCAGCTTCCAGTCACCTGTCATGTCCATTCCTTCCCACAGGGGCGACCCCTCTATGCTCTTGCACTCCTGACCCTCCAAGTTGGTGCATAACAAAGTTAGCTGACCTTGGTTGTTATGGCAATAAGCTATAACAGCCTTTCTGTGTACCATGCCTTGGCACTAACTATAAACATCGGGCCTTATCACCCTGGCAGCAGAGACTGTCTGAAGAATATGACATTAATTTCACCGAGCTTAACTGAAAAGTACAATTACTGAAAAGAAAATTGGTTCTGTTTTGCCTCGAACCAGGACAGAGAGCAACAGAGCTTTAGCCCCCAGCCCAGAGCAATTAGTGGCCAACTCCCCATGGCATTTTGCTGCCCACACCCAGGGACATCCTCCTCCTTTGCCTCTGCTTGTGCAAGTGTTATAATAGAAATAAAATTCCAAAGAGACTGGAACCCATTCAGTCTTCGGCACTGTATGTTTTAAGTCTTGGTTGTAATACTTACTCTTAGGATGATGGTGTGTATGGAAAATTCAGGTAAAAAAAAAGGGCTTTTTATTCATTTATCTTTCAGCACCTCCCAGAAAAGTGGTAGAAAAAACAATGTAGAGCGATTTGTGGTTATTCACATTTGGAAAAATTTCTTTCCTAAGTTAGCAGTTAGACACAGGTATAACAGCGACAGTAATTATCTACCAGGAAAGGAATGGCTGAAGCAGCTCATCTGTTATTTTGAACTATTATATTTCAAATAAGACTAGATGGATAATACACCTGTTTGTAACAGGCTGTTGAGATCTGACCAGACATGCCACTTTTGCGTTTACCACTGGCTCCTCTCAGGTGCTACAGAGGTGTCCCTTCTTAAGAACAAGATGTTTCCTCTGACCTTTCTACTGCAGATAGGAGGTCTGTACTGCTGATATGGGTCCTGCAGCGAAGCCACTATCAGGTCTCAATGTTGATGTCCTGAATGGAACCACCCAACTGATAGGGTGCAGACCTGGAGCCTGCAGGTCGGCCTCCTTAGGTCAGGGAGGGGTAATGCCGAGGTTGGCAGTGGTGGATGGATGCTTTGCTTCCTCATAGGAGAAGAGGTGTTCTTGCAGAGTAGTCATAGTGGGCTGGACAGAGGGACAGCAAAACCAGAGGTGCGTGCTCCTGGCCACCAGACCTATGCTGCAACACCTTAGCTGGCCCTTTGACTGTCATAAGGACATGGGCAAATGAGACACGGTGCAATGGGGTTGTCAGCTGTCCTTTGTGAGGGTCTGCAAGCTCTGTGGGCAGCTTGAGGACCTGGAGGCCTCTGAGCCCTCATGGCCAAGGTTTGCTCCCCGTTGGCATTTGCCCAAGGTTTCCAGTCAGTCCCCTCAAATGTAAGCTGTATTGTCTCTTACCTCAGGATCACCCCGCTCATTTGGATTGGAGCCACCAGAAAGGTGGCGCAGAGTGCAACCACCTGCATGCTGGGCACTGTCTCACTATGCGTATGGACACAAGGCCTCCTCTTCCACTTGGAGTCCTTTCACTGGTTGTGGCCCACAAGCCTTCCCAAGAGTAGCTGTGGTTATCTATCTGGACTGCTGGTTTCCCCAGTTGCTGGATTTAAAGGCAGTGTGCGAACCAACAGGGTAGCATTCACTGTCAGACTTGTTTGCTCTGATTTTCCTGTGCGCAGTAATGCTCCACAGGGTGTAGATCTCTGAAGGACACACAGGTCAAAAAGGTTTTTTTCTGTTAGCCTAGTACTGTGTATGTGCTTCAAAATATCAGATAATTTATATGCAGTTATGCTAACAAATTAAAACAAGGTGGAACCATGAAGTCACTAGTGTAGTTACTGACATCACTTGAAGTGCTCATCCACTAGCAGTAACAGGGTGACTCATTAATTTCTGGCATTTAATCTTACTCCAGTAAGCTTCCACATTAGTTATGACAATAAAGATAAGGAGAAAATAAACCAGGCCTCCAAGGCCTCTCCTCTCACCCTCAGGACTTGGGAATGTCTGCAGGCAATCCCACCTTGATGGACAAGCACTTGTCAGAGAGAGAGCTCACCTGGCTGAGCCCTCCTGCACATACACAGCATCATCTTTTTTACCCAAATGAAGGTTAAAACCCTTGTTTGATTTTCTTTTTTGCCCCCTCTCCCCTGAATGTCTTCATTATGTGTGTGTTCACGCCTTGAAGTGCTGTTGCACAGTAGGAGCTGGGGGGGTGGTGGTAACCTAACAGCCATGGCATTTGCATGTGAACTCTCCAAAGGGCACAGGTCTTCTGAGAGCAATGGAGTTTTTACGATCAGCTGTCACAAAATGTCCTCAGGCAATGATTTGTTGTGAGAGGAATAAAAGAAAGTCAAGGAACTTCATAATCTGACATGCCATAAATGCAACATGACTCGGCACATACGGTTGACTTCCTTCACAATATACCTAATTGCAGGCATAGCTGCTACAGACAGCAATGCCTATGAAATCAGAGACTTATGAAATCAGCTGTTAAATCACTGTAGTTCATTACTCTTGAACTATGAGACAATGAGGGAGGGTTCTCTGTAAGAGTACAGGCACTGCAAGGAAGCCTACTAGGTAGAGAGGACTGCTTTGGAAGTGTAAAGTAATGCAATTCCTATCCTAATTAAGTGGTTTGGGCTAAGTCACACTACCTTACAGGCAGGACCAGCTCACGTTGCACCAAGGGACAGTCACTACAGCTCCACTGAGTCTTGTTGTTTTGGGAACAGCCCTACACCCACCTTGCAACTGGGGGTTTTTTAGAACCACATAGAAGCCCAGGGTTAGGTTCCTAAACTGTTAACACGTAGGCACTGAGGTGCCCTAATTTCCCAATCAATCTGAGCACTCATACTGTATTTAACATTTTGCAGGCTATCTCTATTGTCATTCACCACGAACTTAAAAGAGGGATGTCATTCTGCAATACGGGAAAGCAAAGGATGGACAGAGTGATCCGTACAGAAATGACTCTGGGCATCATTGTGGAGAGAAGTTAGAGCTGTGGAAGGGACTACGCAGCTTGTCCATAACAGTGGATTTTCTGGCCAAAACTCTGTATTGGAGATCAGCCTTGCACGCTTTATAACAGCAGCTGTGTCTGATATTCTGCACTGAAATAGTCTTGGAAGATTTTGCTCCTTCATCACTGTTGCAGAGCCTGTGTACAAATTTTACGTAGAGGCACAAGGACAGTCTTTATGGACATAACTTCTACTAATCTCAGGTGACTGGTGTATCTGGTGGAAAATTAGGGCAACAAAACCTTATGACCGGCAGGGTCAGTTTTACCTCTCCATTCATTAGTCAATATGACAAGACTAATATTTCATGGCTTTAGGGCACCTCAGAAAATGAGAAACTTGATGCTTGACAGTGCTAGCTAAAAACATTCAGAACCCTGTGGATGTACATCCCAATTCTGACTCGTGTAACCAACACCTATTTGTCACTATTTCTTTTAGTACGTGCTGCCTGAGGTGTGTTTGGAGAGGAACAGTATTGTCATTGGCCTTGGTTGAGAAATCTTCAGTTGAAGGAGGTGTAAATGGTTCTCAAGCAGAGAAGAGAATGGCAAGCCTGGAGTGGGGGTGGCAGGAATGGAACAGTCAGGTTTTTTGAGTCATTTAAAGCAACAGAAAGAAGTAACTCACCCAGACAAGGATATAGACGGGAGAAAGTAAGTCAGACACAGAGGCAGAAGGAGCTGGACTGAAGCAGCCCAGGAGTGCAGTGTCCAGCTACCAAGCTGCGTTCTCTTCAAACCACAGAGAAACCCCAAACTCCTGGTTTAACATTGCTCTCTTGCTAGCAAGTATCTGTGAAACCCGCTGGTAAAATGTGCACTCCATCTGCCCTGATAGCAGGGCCAGAGACCAGGACAAGGACAACCTGCTGTTGGGGGAAGCTGCTCGGAGCCTGTGGTAGAGATGTAGACGATAGATACAGGAATTGAACAGCAGCAGCTCGCCGTGCCTGTGTTCAGCCGGTTCAAAATGCATCAGTTGTAGTCTACCTTCTGTGTTGCAGTACTGATAAGGGAGAAAATTAAAGTCGAATGGAGGATTTGGCATGGCGTGTTTAAACCCGTGCTCTCTTTGTATAATGTAGCTACGATAGTGTACTTGTTATGCTAATGTAGTTAGCATAGTTTTTAAAACAACTTTTTCCTGCACGGTGCTGAATACTCTCTTTTTCCTTCAGTCATTGCAATTCAAGGTACTGTAGCCTTGCAGGGCTGGGTCCTATTTTCCAAGAACAGGTAGCATTTGAGCAGGAGCAATTTCAGTTTGATTGCCCAGGATTAACATTATGCATGATGAACAGAGAAGCTGATATAAAAAGCAATTGAGATGATGAGTTAAGAGAATCGGAATTTTCTTTGCTCGTATATTGCTTCTGGTTTACACCTTGGCCATTTCATTTGTGAAAGATTAATTAAGGTTTAAGTGATTAGGTTAGGCTAATGTGCTGACTCAAAACACAATAGGAATGCAGGAAGAAATGAAAGGGAAAAGTCGTAATAAGTATGCAATGCATTTTGCAATAAGATTATTTTTGCTAGGTTATGGTAATACAGTTTTATTAGCTTGCGCTAAATGCATATGGCTGGAATGACGACTGCAAAATAAATCTTAGCAATCTCTGTATTCAGACTAATAAAGATCTTCAGAATAACACAGAAACAGGTGTCTTTATGTCTCCACACTTACTTTGTATGCACGAAGTAACCAAAGCGAAGTCTGTTGACACAGGATAGATTTTTAAGGATTTACACCTTGAGATATGAAGCGATGACTTAGGTCTTCAGACTGGGAGCACAAGACAAATGTTGAGCTCCTCATCACTGAGAGATGCCCCAGTTCCTACCTGAGCATCAGTATCCATGTGTTTCTTGTACTCTCACTGACTCTCTTGATTACCTTCTGGAAAGACTCCCCCATCTCCTCTCATCCCTAGTGATAGGGAACGTCTCTCCAGAGCAGTTTTTCCATGATTTTGATCCCACCTGGCCCTGCATAACTGGAACATGGAGTTTACTGGTGGCACAGTGCACATGTTGCAGAGGACAGTGATTTAAGGGCAATTTTATAGGCAAAGCGGGGGGCAGGAAGGAATCAGTTTTACTATGCTGTTTTTTCTGGAGATTGAATCAGAAAGAAGTACAGAAGCTGGTAACTTCTTGTGAATAACCTTGACTGCTCAGTTGTTTCTTGGAAGGGCAACTCTAATCATTAACTTTTTACCATGGGTCATGGGAGGCAAATTTGGTAGTCGGCTCCCATGACCAGGCTTAAGTCATTATAAATAATAAAACAAGATCTGGGACCTCAATAAACTTGGGAAATTCCTGAAGGACTGCTTTATTTAAAAACAAGATTGGCATGCAGGTTCTCAAGTTGAAGACATTGAAGGGCCTCAGCTCAATATATTGTAGGAGGTTTTCAAGAGGAATAGTGAAGACACTGGGTGTTTGAGGAAAAGAATGTAAAAATGAGCAAATTAATTAAAAAAAAAAATTTGTGGCCGTGGAAAGGAAAATTGAAAATATTAAGCATTCCAAAACATTTTGATTCAAAACTGAGTTATTTATTTTACTGTGGTGCATTCACATTGCGTGAAGTCACTTTAAACAAAAGTGGAGCTTTCGGTTTGAAAAACATTAATGATGATTTCCACAGATTCATATTTTTTCAAAAAATACATTTCAAAACAGGTAATTAATTGAGAACTGCCTTTTTCATGCAAGTGACACTTATTTTGATGAATCTGCATATTCTGTGGTAAGATTTAAAAATCTGCAACCACTTCTAGTCATGAAACATGTAGGGTTCAAGCCAATGTTAAATATCTATTTTAAATTTGTGATTTCTGTTGTTTGTACTCCTCTTACGGAGACATATGACAGCTTAAAAAATGATTGTGCCTCTAAGTGTCTCTGTTTTTAAGATTCCTCAGGCTGAAATTCTAAAATGTTCAAAAAACTCGTTCCTTAACATCACAAAATTCAAGCATTTGGAATGGATTTGCACTTTTGAAAATTCAGGCTGCTGTATATTTTGTAAAAAGAAACCAAAAATATTTTAATCGCATAAAATAAGACATTGGTTTTGTATTCATGGAAGTATTTTAAGATACAGCTTTTTCCTTGGAAGGTAAACCACCTTCCAACAAAGTATAACTTATCAAATAATCATATTAAGCATACTTTAAGGCAACGTATAACGTTCATTATTGCAATTTTCCACAATTAATACATTTTGACTATCACCTCATTACTTTATCTGGAGAGCTGATAAATGACAAATGACATGCAATTTGGCATGACTCTGCATTTCAGTTACTTATCAAGTTTCCTTTAATATTTCATTTGACTTTATCAACTACCTGGAAAAATCAATATCTGATAGGACTCCATGGTATTTAGCAAAGTATATAAGCATGAGGTTTGTGTTGCTTCATCTCAATTTGTCACTTTAAACCATCTGACTCAGAAGTGACTCTTAAATCCTTCTGTCATTTCACTGTTATCTGATTTGCAGGAATCCAAGACTTAAGCAACCATGTCCAGTGAGGCAGAACTCATTCATATGTTTAAGGGGATTCCCTTTACCACCAGGTCTTCTCCAGAGCTTTTAAAATCCTTGGATACTTTTGATGCTCGAGAAGATGACGTCCTTTTAGTTTCCTATCCCAAATCTGGTAAGTTCTACTTTTAAATATTCTTTGCAAGAAGCCTCAATTGTTTGTTTTATGTTCCCTGCTTAAACTAGTTGGGGAATGTCTGTGTACAAGAACCAGGTAAGGATGCTTGAGTATGGGAGTGCATTATTATGTTGGTAAGTGTTCAAATTACAGAAAAATATGGGTCTTTTATCTAAATTTTGATTCTTTACTTGACAATAATCTCAGGTGTTTTCATATTGGAAAGCAAATAAGTATTTATTTCTTGTAAGCAAAATCTGCACTGGAAGGATTTTCCTGAGGAGTTTCTACATTCAATTATGAGCAAGTCAAGACTTGTATTGAGTTATTTGTATGGCTCTTGGCTCTGTATTTATTAATTTCTTATTCCCTCTCCCCCCACCTCACTCACACACAGAAGCACACACCAATGAGGAAGCTCACTCAGTACTTTCTAAATTTACAGACTCGAGTCTGTATGAGGAAAAAAAATCCCAGGTTATTCTGAAATAAATGATAAAAATAATATCACCATAAAAATAATATAAACACCTCTCAACTGACAAGTAATACGTCTAACGAGATTGTTTTGTTACCAATATTAACACTTCTCACAGAGTTACTGTGTACTTCAGCTATAGCCCTAAATTTCCCAATATTTATACACTTGGAGCCAACAGGATTATTCGGTTACGTAAAGTTTCTTGAATCTGGGGGATTACAAGTGTCACTTGTGCAATAGCAAGCTGTTTCCATACACAAAATGCACGTTCCACAGATTTTCTCAGTAACAAGTTTTCCTTTTTTCCTTTTTTTTTTTTTCCCTTAAAATTACTTTTCTGCAGGCACTCACTGGCTTGCAGGAGTTATAACAAAGCTTTACAATACTCAAGTTACACTAACATCTCCCATTGAATTTGGAGATATTTCCAAACTGGAGGAACTGAATAAACTCTCATCAAAGAGAATCATCCCAACGCACTTAGACTACAACATGTTACCTCCAAATTTTAAGAACAAAAAATGCAAGGTAAGGCAAAAAAAGATACAAAAGCGGTAAGATATGCTAAGTGTCTACTAAGAATCTATTTTGTCTTGTTGTTCCTTAATAACTGTTAAATGATTTACAGTTCCCAGAAGTGGTTTTCTGTGAGTTTCGGAGACACAGCCGACCAGCCGTTGAAGGCAGCATGAAGAAAGATTTAGGCTAGGGATTGGGTTCTTCTGCTCCTGCCCCACAGCTCCCACGGGGTGATTTGTATACCAGGCACCACACAAAACACAACATCAACGTGTTTCAATCAGAAATATATTATTAGGGATGGTGGGTGTTCTCATGGCCCTGTTTCCTAGTGGTTGCAGCACTGGCTTACAAAATAGTTATGGGTACTTATAGGCTGTTCTGGGGGCGACAGTATCCTGCCCCTCCTATTGAAGCTTTCTGAAGACCCAAAGAGATACTGGGCAAACAGAGGAGAATTGAAATGCGGGAGGCAGATTCAGATCACAGTTTTGGGTGCCTCCCATGCTAGTGTAGGAGGTCTTTAAAAAATTAGCTCTGGGCATCGGACTTTAGGTTAGAAGCTCAGATCCAGACTTTTGGGACAAGGTTAATTTGAACAAAAGCCAAAAATTTATGCTTTACACCTGTCCTGTGAATGTTAATTAGCTAAATGGTTTCATATGTTAGATATATGAGATAGTATAATGACTCATGAGTTAAAATGAATGTAGCCTCTTTGATAAAACATAAACATTAACCAGTTGTAGCAAACACGCCTCTGTCCACATGGAAATGTTTACTAACCACTACTGACTTCTGCCTAAGGAGGGACAAATACATTTCTATTTTAATGGCATGGCCACTGATGGAGGAATCCAAAAAGAAAGGGTTTTGGCACTGCAAACTCTCTAAGAAAAGGCTACATTTATACACCGAGCTCCTCTGAAATAAAGGAAGGATATTGTCATTAATAACCACATCGTCTTCATTTACAGATGATCTACATCAGCAGAAATCCAAAAGATACCGCCGTTTCCATGTATCATTACTACAGAGAAAACCCAAACCTTCCCACCGTCGACACCTGGACTGCCTTCTTTGACTTGTTCTTAAAAGGAGATGGTAAGGATAAAGGTTATGTTTTCTCCTTGCAGCTTACCTTAGCTTATTATGCACAAAAAGAGTTAAGAAATGTGAACTGTGTGAAAAATCCTCATTCATGTGGCTTTAGCTGGGTTTGGGTTTTTTTTAAGGATAAATTCTAATGCCAAACTAAACAAGAGCAAATAATAGGATGCTATCTTCAGCCCTGCGAGAGACAGGAGGCAATTTGATAAGCGGCCGCATTATTTCAGCACAACTGCTCTTTGCAGGTTTTTGCCGTTCTTTGACGTATCTGTTGAAAAACATGTTCTCACAGACAAGTTACTGATTTCATTCCTTCCCACAAATGCTCTGAAACCCATGACAGTGTGTTGATTCTGTGCAGATTTGCCTCTGTTAAAATATTTCCAACCTTGTCTTGCGAACCACAGTAACAGGCTGCTTCCTACCAGGAACTCATAGATTGATAGAGGAGATATGTGTATACAGATCCTCCCAAGCAGACGTAAGGGCAGCTGGGCTCACCGCAGCCAGCTCCTGCCCTCGGCGAGCAGGCTGGTGGGGCACGTGCTCTCTTTGAAGGTGCCCAGCCAGCTCTACGTGGCTCGCCGCCGTGACAAAGTGCGGGCAATGGGGCAGCCGGGGAGACCGTCCCCAGGTTGAATGGAGACCTACGCTCGCAGGGGTATGCCTTCTCCACTCTTGAAGGCAGCCTTGGGTGGCCCTTCCGAGGGAGTCTACATGCTTTCATAAAGCCCTCCTGCACACGCTCCGCCTGACGTGTTGTCTTAGTAGCAGGGTCCAAAGACCAAGGACAAGGGTGAGATTTTTTATGAGTGGCCGTGGCGGCATGGAAGTTGACAACAGGGCCACGTTCCAGATATCCACTCCCATTTTTAGTGTTTTATTACTCCTTTGAGGACACGTGTTCCTGCTACACAACCATAGTGATGGTAACAGGAACAATGACAGATCAGCTTGAAAACTTTGAAAGAAAAGTGCCGTTGCAGTCATTATGGGCTCATATCAGAGCTCCAGAAGTCAATTTGTCTACTGGCTTCTGTGGGCTTTGGCTCAGATCTTGTGTTCCTAGTTCAGAGCAGCCCTAAGACACATAATACAGCAATTTGCAGGGTCTTGGTTTGTTTAGTATCAACTCCGAACGTGCAATAGTGAAAAAAGGAAAAGACAATTATATTACACTTAAAAAGTATCTCCCATTTATCTGTAAATTAGTAGCCACCTTCTATTTTCTGTGTGCTTACGCATGGCATAAAAAGATAACTATGTTGATTACAACAGAAATTTATGTAAGAGGCGATGCAGAGAGAGAGGCTGTCATTTTTGCTCCTAGTAGAAACATATGAAGGTTGTGCTGCTTGATTCAGACCTTGTAGTACTCTTGCAGAGTTAACCTCAGTTGAGAACAAGGATGAGGACACACAGAGACAACAGTGATGATGCCCCTGCAGTCTCTGAGGCTATATGCTGTGCCCCTGAAGCCAACAGGACTATTCCATGCCATTGTTGGCCACACCACCAGTGTGTTTGACCAGTTCAGCAGGGTTTAGTTGCATACCACGGAGCACACGTGCCTTACCGTGCAGGAGGCAGCTACAGACTGGAGCATTCAACAAAATACTTCATTATAACTCAAAGTTTGCAACCAAAATGATGTCCATTACAACATTATACTTTTCTGCGGGTGGTTATTAAAGCAAAGTCACAGTTCTGGAGAATGTTGGCTGTGATTGCCCTGTCCAGGCCTCTTCTTGTGGCCCTACAGGAGTCCTTCAACTCGTCTTTCAATGCAGTCCATCTTGTCTTTCAAAGAGAAGGGTCAGAATTTTGTTTTTTAAAAGAAAGCCGACATGTATCTCTCCTCCCATCGTTCCGCAAAAGAAGTATTCAGACAAAATAACTACGAGTCAACCTTGTTATCTATGTTGTTGGCCAAATGATGCATTTGCATAGTAACTTCTTTACATAATTCTTCTTTGACTTTTAAAAATAATACAGATTCCCCTCTGCTGGGACAAAAATAGAGCTAACAACAGTGTGCTCCATTTAAGAGACCCCTTATTGCACTTCCTAGTGAAGTGACCATATTTCTAGCTGTGATCACAGACATTCAGACATTTGTTGAGATGCTCAGATCTTGTTAGACCAGTAGGTTTTCCTTCATTACTGGCCTTTCCTTAGATTTGGATCCTATTTGTGCTGCAGAATCATATCTCAGAACAGTATCTGCATCTCTGATACAAAACCAAATTCCGACAAGAATGGTAACCTCTTTGGACTGTAAGTTTGAGTCACTTCACAAAAAGAATTTAATCCATTTTAGAGGAATACAGGGTACACACTAAGAAGGGATCATTCCCCTAAATTTGTGAGATACAGTTGGAGTTATTTATGAATAAAGTTTATGAAAATCTCTTTTACATGGGCTTTCTTTTCAGTTGTCTGCGGATCCTGGTTTGATCATTTCCTAAGTTGGGAAGAACATGAAAACGACAAAAACATCCTGTTTTTGTTCTACGAAGACATGAAGAAGGTAAATATGCTCTCTGCTCTTATTTCAGAATGCATTACTTGTAAATTAACATCATTAAAATATCAAAGAGCAAATTATAATGAAGAAGGAGAAAGAAGGAAAATGTGAATGTATGTCTTTGAGCATACTTTATATTTGCATATTTTGCATATTTTATATCAGTGAGCTAATTCTGACTGCACTAGTTATATAAATATCAAATCCCGTGAGAGTTGCATTTCGTAGATGCAGGAGTGGGACACATAGTACGTGATTTTCCCCAGGCTACAGGAAGAATTTCAAGTTCCTTCTTCTTGGTCCTATGGAAAGAGCAACCAAGGTCATCTGCTGAGGGCCACACATTAACCTGCTGTGCCTGACATTTCAGGTGAAATTTTCAAAAAGTGATGTAAGACAACAGAACTACCCATGGTCAGTAGGACTTGTGCTCCCAATAAAGAAGAAAATTAGAGGCAGAAGGGGTAGGAAAAAAGTTTTTATGAAAGGAAATTACTATGCAGAAAACTCAAATGTCAACATACCTTAGCTTAAAGAGAATTAATTTTTCGGTACATAGAACAATTTCTCATGTTTCCATTAAAACAGTTCTGTCCATTTTTTGGAAAAATAAAATAAAATCCACTATGAGGAATATAAACAAGCCATTTTGGATCCTGAGTCACTTGTTGGATGTCTAGATATAGCACCTCCAAAGAAATAAGCTACTTACACAGAAGCTGAGCTTTGAGTATTTCTCTATTCCCAGTGAAATAATTCTGAGACAGGAGAATATTTTGCCTGAACTGGGAGTAAAATTGACAATGTGACTGTATTTGATATCTCATACTCAGCATTTACTCAGTTCTGTGAGTATGGATAAGAGGGGAATCAGGTTCACTGTACCCGTCATCTACGAAGTCTAATGACATGTTCAGCTTTGCTTGAAAGCAAACAAATGTACGATAACCTTGATATGTAATAAAAAGAATCCTTTTCTTATCAACTAAAAAGCTGATGATCAGCTCAGAAATATAACAGCTTTATTTTCCTTGTACCTCAGGATCTCCCTAAGATTGTAAATGAAATTAGTCTGTTCCTGGGCTTAAACGTCAGTGACAATGATATTGAAGACATCTGCAAGAAGTCCTCATTCTCAGAGATGAAAAGCGACACAGAAAAGGAAAACAGCGATCCCAGTCACACCGTTTGCGCGCTGACATCCAACAGGAAGCTGATTTTCCGAAAAGGTAAGTTCCCTGGGCCGGGCTTAACTCAGCAGGAGTGGGAATCCAGCCAGAGGCCACAGTCCAGGTCTTTCCCAGACTGTAGTGATGCTTTGGGTCAGTGCTTCAATTTGAAGCCATCTTAAAAATCACTTTCTTTCTAAGTTCTCTGGTTGCAAATGCAAACTTATGCTAGAGAAACACGGAGGAGCCTGAACAACAGCCTGACTAATATGGCTCTGTGGGAGCTTTTGAGCTAAAAGGAAAGGTTTGTGAAGCATTATTCTTTATTACTCTTTATCTGTCTCCTTTTATCTAAAAGTTGACCACCTCAGTCTTTTACAACCTGTCCCTGCTGATATCACCTGCAAAGGTCACTTAATTTACTAGAATGAGAGAGAGCGAGACACATTCCATCCGAAGGAGACAGCTCGTAGCCTTTATCCTCCATACCACCTCTTATCTTACTGAAATGTTCCCGCAAAAGGAATATGCTGACAATGACAACAACGAAAAAATGGGTGACTCAATCCCTGATGGCCTCATAGGTAGCCTTCAGACCTTGGCCAAGCTGGAATCTGCAGTAAAATCTTCAACAGTGCTTAGCTCACATGTAACTTTAAAACACCTGCGGAAGCTGTTTTCTTGCTCCTGACATTTCAGAAGTTTCCTCACATTTGGATAATAAGTACATCAAAAACATCATCTTTAGGTGGAGTTTGATTATTTTTCCTTATTAATTTTTGAACAATGATTGATAGTTTAAGAGTTGTTTCAATTAATAAAGAGGGAAACGGTACCTTTTGCTGCTTCAGAATGTTTTTAGCAATGAGCTGAAGCAAATGCCAAAATACAATGTCAGTAAAAACCAAACAAAAACCTCAGATACACTTTTCTAAATCAGTGAACTTTGACGAAGATATGTTGAAAAATTTGAAAAACCCCAACAGTTTCACTTCCAAGTAGTTCCTATGCAAAACCCAGGGTTTTAGCTAGTTTCAACCAGTTTACAGAAGATTTGTTTGTATATATTACTCTTCAGGCTCTCTTTCCTTGTCCTTACTGTCTGGAATGCCATTTTATTCAGCAGTTTTAGGATGCGGGGTCTTTAGAGGATGTACATGAGGCGAAACTGTGAGCATTGTCTCAATAAAATATGTCAGTTTAAAACACAATTTCCTGTTTGCTCAAACTGGCGAACAGTTGAAACGCTCTATGGAACATCAGCGTGCACGGTCACCCACAAGTAGGTAACTGCCCACTTAAGTAGTGGGACATCTCATCCGTAGAAAGCCCTAGAGATTAGGAGCAGGTGTGAGGGTGGGATTAATCTATCAGGTCACTCTGGGCTCCTTTTTTAGAAGTCTTCTTTGGCCAACGGAGACATATGGCTGCTTTTGGGACACCATTCATTTGAGGAGTTTTAGATGGTGACTAGGAGGTAACCATTTCCTCTACTGACTATGAAAGGGCCCAGGTGGAGACCATAACTACACACCTCTAAGGTGCGGCAAGAGGCCTCTCTGCTGAGATGACCAAGAGCTCTAATTCCACCTAGGAAACCTACTGCCCTTCGTGTACCGCTTCGTGTTGTTGGCACTAACCAAGTCTGAGGCTGAGGGCTTAACAGCCTTTATGGCTGATGGTCCAGCTACTTCCATCAGAGTCTCACCAGACCGATAAAGCAATTATGCATGATCATGACCTACCGCAGAGACTATGGTTAAGGATGTATTAGTAATGTGTGCCAAATGCAACATTCACAAAACTGGGCTGCCTTTAAATCATTTTCTGCACCATATATAGCTAGCCTCACTGTTCTTTTCCTGCTCCTGCTCTCCTAGGCACTGTTGGTGACTGGAAGAACCATTTCACTCCAAAACAGAATCGAAGGTTTGAGGAGATATTTAATGAGAAAATGAAACTCAGCAAAATGGCAAAAAGTCTCACCTATGAATTTTGACTCCATGTGAAGAACAACATCCAGTTATTAACAGACAGAGCAATTGCTGGGAGATTCTAAATGGGGGCTCCCATTCAGCTTACAGTCTTCCCAATAGAAGCGACTGTAAACATGAGATTTTGAGGACAGGAAAATTCTGACACAATGCCAGAGATTAACTCAGTTTTCAGCGGGCAGATGTATATGGCTTTACAGAGTCAGGTGTCAGATCCATTTTTCTACAACCAAATCTACTTTATCATTTATTTATTGTTTTCTCTAGTAAGGATATAAATGGACTTCTTAGATTTGATTTAGGAATTTTACCTAAGATGTTAAGAAAAAAAACAAAACAAAACAAAAAAAAAAAAAAACAAAAAACAAATCGGTGAGAATCTAGATATGTAAAAAGTCTAAAAACACATAAGAAAATGACCAAGGATTTGACCACAGACTTGCTCCATCCCTGATCTACCATGATTTGGAAAGTGCCTGTCTTACCAGACTTTGTTATTGATACTGAAGTTGAAAACCACATCTGTACATTTGAAGATCTGAAGTGAAGTTTGTTTATATAATGTCTTTTCTTTTTTTTTACAATATCTAGTTCTTCGATGTAACTTATTTCTGGGTTAAGTACTGTGTAGCGTTTGTGTTTTAAATGCAATTGATATAAATCCATGTAAATTTCTGCATCGTATGTTAAAGAACTATAAACATGGTTTTTTGTTTCGTGTGACTTTCTTCCTGCAAAATGCTTGTTTCCAGTGTTTTGAGGAGAACCATTTTACTTCACAGTCCTTGTGCAATAGAACTCAACAGTTCCGCTGCGGCAAACAAGCCGCTACTCAGAGACAGTTTAATCTGACCACTACTTATTTATTTACCCTGCCCTGATAAGACAGATTTTCCAAGAATCAGCTGTCTGTGTTCAAATTTGAGGGACTATTCTAGGTACTCAGCGAAGATTTTTCTTCTGATTTATTCCGTGGTGTGTTTTCTGCCCTCACCTTCAATTTGCTTCGTAGGCTAGCTTTAAGGACTCTTCTCCCCACGCTAGTACCCCCCATCCATCAGCAGGCAGAAAAAACATAGCAAAAGCTGACTGAGAAGAAACGCATGCAGACAAGCACGATTACTCTGCTTTGACTCCTGTGTGCTCTGAAGGTACACATCTGTAAGGCAAGCTCATCCTCTGGGTGTGTGGTTTCTGAAGAGCTGAGGTATGGCCTTACGTACAGTGAACACCAGTGCTCTCTCTAGCCACAAGTTTCAGTCTGGCCACACCGCCCTTTCACGTCATACTTTGCGTGTGGCAAGCCGACATCGACACCTACCGATTTTGCACCCGCGCAAATGATACAGAAGTTACATGCTGAAGAAACCAGTGCGAGAAATGCCTGCTTCACTGCAGGCCCTTGCCATTTACCGCTTCAACACAGTTTAAGGGAGGTGCCGCCCTGAGCACTGTTTTAGGCAAATGACCCATTTGGAAACCAGAAATTAGTCGGTGTCGCTTTGCTCTTCTGACACTAAAATCACTCACTCTCCCTCTAAAATGCCACGAACCACTGTTGCCCTCCTTTCAGGTGTCGTTCTTCCACTATTAATAAATGACCAGAGATGAACTAATGAAGATGCTTGGACATTTTACTTAAAGACTTATTTTTTCTAGCCCTTTGATTATGGAAAAAAGCCAAAGGGTCCTTGGGCAAATGAAGTTTATTAACTGCATTAAGAAGACTGCCGTAAGCATTTATACATATATTCGCATATGAAACTGTGCGTGAAGGGACAGGGAGAGGACATGTCACGTGGATCAATGAGGGGGTTAAGGCACACAGTCCTGAACCGGCTGAAGGGCTAGCATTAGAATATAAGGTAGCGAGTGTTTTGCCAGCTCTCTGACCTCTAGCACTGCACTGCGGAGTTAAAACGGGCTTTCAAAATAAAGTTCTTCTCAGTCACACCTCGTACTCACACGACACTTTTCATCTCCACATACAGCTTTACTCAAGCTTTACGCAACGCAGCCGCACCTGAGGTATACTGCCGCAACCGGATGGCAGTGAGTAATAGCCTGAGGAGGAAAGCGGCTTCTGCCGGTAAAACTATGGGGTAGCAGGGCCATCCCAGGCACTGGCACAGCCCAGTGCAGCTGCCGACAGCGTAGCAAAACTTGCCTACGTCAGAGGTCCAGAAAGCTACGCTGGGCACTGTTAGAAAAGGATGGGGGTGTGCCATGGTAGCTCCTGGCAACCAGGGTCTCCCAGCAGCTGCTATGCCTACCATTTCTTTCACCATCTTTCCTCCCGCTCTCCCCACTGTGCTGCTACTTCCCCTCCCCTTCCTATGACTGCAGCAGATTGGATTCAATCGGAATTTTCCGAAGAATTGCCAGTCTGGCTCCGCAAGTCATTCTGGCAGATCATGGAGGTGTTCAAAAATTTTCAGAACTTCCATAGTAAGATGTAAAAATGTCTCTTCCCCTCGCCAGTTTTCTTTCTTTTTTCCTATGGCAGTTAAAACTTCCGGAGAGAGAGAAATTTCAGCCCTACAAAATGTTAAAATACTGGTCCAAAATGTACCTACACCACCACAATACTAGATTTGGAAGAAACAAAGCCCTGTGCAATCTCTATTACATGTAAGTGGTTACAATACTGCTTTCCTTTTCGGGTCATATAGTCCACCATCCTGAATAAGTGTTCTTCTCAAGACTGACTGAGGTACAGAGAGGTCAGCATCAAACATTTACGCCATCAGAGATGAGATGTGAGGTTTTTACCTGCTCTTGTTGAAGTTAGCCTGCATTGCTTGCTACCCAGGATTACCTGCTCTTTGGGTCAGATGAAAAAGAGAGGAAGAGCATGTGGAAGGCCAGAACTCTTGTGAGAGGAACAAGTGAATTCCAGGCCTTGCTTCAAGGACCTTTTCCCTGAAAACACCGCACAGCTACCTTCTAAAGTAGCTCTCGGAGAAGAAAAGGTGCTCAGGTAAACCTCCCAGCAACCTGACTTAAAATCACCTTAGTTCGGATACAACGGGTTTGATGCCTAAAGCAGTTTCTTGGAGGAAAACAATGACTGGTGAAAAAAATCTCTTCGAATAGCTTCAGGAACGCCTTGTAAAAGATGCAAGTGAGTCTGGAGAAGCGAGGGGGGAAGAGCAGGTGGGGGAAAGAATCTGAAGCCAGGTGTCATAGGAAAATAGAGAAGACTCAGGGCAGGAGATCAATTGGTGGGTTTCTGCACTGGGTCTAAGTAGAACAGAGATGCACAGGGGATCAAGACAGGGGTTTACTTGTAAACATCTGTCAGGTGAAAAAGTAAATGTGGAGGACCAGAGGGAATTTCCGTGGGGCTCGCTTCATGACCAGCCGATGAGAGAAGAAAGACAGTGACAGACCACAGACAAAGAGCAAAAGGCACTCCTGCTGCAAAGACCCCGTGGGGACAGGACAGGAGGAATTAAGCCTGACAGAAAGGGCTGAGTGTGGGGGTGAAGTCAATTGCTGAAGGGCCACTTTCAGAAAGGGGGAAAAGGACCGAGTGGCCCTGTCACTTTTTCACTGGTTCCAGCCTCACAGGTGGCCACAATCCACCTTCTTTCAAGGGACCAGCAACCACGAGAGACAATTCTGCAGCAACTTCTCTATTAACTTCGGTAGGAGACAGTCCTCCCTTTTCCTCAATCTGTCTACCTGTCCTGCATACCGCAGACGATAAACTGTAGGAAAGGACAATGAAAGACAGTGGGTGTGCGTGGTGAGACATTGCCCTTCCTGGACTCCTGCGGAAGAGGCTTCTCCTTGGCCAAGAAGAGAAGCGTGGTGGCACCTTGTGGCCTCAAACAGGGAGTGAGCAGGAGCACCTGACAGCTGCTCAAGCAGAAAACCCAGCAACAAAAAAGCATGAAGCCACAAATTACATTACCGTGCCTCCTTTCGGCCTCTTTCCAAACTGGTCCCACAGGCCGACGCTAAGTGGAGAAATAGCCGTCTTGTGAATGACCAAAACCACATGGCACCAGAGACATGTCCACTCCGGTGCAGGCTCTGCAGCCATCCAGGCTTTCTGCCAGTAAGAAGGGAAGCAGCACTGCCTCCAAAAGGCATAGAAATGTTTGTTCTTCACTGACATCTATTGACCGCAGTGTTTTAACTGCAAAGCTCTGTGCAAGAATTGGGCATTCATTTTCGCAAGATGCTGCGGGGCTCAAAAGCAGAAGCAGACTCTGAAGGGCGTCAGACACAGGTTTGAGGTTGGTAGGTCTGTCTCTGTGTACTGAGGGACAGTCCTGATGCACAGTCTGCGTATGAAGTCCTTCCTTTCTGATTGCCAATGTCTGCAAGGAGGTACCCGGGAACAATCAGTCCACACCACTGAGAATCTACTAGCAGCCACAGGAGAGACAGGATGATGGGACAGATGATGGCATTCACGTGTAAGCAAATATTGACGCTTAGGACTAATAAAAGCAGAGTTTCCTTTTCTGCCTGCAGGGCCTTTCACTAAAACAAAGGATAACTGTGGTGTATTGTTCTCTGTCATTTGTGACCTTGGTAAGCTACTTAGACCTAATCCAACAGCCAGGTAGGTATCACTGTGCTGTTCAAACTGCAGTTGGTTGCCTAGCTACTTAAGAAGGATGAGAAATTAATCAGACTACAGCACTGCCTACTGGCTAAGTTAAGGATTTACCTACATTAAAATTAAAAAAAAAAAAAAGAAAAGCGACAAAACAAAAAGGTACAGCAGGACTTCATTGGCAGGTAAATGAAATGCCATATAAAGCTAGGTCACCTATCTCTGTACTATCCAAGCTCAGACACCAATAACAGCTGCTTAATTGAAGCAGCCCAGACTCGAGCTCCCCTGCTTCTCGGCAGGGGCAGAGGCACAGAGGCACTGCAAGGCACGTGTCCAGTTAGCTTGTTGTTCTCTACGTTGCCATGCACTGCCTGCAACTTTACCCTGAAACCCCCTGAAATCTCTTGCCTTTCATTATAAATCAAATCTGTGCTTTCTTTAAACAAAGAAGAAACTTGGGGAGCCTCACTCTTAACGAGCTCCAAGGTGCTCAATGACACGACGGTAAAAACCTGGCGGTGTACGAAGCATACACGAGCAAGAAGTAAAAAGCAGCATGGCTTGCAGACAGCCCAGGTTTTTTTTACAGTGGGAGTGCACAAAGACACAAGGATGTTAATACACTGATGTGGCGAGTCAGAACTAGGGCTTGTTTGTATTCTGCCCATAAAACCCCTTCATGCTCCAGTCTAGCGCAAGTGTAGCTCCAACTCCTTTAAGAAAACACATGGCAGCATTCGTAGAATTGAGTGAATCCAAAGGCAGATCATGATAAACATTCTGAAGAAATCTTTAAGTTCATTAAGTCAAGTGAATGGGGGTGCTTCACATTTGTCTAGATCGGATTACTTCATCCCATTCTCAAGCTTTTTAGCCCAGGCTTCACCTAATCAGTGGCAACACTTCAGTCGGGCATCATTGATCAGAAGGGTCAGTGACTGGTGATGTTTCCCCGGCCAACTTCAGACTCCGTTGCTCTGGACAAGGTGGAAGAAAAGGTAGGAGAATAAAGGTAGTCAAACTCTTACACGGACTGTACAGGCAATAAAAAATTGTGCAACTGCAGCCTTTGTTAAAAGTTATGTCCCTGGGGAGACTATTGCCATGTTTAATACAAGAGAGTGGCCATGCTAGCTCAGTTATACATCAATTTACCCCAGAAACTTGCCTGCAAAAGTACGTCAACAAATAGGACAAGCATGCGATACTTTCCTGAATACTCTCCCAACCTCCAATTAGATTTTGTCCAAGAACTTCCTAAACAATATACCATTGGTATTTACGACCAATGGATGCTGATTCAGCTGATGTCATCATACTCTTACAGAGTTCTGCCCTATTTTCAATGAGTTTTTAAGATTAGATGATTAATTCCTATCGGTAACAGTAATGCTGTGTCAGGGCTACACACTGACATTTTAGAATGAACCACAGATCTATTTTGGGAAGTAAAGATAAAAATGCACTTGGGTATTGCCCATACAAGAAACACGAGGAAGAAACCGAGGTTCAGAACCAGAGGAACCACATCAGGTGTCAGACACGTGGAACACGTGGCCAAAGGCTGTTTGAAGTGTGCTGAGGTTTATTACATGTCTGTAAGCCACGTCCAGCTTTGGAAATCCGTGAGCTGCAAATGTTTTGAGGCCACAGGAAAACTGAAGTGTAAAGCTCTGCCAAACACAACCTGGCAAATTATATTCCTCAGGCATCTGCTTTTGGTCACTGCTGATTTCTTCAGTAATCTTTCACCAGCTCCCTGTCCCTTACTCTTACAGATAGCTAACACAACATCCTTCTTCCGAAGTGAAGGATTCTTACTTGGCTATTGCTTACACTGAACCTGATTCCTTCCTTTCAACATCCATTTTATCCTCCCACAAACCTTTTGAGTGCTGCAACCTTTTTAACATATAAGAAACAAAACACGCTGTATTCAAGATACATGCAAATCATTGATTTATACAGTGGAACAATTACTTTTATCCTTTTTGTTCTATATGCTTTTCCGAATAATTTCTGACCTTCAGTTTGGTTTTGTAACTGCTAGCACACACTTCAGACCAACAGATACTTTTCTGGATTATAACTGGTCAGTAGAAATGGCTATCTTTTATATACATTAGGATTGTTTTTTCTATTAAGCTCATCTTATTATAGATATCTGCGGGAAAATAAGAGGAGATTGGCGAGGAGGATTGCAAACACACTCAAGTGACTTGCAGCTGGGGTGTCGAAAAACACATACACCATACTAATTGTTGTTTGGCCTTGTGTGTTGGACAAGTAGAACATGTGTTTAGATAACATAGTCTTGTGATAAGACTTCGAGGCACCCTATCGAACATACTTGAGATTCCTATCCTGCTGTGGGAAAGATCAAAGCACAACGGCAAATTACGTCTCCATGGATCCTTGAAATACAGGCAAAATCAGCAGGTTTGTTGATCCTCTCGCATGGACCAAGCTCCATGGTGCTTGTGTCTACGTCCCCACTTGCGTGCCTCTGCCAGGGTGCTGCTTCAGGCATCCCTGGATTGGCAAGGTAACAAAAATAAATTTACTCTTTGCATTTCATCCCTGGTTTTGTGTTTGTTCCTGCTTCTTGCCTGCGCCAGTTCACACAATATCTATTCAGTTTCATCAGCCCTGCTTTTTACTAACCTGAATAATTTGGTGTCATTGCCTCCATACTGCTCACTGCTTATTTCCTTTAACATGCTTTTTATGAACAATTAAAAAATCCTTCCGGCTGCAAAAAGAAAATAAAGGCAACCCTTGTAGGGGGAAGTGGTCCGTAATGCTACAGAAGTGAGGGAGACAGCTATAGAATGGGATTGCTCCCAAATGTTTCTCTTTCCTTCAGTATCTCTAGCAGTGGGAAAGCTCTATTAAACCAGAGCCATATACATCAATGTATCTAGGATCAGAAATGGGGATAGGCAAATCTGTCTAAGAATGAGAAATAAACTTACCAGCCAAGGATTTTTCAGACAAGTACATTAGTGACAAGTTTTTCTAACTCATTTATGCAACAGGTTCACACATAAGTGTTTTTCTTCCACAGACATACCTTATTATTGCTCTTATAACACTGACATTTAGGATAATTAGTCCTGCTGGGTCTAACTAGACTCATTTGGAGTTATTTCTGGAAACAGGAAACAGTGTTTTAAGAGAATACTAATAGAAAATAAAATTAAAAAAAAAAAAAACCCAACCAACTTCCCACATAGGCTCTGGAAGATCTAGTTACCTAATATGCGCTCGAAGTTTAAAAGTATTAAGAACTTGAAATGATCACATATTACAAACACAGGCACAAAGCACATAACGCTGTGAAACCAGCTACTTGAAAACATGAAACACAGGCAAGTGAAGAAGTTTAAGAGGGTATAACCACACACACAAACCACTCAAGACTTGCCTCCAAGACCAGATCAAGATGAAGATTTTGAGCAACTGACTCTGTGTGCATGCATGTGATCAAGTTGGGCATTAAATTTGTCCAGTTTCATGAGGTATGATCCATTCGTGTGGCACACGAACTTGGAAGCGTATGATTTGCAGTATACAAATTCATCCTAAGTCACCCCATAAGCATTCTCTACGCAAAAGACTTAAAGAAAACTTTATTTCAAATTTCAGGCAATCAGCTATTTTCCATAATAGCTTATTAAAAATTATTACATAGCTTACTTCTTTCAGCTTCACAAAATTATCATACACCAGCCCACGTTATCTAGTATCTTTTTTGGAGTACACTTGGCAGTTTAAAGTAAAAAAAAATATGTGCTCACATGACCAAAAGAGATTATTCCAAAGTTAGCCCAGTGTAACAAAAAAGACCACTGAAACCTAGTCTGAGTGAACTACACACCACTAATGACAGGCAATCATGGTGTAAGGGTATGTACTGAAACAACAGGCATTGGCAAGAGATACCACACTTTTGAAGCCTGCCTGGGACCTAGGATTTCCCCTTTAAGACGACTGTCAGTGATCTTCGCTATCCCTGCCTCTGTGACCTCTAAATCCTTCATACGATTGAGGATCTTATATAAAATCAAGAGGAGTAACCAAGACATCCCTCATCCTACTCTGGTTTGTAGTTAGGCTCTCCCTTGCCCTTTGGGCAATACAAATCTGAACCTTTCAGGCAGCGGATCATGCATCTCCCATATTCTCAAACAGGCTTTATTTTGTAAATAGTCTCTAGAGCTCTTTTATTCTTCATATTCTTCCTATAAGCCCAACGCAAGATTATACCACGTTTTTCTAAACAAGAATTTGTCAAAGGGAAAACACTTACCTATCGGCTACCATTTCTTTCTGCTCGTTACCAACGCTCACAAAAGTGGTTCTGCATTTATTTTTGATACATGTAGAAATTTTGGGTAGAGATCCAATGTGCATGCAGCACCTTCATCAAGCAGATGAAACATTAGAAGAGTTCTTGATTCAAGCAGTAAGCTACAAACAGTGCTGCCAACTCTTACTTCTATTAAAATTGCATACTCATATTTTTGCTTTCTCTAACATAAGAGGAATGGGAATCAAGTTCATCACAGTCAACTTGTTTAAAGGCATCTACTCACAGGAAACTGTTCCTGAAATCCAAGTCAGCAAGTTACTTGATGATGAGGATGAGGTGAAGTAACCAAAAACTTGGCCAGTTCTACATGACATTATCAAACCTGAACTGTTCATCCAATCTGGACTTCTGAAGCTTTACCACATAGTCTATACAACTAAAATAATTCATTTACTTATACCAAAGTCTGTAGTTCTGTCCAAAATGTGGCTCTCCTGTTACCAAAGTCCATGAGATTTATCCAGCACAGAACCCTAAAACCTCACTGAAAGGCAATACTTAAATGATCGCTTAGAGCCGATTACTACAGAAAATTATGCATCCGTTAACCTTGCTACTGTAGATAGGTGGTGAAAGAATTTCAGTTTAAAATTTTACGTTGTAAGAGGAAGCAAACACAAAGTTATAAAGCAGTATATCAGGTGGTACTACATTGGGAGTGTCTGTTTAGCAGAGAAATAAAATAAAATGACAAGCCATTATTGTTCACCTGTTGTAATTGCCTGTGTAACACGGAAGTAAATAAAAAGTTACTCAGAGGGCAATATACCAGATGATATTCTACTGGGAGTGTCTGTTTACCAGAGAAACAAAATAAAATGACAATCCGTTATTATTCAACTCCGTACTAATTGCCTGTGTACCGTAGGTAATTTTTATTTTTAGCATAACCCAAGGCAGAACTTGACTCACTGATAAACACTACGATTGAGAACTGATGCATATCTTTAGTGTCAGTTTTAAAAATTTTTACAGATACTGAGTTCTTTAAATCAAGACACAGTAAAAATTGTATTTGCCATAAACACAAACACACATGTACACCGGCTTTAAATTAAGATGCTAAAAATAGTTTGAATATATATTTTGTATAAACCCACAATCAACAACTACATTTTGGTTTTTTTAAAAACAGCCGTTACTTTTCCATACAATAAACATGAATTTTTTTTTTTTTTAACTTATTAGTGGTTGTAATAAAGCTTTCATAGAAAGAAACCGAGTTTCTGCAAAGTAAATACCTCAAATTTAGCAAAGCATTTGGGTATGTTAATTTAAGCATTTCATTAAAACACATTATAAACAGATTCAAAGATAAGAGGCACGATTCCAAATGCCATTTAATTATTTATGAGCTTAAAATTGAAGACAAGCTTAAGTGCTTTTCTTAACTACTATTAATATCAACTGGTTTTACAGTAACTGTGCTGTCTTTTAAAAATACAGGGAGAAGTTTGACAGTTATTGTAAAATAACTGACCTCTCCAGCTAAAACACCTCCTTACTAGGGACAAATCCTGTAAAAAGCTAGCACACAACTACAGAATCATGTTGCCATTTGATAGAGGAAATGTAAACCAAATGAGCAAAACTGACAGAGTATTTTTTCGAAGCACGAATTACAAATCCCCAAGTCATGCAAAATTATTGTTCCCTGAAAATATTCAGATTATGAAATAAAGACACATCATTCCTGTAGGACAGGTGTAATGATTAAGAGTAGACTTACAGGACACTACCTTTTGTAGCATTCCTTCCATTGCGCTTAAATGGCTTTTAAAATAATCATGAATATGACCATGATTACCAGCATACAATCATGACTACCAGCACTTAAATCAAAGTGGGGCATTACGTTAGAGGAACATCTTTTTAACGCTACTGCAACTTGAAAGATAAGCTATCCTTTGGGACACAGACTGAGGAAGAGGACAAGAAGAGCAGGACAGACCAAATGTGCTACACTTTTTTCATTAGTTCCTTATTTCCTCTCCTGCTGTTTTCATTTCCCTCCGTGTTGTTTCCTGCTGAACTCATTTCTTCCATTTGCTTTCTTGCAGAGTTCACTTTTTCTAACAACAGGAATATGTGTTCTGCAAACTCCCGGATAGCTCCGCAGCCACCACTGCTTTTACAAATATAACCAGCAGCCTTCTGAGCAACTGCACAAGCATCAGCAGGCACACCACTCATGCCAGCTTTCTTCAGGCATTCCACATCAGACTCTTCATTTCCTATTGAGGAAGATGACAGACAAGGCAAAACATCACGGAGGGGAAAATCTAAGCAAGCTTAATATTTTTCTGTGTACATAGTAATCTGTTTTCAAAAAACTTGTATTCTGGCCACGATTTTCACCTCAGCAGCTCAACAGCACACATGAGTCAGTTCTCAGAAAATCTCAGTGATACGTGTAAATGCTGATCACACTTCCCACAATCTTTGGGCAAAAGAATGGTACTTTTAAGAGTAGTAAAATTATTTCAGCAACTGAAAAAGCATTTGCAGGACTATATACTTCAACTGTCACTGAAATGTAGTTTTCTGCAGAATCACATGGCTTTCAGTTTTAATTCTGTCCTTTTCTTGTTTCCATTTCCGAATATAATCTATACAATATCCATCTGAAATGAACTAGAATCAGTTCAAAATTGTGAGCTGTGAGCTGTAACTGTATGCTTGTGTTAATATAAAAAGCTTTCCTAAATCTCATTATAAAACCAGCTAAGACTTACCCTGCCAAATTAGACACTGATTCATCAATGCCTTTAATATTTAGATGGTACTCTAATAAGCCTTAAAATATGTCCCTGCTGTTGCTGATTGTGTCCTGTAATTTGCACATCAATCCCATTAAGCTTAGTGTATTAACAAAGAGCAAAGTATTTTGAAGTTGAGCAGCACTACAAAGTTTGTATTTGTGTATGGTGTACAGATTTTAATACAAAAAAAAAAAAAGACAACAAAGGAACTGACCTAAGTAAGCAACTTCTTTCCAGCTCAAACCTATGTCTTTTTGCCAGTCCTCCAGGACTTGCAATTTATTTGTTGCACTAACTTTTGCTATACATCCCAGCTGCATGGCTGACAGCGTTTTTGAACAATCTCTGTCAGAGATGAGTCGTACCTATTAAAATAAAGTCAAGTTAGAGTAAATTCTACATACAAAGATCTAAGACATGTAAGTTGATTTATTTATTTAAGAAAAAAAAAAAAAACCCACAGAAGTCTTGCTCACAGAAGCTCTCTCAGATATCAGAAGAGCATTGAATAACTAGTTTCTTCAATCAAAACTCAAAGCAGAAGCGATTAACATCCAAAACCCCATTAAAGTCCTGAAGCAGTTTTGGGAAAGTGAAACACTATTTTCTAGGCTTC